>OZ025868.1:12709622-12859622 GCA_964019415.1 Ianthella basta | reverse complement strand
GGTTCTGTATTTCTGCCTTATATAATGATGTGTATTGTGGCATCACAAATTCTTCACTTTACTAAACAGGAGGCGAGCTTGTATGAGGCGAGTCACGACCTTGAATATCTTGACATGGTTATTCAGGAGTCACTGAGGATGTACCCACCTCTTCCAAGGTAAGGTTCATGCAGGCACTGAATAGCTTTCCACTTTCCTTTCTACTTGTTTACGTTGTTATGCAAAGAATATTTGCATAAAAAGTTCCAATTCACTGGCTGTTGGAATGAGCATGTATTAAAGATACATGATGTATTGTTATGCGTCGCACAGAGTCACTAAAGTAGACCAGAGTAACCATTTATATATTTCATCAATCTTATGCAAGATGCATGTGTTGGTTGCAATATAGTGAATCATCCTTGCATGCTGTGCGCACTCTTGTTTCTACCAGCATCAGTTTTTTGTTTATGTTTTTTTTGCACTTTTTCCCATTTGCACCATCTGCTGCTATGCTAATTAACATATCAGTGCCATTTTTCCCAGCCTCATGCATACATTGTGTCAAATGACATTTATTCCCTTCATTTCATACAGCACCTTCCGAACATGTAATGAAGACTGTGTATTGAATGGTGTGCTTTTCACAAAGGGCGTCACAATTTGTATCCCAGTGTATGCTATCCACCACAGTCCGGAGTACTGGGAAGATCCAGAAGTGTTCAAACCTGAGAGGTAATAACCTGTAGCTGTGTGCCTTACAGATTGTGGGTAGAACAGTTTCTATGACAACTGTAAACACACCTTATACACTTACTTTCTAATGTCATTTAGTATAAAAGAAAGCAGCCAAGTGTATATTACTGTATGTACTGAGAACAGGGATTAACGATCTGTGTGTACGTACTTGTGTTTCAGGTGTTGGTATGTAATCTATGCCCGCAAGCATAGTCATAACCTTGATAAATATCATGTTGCGTTCAGTGAATGTCAACATTGCTAATGTTAATGCTACATAGCATAGGCACACATAACCTGACATACTGAGTCACCTGCGTTAATATAGAAAAGCATTGTAATTTTGATGGCAGAAGGATTGTGTTCAGTTTTACTCTGATCCTATTGTTTTAGATTCTCTCCTGAAGAAAAGGTGAAGCATCATCCATGCGCTCATTTACCCTTTGGCTATGGCCCAAGAAACTGTATTGGAATGAGACTTGCACTGTTGGAAGTGAAGATGGCACTCATTCAACTGCTTACTCGGTATAAGTTGGAGCTGTCCTCTGAAACTAAGGTGCCTTTGGAGCTAGCTGTAGGGGTGATCATCAAAGCTAAAGACGGAGTTCATGTTATTTTCAAGCCTCGCATATAGGCCAAGAGGAAGTCTGTCAGAGAACAGCCCTCTGTTAATGAGATTTAAGCTGAAAAGTGGCCATTTTCCCTTTTAACCGTATAGTGTAGTGTAATGCTTCTATAAACAACAACCAATGCTGTTATATAATTATGGTCATGCATCCTACTTATGTAATGCAATGATTGAACTCAATGTAAAATTGAAACTGCCTGTATTGTGTGCTAGCTGCAACCAATGGGCATGCAACAAACTATAATAACACATGTCTCACTAGCTATACGTATAAAGGCTATCCTGTAGTGTCTTACACTTGAGCACGTGCATGTAGCTGATGCACTGGGTTCAAGCTGGTTTTGTTGTGAAAGTGGCGAATGTTGAAACAGCACACAACAAATTTCTTCAAGTTGTCACGCACCGGCTTCAAAAATGCAACAACGAGAATTGGAGCTGGAAATAGGGACAGCAATACAATGATATAAATGAAGTATATCACTTTTTCACCTCCAACAGTGACTATGTAGATAAGGATGCTGATGACTGTGATGCCTGTCGCGTTGATGAAGTTACCAGAGACTAAAAATACACCCAACTTTGCAACAGCTTTGCCGTAGTCATTGTCAGCTGTGATGCTGTTCTTTTTGATGTAGCAAAGGACATAGATGGGCACAGCAATGCATACAACTAGGGGCACCCAAGAAGTAACAGTAAGCAAAAACACTGAGAAAAATGTGCGAGCCTCAAGAATAATAGTTTCATCTTGAACCGGCAAACAAACTGCTCCCGCAGTGTACTTTACTGCATACACCTGAGGTACCTGGTACTGGATGGTTAGAAGTAGGGACAGTCCCCAAACTCCGGCTAAGGGCATTACAATGTACAGTGGCTTGATGTTCTTCTTTCCGTATCGCACAACAATCAATACCATTATGGAGAATCCTGTCAGACTAAAGCTCCTTGCCGCAGTACCAATATTGTGCAGCCAGAAAATGAAGCGGCAGAGGAGGAGGGGTGGGGGTGGGGTGGCAAAGAACACGGTCACAGCCACTATCAGACCCGAAAGAGTGAAGGTTCCACTTATTAGGAGTCCAGACAATAGGGTGCTGATCAGGAAGACTCTGAGGGCCTTGGAAACAGCAGGTGTCAGGCAAACGGCAATGATAGTCGGTACATTGAGAGCAAATGTTACTCCCCCCATTGCTGTTATCAGAACACCGAAGACTTCAAATTCGCTTCTATTTCCTGGAGCCTGCATTGGGTCACTACAGTTAACAGAGCCATTGGCGCAACTTTCCATCATGCTGTATTGCAGTATGTGTCTTGCCAATCCTTTAAATTGACAGCATACAGACTTGGCTATAATTATAGAACAGCACTGAGGTGTAAGAATTCCTTCCTCTTGTTACTTGGCAGAGTACGCACCACTATCACTACAGCACAGTACATGAATGTGAATGGGGGTTGAAGTGTGCAGCCTGCGATTTAACATGGAGTTACACTTTCAGTGGCCCTATTGAGGATATACAATGCCAATTATTGGGCATGACCATTCACTACACATTATGTGAAAATGAATCAAAGGGATGGAGAGGTTTGTATGGTAGTCCATCAAAACATTGTACATGTGTGTTGCTTTCAAGTGGTCTTGCAATACTCTATTCATCAGAATGGTATTACACTGTAACCTTTCTCAACACCTCACTGTTCAGATAAAAGCATGTGGCTGGTGGTACGCTATACTGGCTATATAAGTAGAATCCATACTGAATGAATACCATAATTATATTATTTTGTACACTTATATATATGGCTAACTACTGATGACAGCCAGGCACAATGACAGAATGCAGATGACAGCCTTGTCAAATCAGCTGCAGCCCATTATCCAATGCCAAGGACTGTCTAATTAGTGACACAAGTTTAGATCTTAAAATTAAAGCATTTTAGCAGCCTCTGCAGCTAGTCCCTCAGTACATAGTTGCATGCTGCATCATGCATGCATTTCATGTGTAGGTAGTGAGTAGTCCAAGAATAATGAGGGGCATTTCTTTTTCCCAGTAACAGTCACGTACGTTATTCATGATGATTATATTAAAGCACAAGTTAACTCAATTGAGGTGAATAGCTAATTTATTGTGTATATATGCCTCGTAACATGTGCACACCACACTACAAACGACTACACTATTGAGTTATGTATTGAAGCAAATAGCCTGTTTATCTAGGAAGTACACACCAATGCACGGATGCACACGTAATTTAGCCATTATACAATGCTAATGCAATAATATGCTATGAGTGTATGGCTTGCTTTACAGCACAACTCAATGTATGAAGTAACTTTAACATTGCACAAGGTCTATAGCCCATTCCATGTACACAACATCACAAGTCATGCATGTTTGAATTCAAAATGATTAATGAATCATCCATTTGCAAATTTACAGGTAAACCAGTGAGATCCAGACTAAGGTCCATGTCCAGCCACCAGTATCAAATGCTATGCAATCTGAATCATATCCTGTTATGGAAAATTCATGAGCTTGTATGCTTTGTTCTAAACCACACTGATCCCAACCTACATATCTCCTTGCAGTTTGATGTTGTGATTATTACAAGCCGGGGTCTGAGGAACATCATTATCATAGTTCACAGCATTAATTTAGTAGCTGCCACTTGCCTCATTCTTAGATAATTACACACAGATCTAGACACACACACACACACACACACACACACACACACACACACACACACACACACACACACACACACACACACACACACCTCCTCCTCCTCGGTTCGCCTTGTCCATAAAGGACATAGGGCAGGTCCCAGGCCAAAGGCCTGAGGTCCTGTTTCGGAAGCCAGTCCATTTGAAGGGTGGGTTGGCTAGACCCACGCTGGACACACTGGGCTGGGTGGCTGCTGGGCGCCGTGGCTATTCGTAGCCGTTGTTGGTCGCCCACGGACACCATGGCCGCTAAGGACCGTCGCTGGTAGACCGTTACAGCCTTATAAGCCTTACTGGGCTATTTACAACTCTCTCTGCTTCTGTACTGAGTGCATCTCGTCTACTTCTTACATAATCCACAGGACAGCGCAGTGTGGGTGTGCCGCCTCAGTTATGCAGCATTTCACATCAGCAGTACCAATCGCACTGCTTTCTTGGCAATTCTGTCTGTTGCAATGTACATTATCATCAAGCATGGTCAGTCTAAGGTGAAGCTGTATCCTCTCACTGCAGCAATCATTATCCTCTGGGTGATTGTTGTGATCTCAGGCATACCGTACCTGACACCAGCTTATGAGTATAAAGCATTTCGTAAAGGTATTCTGGTATGTGACGCTACATTCACATATGTTGCTTATGCCCACATCAGTCTGTCCATTCTCCTCAATGATATTCCTGGTCGGGCTATTAGTATCTTTGCAGTAATTGCTGCAGCTGTTCATATTAAACGAAAGACTGTGATTGACTTCAGTCCTATCAAACAGTCTTTGTTCAAATTCACCATAGTACTCCTTTAATATCCTGATTGCACTCACAAACGTTGTTGGTGTGCTTGGATTTGTGTTGCCGATGGGTGAAGATGTTACTGTGCTGGTATGGTTGAGCTTGATAGTGTACGCTGCACTCATTCTCCCGGCTATTCTTGTTCCAGCTCTAATGATGATTATCTTTAAACCATTATGGAATGCTGTGAAGGGCCTACTCACATGTCGGAGATGCAGAGCATCTACCCTTGGCATAATAAGCACTGATCATACAACAGAAAGCAAGGATGCACCACCTATACTGCCAGTAGTGGAACTAAGAGGGAAATGTTGACATAACGGAAGTGTTTATACCTTAAATTTCACCAGTGTCTGAAATCAGAATCCGTAAGACAAATAATCACCAATTTTGTTCTATTGAATCAGCTGGATTATTACCTCATTATAGCTTCAAACTGTAACAAAACATTGCACATAACTGTACGTAATACTAGCTGTAAACAAGCTGCACGGCCATTATTATTATTGTATTGCATAAATAATATAATACAATGTCACGTGGGTTTGCACACTATAGTACTCGTGTCATTATAGCTAGCCATATACAGCTACACTGTTAATTATGGTGTGACCATCACACCAGTCAGTGCTCACACCAAGGGTTTGATCAGTCATACCATTACTTTAGTGTGACATTCACACTGACACCAGTATCCACACTGTCATGTCATTTCTGATAGATTAAGAGACTTTGAAGTAATTCATAACCTAAATTAAAGATGACAAGAGTTTATTTAGAATCCTATACAAGCTATTTAAGTACAGAGCTACCCAGGACACAGCTACGCCTGATGGTATTATATGCTGTGTACAATGGGAGGACCTCCTCAAACTAAGAACACCACTTGTGCATGTAAATGTACCATTAGGTGCTTTGTGTTGCAGAGGATGCCGTATATTCCCCGGTGAAGTTCACTGGGGCACCAGATGCCCAATGTTTGCAGGGGATGCCGTATTCCCCGTGAAGTTCACTGGGCACCAGATGCCCAATGTTTGCAGGGGATGCCGTATTCCCCGGTGAAGTTCATTGGGACACCAGATGCCCAATGTTTGCAGGGGATGCCGTATTCCCCGGTGAAGTTCATTGGGACACCAGATGCCCAATGTTTGCAGGGGATGCCGTATTCCCCGGTGAAATTCACTGGGACACCAGATGCCTAATGTTTGCAGGGGATGCCGTTGTCACAGTTTATTTTACCCCCCCGTATAAAGTATCCCCCCGGGTAACCGAAGGTTGGTTAAACGACACAGAAATGCTGACAGAAGCTAGTAAAATGCACCCTGCTGCAGGATGAGACTTACCACTGCCAGAAGAGACTGTTAGGTGATGATATCTGCGAACCCTGCACTTCCTTCGCAGTCCTTGCAGAAGACCACATCGATCTTGTTAACTGACGACCGCGGTGAGGTTTTTGTCCTTCTAATATGGCTGGGATGCTTGTGTAGTCCTCTGGGTTCTCGAAGAATGTCAAGAGGGCACTACTACAACGAGCAGAAGTGTTTGAGTAGCAGTAGGGCGTGCAGGTTCGCAAACTGGTGGACATCGATGTGCAGGTACATCGACGCTACAGCCTGAGCATGTGAGGAGCATGAAACGGTCTGAATCTTAGCTACTGCTTGTCAAAGCAGGGTTGATGGCTGTCAGAACAACCCCTCGAGGTGAAACACACCAAAAAGAGTTAAGAAATACTCAGAAATTCGAAGTCGGGGGATGAAGTATCCTAGTTTATTTTACCCGGGGGGATACAAAACTGGGGGGATGGAATAAACCGTGACACCGTATTCCCCGGTGAAGTTCACTGGGGCACCAGATGCCCAATGGTTGCAGGGGATGCCACATTCCCCGGTGAAGTTCACTGGGGCACAGATGCCCACTGTTTGCAGGGGATGCCGCATTCCCCGGTGAAGTTCACTGGGGCACAGATGCCCACTGTTTGCAAGGGATGCCGCATTCCCCTGTGAAGTTCACTGGGGCACAGATGCCCACTGTTTGCAGGGGATGCCGCATTTCCCTGTGAAGTTCACTGGGGCACAGATGCCCACTGTTTGCAGGGGATGCCGCATTCCCCTGTGAAGTTCACTGGGGCACCAGATGCCTAATGTTTGTAGGGGATCCGGATGCCCTCACCCACAAACTATCCTGCCAGTTGGTATGCTGTGTATAAGTATCTGTAGCGAAATGTACCATTAAGTGCTTACTCTCTTACAAACTGTTATTTTTAACAGTGTAGTTATGATCATCAGCCATGCATAATGCAAGCTGTGTTATATAACTATAGAATTATGACATAATTATGTTCGTCTCCATTTGGAACATTAAATTCTAAATTATTATTAATTTATATTCACACAATTACCCCATAATTATAGCCTACATACCTTTGTATGCACTCATGCAACGAGCAAATTTGCAAGCACAATTAAGCATATTTACGTATATAGACCAGTTGCAAGAACAGGCCTGCACATACATCAAGATCAACTGAAGAACATGCAGCAAGCAAATGGGCTGGTTTCAAAGTTGTATTTATCAACCATGCAGTTGATATACATAGAGGAATGCTATATAACTTCAAAATGCAAGCATAGATAATTCAATCATTGTTGCTTTTCTGACACATTTGCTATATAAGGTATGCATGAATACAAAATTTGCTGCAATTGAAATAAGGTGCAGATAATACAACGGCAGACAAGAAGTCACTGTTAGAGCCACTACATCTTCTTAAGAGTCCAATTTAATACGGGTATGCTTGTGATGAAGCACATACCCTAAGTCCTGGGCTTGAAACACAGAAATACTCCATCTTTGGCATTTATAGTTATTCCTGACAATAGTTCCAAAGGAACCTGAAAACAGACAGAACATGTAGCCAAATCAGACACTGCTACTTCAATTTAATGTATAACAAGTCGCATTGTGAAAGCACACTGTACATGATTACAGTTTGCAAATCAACGTCATACAATATACAACCAAAATGGCAACCTAGTCAGCCACATTACATACACTAGGCATACGCTAAGCGCGTAAGAATTGCCTCGCAGCATGTTTAGTACGTGGCCAGTATACAAGTGTAATGTGCTGTTACAGACTGGAGCTGTCTTAGTAGCCAAAGGCCTTGTTTGTTACTGCCAAAGCTCCTCTAGCCTGGACTGCCACTGCTCGTCTGTCGCTGACGCCAGTAGCCTTGCGCTATTCTGCCGCATTAGCTTCTAGTCTGGCCTATCTTTGCCCCGCTGTCTCCATATCAAGTCGCGCGCACCATTTTGCAGCGTGGCTCTTTGGTGTGCTGGACGCAGCCGCATCGTTGCCATTCCCATCTGCTCTCCTTCTGTGCCCCCTTTCAGCAGAAGCATGCCGGCAAAAATGAGTCGCCGAATAGGAGCAGAAGCACCCCTTGAAAAACGAGCCATCACATGACGAAACCACATGCGCAGTCATGTGTCATGCGATACATATATCGGATATATGTATTAGTTATAACACCTCCTTGAGGGATGTCGCTGATTTATAACGAGGCCCGAGTGGGGAGTGCTTATAAATCAGCGACATCCCGAAAAGAAGGTGTTATAAGTGATTTATTTGCCGAACAAGGGAAGCGTGGGTGAATGTTAATTGGTTTCTTGCCAAATAAGGAAAGCATTAGGGGAGCGCGGGCGAATCCAATGCATTTTAATTCTTTAGGAGAGCTAGCTAGCGAGGAGCCAAGCGAGTCAGGCAGAAACGTCGGTACGCTACACCTTCGGAAACCTCTTCCTCTACGGGGGAGACGTCTTGCCCGGGCCCGTTCCTTTAACCCGATCGGAGGCGCAAACAAGACTTGGCTGGTGAATCGTCCGTCGGCGGAAGTTTAGCCTGACGGCATTGGAGGTGGAGGGAGCCAAGCTGGCTCAGAGGAATCTGACGGCGGGACAGGACGGTGGATCGGTGATCAGCTTCGGCGGAACTGACCGTAATCTGAGTCTCTGTTCGTTCGGTAGCTTGCTAGCTACTTGAGATGTCTTTCCGCCGTGACCGGGTCCTCTCGTGCGGAAGAATCGGCCATCGACGCACAAATTTCGACAGCTGCAGTACGGTAGAACGGCAGTAATCAGTTTGCGTAGTTCTTCCAATAGGATGAAGCTTTTTGCGCCCTTTTCCGTGACTGAAACTACAGTGGCCCCATAGATATTCAAAACCCAACCATATTAATAGTTGGGTAGTGTACGAGTTACTGTATGCTTCATTGAACTGCATGTTCTTGTGTTTCAGCTGAATGCAAGCACTTGCATGTGAAGTGTTGTTGCTATTGATTGAATCACAGTGAACCCGATTAGATATTCTCGTGAACCCGTTAGATATTCTTGCTCTCCAATAAGATATAATCGCTCTCCTATAAGATATAATCGCTCTCCAATAAGATATCGCTGTCTGATAACAAATTGTCACCTCTCACTGCAAGTAGCACTTTTATAGTCACTCAATAAACATAGCAACCACCTAGCAACGGCAAATAAATATATATATCGCTGAGGCTCAAATAGACAGCGATCAATGGCCTCGCTTCGCTCGCTTACGCTCGCCGCTCGGCAATAACTGTTGGTGTACATATACATACACAATACGCTGAGTCTCTGTGGGCCCAATACATCAGGTGTATCAGTACCATTATGTAATAAATCACACACAAACATTAGTATATCTGGTGCAACTTAACATCAATACCAACAGCCACTGACTGAAGACCAACTACGTACATGGTACACAATACAGTACTCAATTACTAACCTAGAAAGTGGAGAAGTACGGCTGAAAGCTTAAATTGTATAATTGCTGAATTCGGGCAAATGAGCTAGAAAGCTTTCCCAAGCCCACCCCACTATAGATGTTATCAGGTTGGTTGTCCACACTGACTCTGGGTACCAGAGTCAATATCATTGTATTATACATAAATATAGCATAATAATAATAATCTCTAGACAGCAATCTGTATCTACAGTAGAGTTTGCAATCATAGTGTAAGCATGCATATGAATGCATATAAAATAGTGCAACCAGTGTGACAACCGACTCAAAAGATCCATATCAAAGTGCCTGTATGCAATGAGGGCTCTAGTGTAACAGACAACTAGTATTTATCATACACATAAACACATAAACGGAACATTGCTGTGTAATTGACAAAGGACTACACAGTACCTTTTTCTGCGGTCAGCTCCATCTTGTGTATAGAGGGTAAGCAGTTCAACGAGTGTCATCTTCACTTGTAATAGGGCAAACCTCATTCCAATGCAGTTTCTAGGACCATACCCAAAGGGCAAAAGAGCACAAGGACGATGCTTCACTTTCTCTTCAGTACTGAACCTGCAATTATGGAACAATACATTGGCCACAATATGACCAATTGAGAGTTCCTTATTTGTGTCTTCATCGCTGGTATCTATCAACACCTGAAATGGTCCTTACACTGAATATTTCAGGAAACAGGAACAATGCACAGCCCTCACACCAGTTATAACAATACTAAATATTTCAGAAATAAGACCAGGTCCAGGTCATGCAGCGCGGTTTCATTTTCGAGGTGGTTTTAATTCTGAGAACCATAGTACATAAATACATGGACACACACACATGCACACACACACACACACACACACACACACACACACACACACACACACACACACACACACACACACACACACACACACACATGCGCGCGCGCACACACTTATTAATGCCCTTATAATAATATTGAGTCTTGAACAATTGCAACTAGTCACTTTTCGCAGCATGAATCCTGCATGAGTCATCTCCTCGTGCTTGTAGGTTACCCACCTTGACTGGGAGACTAAGCAACCATGGCCAAAGCATGTGTGCTGTCACTACATTCTGGACTCCTCCACTTGATACGTAACAATAGTGGTGTGTTCTGATGGTGTGCACATGTAAAAATGGAGACCGACAAAACAAAAATTAAGCTCTAAAATCCTCCATATAAGAGAAATGAGGAGGCACACATGCATGCATGTATAATTATACACAATTGAGATCTTGAATTGAAAGTACACTATAATATTATAGGTGATGTGAATTGCCTGTGAGTCGGGTAATGTAAAGACAAGGCTGAATTATACTTGATTCAGTAGAGGCTCATAGCTGCGATTGTAGATTTAGCAAATAATTAGATGAGCAATACTGCAGCTTGAAGAAAGGAGGGTCGCAGGACGTTTCGGCTCGAGAGTAGTCTGGCGCGCTAGCCCCAACTTCCTGCCCCCGATTGCGCGTGGGCGAGAAAGTTCCACGCGCAATCGGGGGCAGGAAGTTGGGGCTAGCGCGCCAGACTAGCTCGAGAGCCTTTGTCAACTGCTTACAGTGAGGACTGAAGTGAGTGACTGGCTTATATACAAAACAGATGACAGTAGGTGACAGGTGTTGAAGTGGCAAAGTAATTGAATATACATGAGTCACTGAAAGATTAATTGAATAAACATGAGGCACTCCAAATAATTAATTGAATAAACAGGAAGGGGAAACTGAACAAATCTATTAGTGACATCATGGAGGTGTGTTTAGTAATATAGGGTTCCAAACACTGGGGAGTAGGAGTCCATTGTCCAGGTTCATGGGCTCCTGGCTCTTCCTAATCAGGATGGCCTCTGTAGTTCTCCTCTCCCAGTATCCTGGTACTGTCTTCACCACTCGTGCATTCTGCCAATCAATACTGTGGCTGGTGTTGGCCACATGCATCGCAATTCCGTTGTTCACATCACTCTTTTGTACTGCTCTTCTGTGTTCAGCCAGTCTGACCTTAAGCGTCCTCTTGGATTCACCCGTGTAGAGTTGGTGACAGTCCTTACATGGCACCTGATAAACCACAGCCTTCTTCTTCTCCTCCGGTACCCGGTTCTTCACTTTCATCAGTGTCCTCTTCAATGTGTGTGCGGGTGTGAAGACTGTACGAATGTTCAGTCTTGTGCAGATTCTCTTCAACTTCTCGCTCACTCCGCGAACATATGGGGTACATAGGGTCTTCTGTGGTGGCTGAGTGGGTGAAGGTGGTGGACGAGGTACTTTGGGTGGTGCTGACAGGGCTTTCTTCACGAGAGTAGCAGGGAAACCATTCGCCTGGAACACGTCTTCGAGGTGATGTAGCTCCTCTGCTCTGGTTTCTGGGCCACAGATGTTGTCTGCCCGATCCTTCATGCACCTCAACACCCCTGTGATGGTCCTGTGGGGGTGGTGTGAGCTGAATGGGATGTACCTCTCGGTATGAGTCGGTTTACGATAAACTGATGTGAGTAGCTTATCGTGTCCTCGGGAAACCAGAACATCCAGGAATGGCAGTGTGCATTCCTTCTCTTCCTCCATGGTGAAGTGGATGCTTGGGTGGAGGCCGTTTAGGTGCTGGTGAAATCTCTGTAGCTCCTCTTGCCCATGTGGCCAGATAACTCAGCCAGCCTGTGAATTATACTTATCTGTATTAACACAGACAAGTACGTTTGCCTAATCTGTCTATGCTTGCAGCTTGTCTGGTTAAGTTCCATGCAAGACTTTGTCCCCTACTCTCTGCACAAATTGTATCACTCACATTCTGTTATGAAGTAGCAATCGATCTCTGCTGAGGTCAAGGGTTGATTTTAATAGACTATGACCAGTGATAACATATAATAAAACAGAGATTTCTGCACCAAGCTAGCTAGAGTGGGGGTTTGCGCACTCGGGCTCGCCCCGTGACATGATCTCAATCACGGCTATTTTGAGGCAGCAACTTAGTTTTTTGAAATGGAAAATTGGGAATGGGAATGGGAATACGAAACAACAATGTCGACGACGAGTTTCATCATGGATTCTCAGCTCAAAGTGTATGTGGCACCGCCTTCTCCACAGAACATGTCCTCTCATACCCCTCTCAGACTGGAGGAGCCACCATATGTTGTCATAACTAAGTTCATGACCTAATGGCTGATCTTCTCACCGATGTCTTCCATGACATCAATGTAGAGCCCCGCTTGCAACCCCTTTCCGGTGAAACATTCACCCGTAGCACAGAAACAATAGACAACTCAAGGCTAGACATTCCAGCAAGTGGATTGTGCTGTGGAAGATTTGAGAGAGCATTTTTTAACATAAGGGTAATTAATCTATTTGTCCCCTCAAACCAGACACCACAGATGACCTATTGCTATCAACGCCTCTAGCGTAAGAAAGAGGCAGAAGTACGATCAGTGAGTTTGAGAAGTTTAACACGCATCCTTTGTCCCACTGGTAATGTCCTGCACCGGAGGAAGGAGCAAGTCCCAGTGCAACTGTGTTTCTCAGAAGGCTCGCTGCACTGTTGTCAGAGAAGAACCCCATCAACTACAGCACGGTCATAGAAATTTTGAGATTCTACCTCAGCCTCGCCCTACTGCGATCCTCAACTGTGTGTTTCCACAGTAGCAGATCATCTGCATGCCACCCAGAATGACTTGAACTAGGGATTGCTGATCTGGCCATGACAGAGAGTCAGATTAGACGATGCTAACTGTCTTAACTGTCTTCACAAGCATTCATCATTATCATATTTTTTGCTGTTATTGTATAATTATGTATGTTGTTGCATTGGATTCTTTATTTTGGTTTAGTCATTGCCTATCAAAATATTTGATTGTTTGCATGATTTGACTGTAAACATCTGATTGTTTTAATGACTACTTATATTATTATTGTATTATTATAATACTGATTGGGAGACCTGTACAATTATGTTAATAATTAATATTAATAGAATACAATTTAGCATAATATTATATCAATGGCGCGTACAAATATGCACATGTATGAACACATAATTATTATGTAGTATAATGTTCGGGTATTATACTAGTGACATACAAAACTGCCTATCATCTGCCAACTGCAACCTTTTCACGAAACCTACACCCGGCAACATATAGATTGATGCACAGGACAAATCAAAGTAAGGCATTATAATAGTATAATTATATGCAACAGGATTAATAAAACATATCATTGATCATCGCTATACGTATATATGTAGTCCATGTCGTGCGACAGAATTTTGATTTTGAAGTGTATAATAATATTAATACGTGACATGCATGTCCATACACATAGAAGATCTTCCCATCATATTCAAATTCTATGACAGCTATCAATTGCAAATGCAAATGGCAGAACAGGCTACATTACAAACGCGAATTTCGCCTAAAGTTTTTAGCGCGCAGCAGAACAGGCTCTGTATCACCTAGTTCTACACTCCCTTGGCTATCACACAAGACATAGCTCACAGGCGGGAAAACCCGGAGAACCACGCTACGAGCCATTTAATAACGGCGACTAATAGTCGGTATTTCCATACTGGGAAAGAGTAATCCACACGTTTGAATGTAAATATCCTTCAATTTTGGTCAGCTCTATCCATGCAAAAAGTTTCAAGTTCATTGCATGAGCTTTCGTGCAGTAACGCGTAGAGATTCCATTGCGTAGCTTTCGTCGAGAAAAACTCGTGCGGGCCCATCTATTCTGGTTTCCAAACTAAACTAAGCTGCCGCCATTTATATTTGTGTATATATATATATATATATGTGTGTGTGTGTGTGTGTGTGTGTGTGTGTTTACATTATATTTTTATTTTTGCCAAGGAACGTGCGGAGAATTCGAAAACCCAGGATGAACCGACCGTCGGCCATCTTGGATCTTGAAAGAAAGTATGCCGTATCCTAGGCGTTCGTGTTGTTTTACCATGTCGATCAACAAAGGCTAAAGTCGCCGGGCTATACCTAGAACCACCCTGCTTTGCACACACAGAAACCATCAGCTTCTTACAACTACCCGTTGTTTGTCTACGTTGATCTTCCATGTAAATTGCATGCACACATGGTAGGTCAGTCACACTGACATCACCAGGCCAGCCTGGACTATCCTTTGCCAGAGCATGCATGACCAGCCAGTGCATTACTAGCTGGGGCCTGAGTAGCAATGGCATTACCAGCCTGTGTCCGACCAGCTGGCATACGCCGAGCACGCGGAGAGACCCGCCGAAGGGCGGGTCTGTCCGCTAGTATTTATATATAACATAACATAAAATGACGTAATCCCATTCCGGTCACGTGGGCAATAGTTGGAGGTATGCGCGTAACGTATATATGTTAGAAGCGGACCGGAAGTAAATACGCTTTAGGCATTCTTCCGCGTTGTGCTGGCTGAATGCGGCTAAGATGGGAGAGTCCAAAACGTTCTGTGGATGTTGCGAAGTGTTATGCAGTATCGTTACGCTAGTTTCTTTCCTGCTTTCCATCCCAGGAACCGTTTATGTAGGAATTGATATTGCAAACCGGTTGAGACACGATCCGTATCGCTATTGTGCCAACGACACGAGAATCATCTCCCTTGATCTGATACTCTGCCGTGGACTCGAAATGAGGATGAGTGAGTCACTTGTCAATGCTACGCTTTACGCTCTGTCTGAGCGCCCGATGCTGTCCGATGTAAATGAAGTTGTCCGCGAGATTCTTATTCATGAGAGAGGGGATCATGATCACTTTTTCCTGTACCCCGGATCTAATATTACCATGTCTGCGTGCACGCATATTGCTCCCTATAACTTATATTTCATCAAAGGGAGAAGTAACTTTGAAAGCTGGAAAGCAGCAGGACAGGGAGAGAGAAAGTTTCTTTTCACGTCATTCCTCATTACTGCCCTGTGTTCGGAGGATACTGGCTGGGATGTCTACAGTACCACTGCAACAGCAGCAGATGATTGGTATTTGGTTTCTGATGGTAATGCAGCCAGGGTTATTTTTACAATCAAGCGATTTGAGTATGAAGTGGATAGCAACTATGTGATCACATCTTGTACTGTTGCAGGCAGTACTCAACGGAGTTGTACAGTCTCCAAGCTGAATTCCAATAATGTCACATACTTACTACATGTTGGCCCGGGGCCAAATACAACTGAAGTGGACATTAGCATAGCATGTGCATTGGATCCTGGATTGCTGGCAGCCATCATTGTGTCATCGTCTCTTGTCGTTTGCTGCTTTTGCTGCATCACATTGTGTGTTTTTATCTGTAAAAGGTGTGATGACTAGGTAACTATATAATGCTGATCAATCGTATCTATATATACCAGACTGAGTACTCTGTGTGGTACACACTTTGTGTTAATGATTTTACTTATGCTGTATTTCTGCAGTTTCACTATATGCTGCCCTAGTATGAGTGTTGGCTAATTATACTGCGGAGATATATATATGTCTAGTCAGGCCTGACAACTAGCGCAGATACTCTACTAGCACATGTGGTGGTGGCTACTGTAACTTGCACTGGTGGTGGAATATATGTATATATTTCCATGGATGACTCATTACAATGCTGATTGATACTATGCAGGCTGCTATATGGCTGACAAGCCTATTGGCTTGTGTTGCATGCGATAGGCAGTACATTTCTATGTCCATGCTGAATGATCACACATAAATTCCTTGGGGAAAAACAACAGATCTAGATATATAGCTTCTTCTGCCTTTTATACTATATTGCAGGTGAGGTAATTATATAATATAGCTAATGCCTTGAGAATATTCACATTAAATGTGCATATAAGCATCACCTATTATGGTAAAGGTATGCATAATATTAGGTTTGGCAGTATGGGGGTATGTAAACTAGACTTGTTGTTGCCTGCAGCCCTTCTCTCATGCATGATGATGAGGCCCAGCACATACAGACAGCAGTACATTGCATATGTACGTACAGATATCACATAATATGAAAAGAGTCTGGTGATTTTGGTAGAGGTATAGTTGGCTGCATGCATAAGTTGATCAGGTATCAGGTATTCTTATTTTACCTGGGGAACCGTTAGCCAATGGCTACCGTAAATAGCACCCAGAAAAGAAAGGCAAAAATACATGAACACAAAATTGATTATATACTGATTTGATTTTTGATTAATTTGATTGACTTGATTGATATTGATTATACATTGCACAAGATTGGGTGTCAAGATGTGACTATGGCCGGATTATAAAAGGCAGAAGTGAAGGAGAGGCTAGAGTCTATATATTACTTGGAGGCTAACTGTGGAGGAATTGAGCTGGAAAATGGATGTGATAGCCAAAACTGGTTATCATTTATATGTTAATGAAACTCACCTAACTGGAAGAATGGTCAGATTGTTCAGGGCTTAAGCTTATAATTATGTGTACATTGTGTTGGTGTATGTATTGGCACCCATCGCAGCACTATATTCACCTGATATGGGCAGCTTGAAGGTTCAAGGTTCGAGGTACCACATCAAACCCATGGAGGAAGTGATATCCATCTTAACATTGAAGAGTGTGTCTGAGTGCATGAACTGGAGTGTGAATCTCATACAATATTCATTGTTTGACACCTACTGTTTAACGAGAGGTAGGAGCATAGACAAACAAGTTTGTCCAAGGTAGGAGTAACTGTACCAATTAGCTAAATACAGCAACAGTCTCATGGGACTTGCACCAAGGGGAGTGGCTTACAATGAACATGCACAGCATAGTACTGGGCCATGTTTGGCCCACCTATCTCCAGCGGACCGACGGAGTGACAGGAGCTTATACCGTCACTTATAATAAACGTGACAAACTCTTCACACCTGTACCTGCATTTCCACCAAAGCGTGTTGTTTGGTGTTAGCTAATGGTGGTGAATTTAGTGGGTGCTGCATCGTGATCCACCCAAAAAGGTCCTTTCAACAAGAGGCTAGCTGCTGGCTATAACAGCTAACTATTTAGTTAAACTGCGTGATTGCATCACTTGCTCTGGTGTCAAGAGAGATGGACGGACACTCCTCCTGCTACAACTGGACATGTTATCGTCTATTATTAGTATCCTGCCTTGATTTGGTCCCAGGTTTAAATTTTGTGCTTGTAGTACTTAAGATTAATGAAGCGCTAACCCCGGCTCCTTACCGCCACATTGCCAGTGACACGAGAATCATCTCCCCTTATGTCACTTTGTGCAGCGGACTCATACTGAGGATCACAAGCAGTGTAGCGCTAGTTGATGTTACGTTATACGCTTTGTCAGTGCACCCAAAGCTTGTGCCAGAAAATGAACTTGTTCTGCATCTCTCAATCCGTCAGTAAGGTAATTATGATTACTTCTACCTATACCCCAGATCTAACGTCATCATTTCTGCATGTACGTACACTGTTCCCTATACTACATGATATACGCCATTGCAGGAAGACAGAACTTTGAAGCATGGAAAATTGTAAGTGCAACATCTAGTACAATTCAGTTGTACAATTCAGGTTCGACCGGTCGTAGCTCTTCAGGATATGGAAAAGTGTGATGAACAACGTAAACGGTGGTAGTCCTGTATAAAAGCGGGAGTCACTATGTTTACAAATGTTGAAATACGGAAGTAATTTTAGGATGCACGTGACATGCCTATTATTGTACCGTCCAAGGGCCTATTGTCATAGATTAAGCATGCGCGGGATGCAAAAACCAAGGTGGGCAGAGTTACTAGAACAGAAAGGGGTATACTACGAAGTGATAGTCAATGAACCAGACAGTTTAGTGAAGAAACTGACAGCAGATACTATCACTACCTTTGGCACAAGGCACTCAAGGCAGATACAAAGTCCCCAAGGCAAAGAGAACCAAACTGAAGTGAGTTGCATCTGCTCCTGATAACTATTAAAACAATGTACAATATTAAAAGCCAATTATTAAGGGTGCATGTGCATTGTTGAGGTAAGGGTTTCAAGCTTTGAATGAAAGATCACAACAGAATTGATTCAACCAATTCTCCCTCTCCACTTTAGTCTCCACGTGTGCCAAAGCTTTCATAAAGAAAAGAGAAGGAGACCAGGATATAACATTCAACCACATTCTCTTCTCAGTGAAAGAAGAGAAACTGTTGAACTGTCAATACGGGCAACCATCTTATCCCTTGAATTCAGATTAAGAGCATCAAATGATTACGTCGGAAGGTCTTAAATGCCACCAAAGTAATTGAAACCCTCTCACACACCTGCTGCAGCGCTGAGCACCTTCAAACCATGCTGGAAAAGTTGCATGAGATGACTAAGATATTCAAAGCTGGATTACCATCAAGTGAAGGATTTACTCTCAGACCCTTGTCTCTTCTGGAATGAGCACAACGCATCAAGAAGAAATACATGAATCTGTCAAAGAAGACATCTGTGTATGCATCTCAAGAATCACATTCACGTTGTAGGCCGGGGCGAAGAAGAGCAGATATCAGACACAGAAACAGAGTTGGAAGAAAGACTGAGCACCTTCGAAAGATATTCAACTAATAATAGTCTATTTCAAGTAGCACACATGCATGCATGTGCTATGTATGACTACTATTGTACATTATTTGTAGGAAAGAAAGAAACACCAATACCGTACTTGCCAATCCTCCTTGACACTAGTAAGACATACAAGTGAGACAGGACAGAAGCGTAAACGCTAGAGGTGTGGAGACTGCAAGGCCTGCCAAGCAGATGATTGTGGTGGGTGCTGGTTTTGTTTGGACGAGGCTAAATTTGGTGGCCCGGGCAAACTCAAACAGTGCTGCATCAAGAGAAGGTGCATTCAGAATATTTCACTGCAGCCATCTAATAGTGACAGTATTCAAGTATTAAGTAGTCACATTATTTTGATTTACTCCTGGTCTTATTTGTATAATATTATATCCTTTGCCTGTAGTCTCTGTATTGGACACTGCTGAGATGGTGCACATATAATTCCTTCCTATTCAGATAGCTACTGCACACAGCATACAAATATCCTGTATCTACCATGCTCTGCACATCACATGTGTGACAGTGAACAATTGATGATACTATAGATACTCCATGGACCAATTTCTTCATTCAAACATAGCTACAAGCACTCCCAAATTGCTACTAGGGTTGTATACCACATGCTGCATTACAACTGGAGAATCTGATGCATTCAGCTTGCAAGCATACCAAAGTTTAATGATAGCACCAGTTACCTTAGCTATCTCAGTAGCTAGCCATAACTAGCTAGTCGTCAAATCATCAATCGATCTCTTATGGCGTTCTCCTTAAGTACTCCTTTCCTTCATCCCCTTTATATTCTCTGCCTTATACGCTTGGCACTGCCCAACTGTTCATAGCGTTCCGAGAGTGTATATGTCGAAGAGTGCTTGCGCAACATCTAGTCACGTGTGTCCTACTTACGTACTTCAACATTGGTGAACATAGTGACTCCTGTTCTAGTTGCCACTTCGGTACATCTCCAGACATCAGGACCATATACATACCTGCATTGCTGTCCTGTGGGTGTGGCAATGTATCATATCTGAGCTTATAGTAAGCTCCATAAAAAGTGCAGAAACTAGAAAGAATAGAAATTTTCTACAAAAACTACTAAAGATGTAGGTCTGGCATAAAAGTATGGAAACATGGAAAGGCACTACATAGTGGAGCATTCACCATTGTCCCTACATGCAAGAGTGCAGTGCTACACGGTGCAACACTCCAATGTAGGGACAATGGTGAATGCTCCACTGTGTAATAACCGTTCCTTGTTTCTGTACTTTTTATGTCAGCCCTATATCTTTAGTAGTTCTTTGTAGAAAATTTTTATTCTATCTAGTCAGTGTAGCTATCTAGTTAGCTATAGCTATAATAGCTACAACCTTAAGCTTGGCTGTGGAAAGTGCGAAGTTATATGCCTTCGGTCCAAAGACATATTACTTTGGACTTTTTGCATTTTTTGCTAGAGCTTAATCTTCTGAAGGAAGGTGCCACTCTGGTTTTAATCAAGTGTACCATGTTGCATACTTCTTTTGAGCATATATAGACCAAGAACAAGAATAATGGTCTGCTTACGGCTGAGATCTGGTGTCTGATTTCATATGGCATCTGAAAACTGATGCCTGACCCTACAAACACCAGGGAAGTACACACACAGCTACATACATGCAGGCCATACCTGTCGGTATTGAAAGTCTCAGGGTCCTCTCAATTCTCTGGGTTGTGATGGATGGCATATACTGGGATCACTATGGTTACGCTCTTCCTAAAATGTCCATGCCCCATTCAAAATGCAGTCCTCATTGCAGACTCAGAAGGTGCTAAATAAGGTACAAAGTGAAAAGGTAGAAATGTGTTAACCTGTCGAGTAATCCCTTGCTAATTCATAAGTCTTACCAAGTCTTTGGCCATTATAATATTGCAAAAATGTCCAAACCAATAATATTACCAATTATTCAACTATGCGAACACACTTTGAGAAGTGGTGCAAATCTGTCGATTGCATTTCCAGAAGAGCCAGGAGACACAAAAGTGAATACTCCAGTGAAGGGATCAATAACAACTATATTAATACTTCATTGTTGTGTGACTCTTGTATTCATTGTATGCAGACTTCTGTGTGGCCAAGTTGGATGGGCGCTGGATTAAGAGTTCAGTCCCATCTATGAAACCTACTGTATTTGGCATATAGTTATAGGGAGCAATGGTGAGTCCTGTAGTTGTCTCTGGCCATTTTATTAGGCCTTTGAGATAGTGAGCCAGCATTGAAACCCACTGATTGATCACCCTGGACACTGTACTCTGTTAACAACAAACTAAAATGCAAAGTCGTCCTGCTTCAGATTTTGCCTTAAACGCATAATAACCAACAGCAGCTTCTGAGAATCACTTAGAAATCAACCAGTGGATGGAATACTGGAGCTAGGACAGTATATGGAAGGTGATGCTGATTCCGGAGGCAAATAGATTGCTGGAAGTAGCCAGCCGAACAAAATTTCAAACACAGCATGATTGACCCAAGTGTATATAGCATAACATATACATGAACAATAATTCCTCACTCTTCAGCATCATGACATCCAAACGCTGAGGTTGTTGACTGCAGTAGCACAACTTCCGCATTCAGGTCAGGCACCTTCAATCTGCTTCTGCATGGTAGCCAAGGCATTCGGATTCCAATTGTTCCACCGTAGGTGCAGGATGCACTGCTGACCCCGACTCATCAGGGTTGTTCTGAGAACGATTCAGAACTCGCGTTATGTGACACTTGCGAACTTTGCGCTGCTTCGTAGGTTGCTGGGAGTAGAAGTCGTGGGGGCGCTTGAATATGGAGTGGACAATCAAAGGATCGGCGCGAATTGGTCCTTTAAAACCTTCGTAGTACAAGTTACATATGTAGGCTTCCAATCCAGGCTTCCATGCACTGAGCTCCACTCATGTCCTTGCGCGTTTGCTTCAGCTTCTGGACAACGACCTGGTACACTTTGTCGGGCATCTTGCCAATATTGTGCGGCTACAGTAACGCGCTCGATTCAGGGCAATCCTGTCCTCGTGTGTCCCTTGCCGTCCACGTCATCTGGGCATCTCCCTTTCCTGTTGGAGCAGCCCCGTGCTCTTAATAATTATAATAAAACTATCAGAAGCGGACCGGAAGTATATACGTATGTAGGCATTCTCTCGCGTTGTGTTGGCTCAGTACGGCTAAGATGGGAGAGTCTGAAAAGTCCTGTGGACCTTGCGGTGTGTTATGCAGTATCATTACGGTCGTTTCTTTCCTGATTTCCATCCCAGGAACCGTTATTGTAGGAATTGATATTGCAAACCGGTTGAGACACGATCCGTATCGCTATTCTGCCAACGACACGATAATCATCTCCCTTGATCTGGCACTCTGCCGTGGACTGGAAATGAGGATCAGTGAGTCTCCTGTCAATGCTACGCTTTACGCTCTGTCTGAGCGCCCGATGCTGTCCGATGTGAACGAACTTGTCCGCGAGATTCTTATTCAGGAGAGAGGGGATCACGACTACTTTTTCCTGTACCCCGGATCTAATATTACCATGTCTGCGTGCACGTACATTGCTCCCTATAACTTATATTTCATCAAAGGGAGAAGTAACTTTGAAAGCTGGAAAGCAGCAGGACAGGGAGAGAGAAAGTTTCTTTTCACGTCATTCCTCATTACTGCCCTGTGTTCGGAGGATACTGGCTGGGATGTCTACAGTACCACTGCAACAGCAGCAGATGATTGGTATTTGGTTTCTGATGGTAATGCAGCCAGAGCAATCTTTACAATCAAGCGATTTGAGTATGAAGTGGATAGCAACTATGTGATCACATCTTGTACTGTTGTAGGCAGTACTCAACGAAGTTGTACAGTCTCCAAGCCGAATTCCAATAATGTCACATACTTACTACATGTTGGCCCGGGGCCAAATACAACTGAAGTGGACATTAGCATAGCATGTGCATTGGATCCTGGATTGCTGGCAGCCATCATTGTGCCATCGTCTCTTGTCCTTCATTGCATTTGCTGCTCCACATTGTCTGTTTGCATCTGTATAAAAGTCAATAAAGACTAGGTAGCTATAATAATTATAATCAACCGTATCTGTACAGGTGCAGCAGGTTATACTTTATATTAAAGATTTTTCTTGTAGTGTATTGCTGCTGTTACACTATTTAGTATTACCGTACTGATCAGTTGTTTAGCACATGCGCTTATAGCTCTGGCAGGAAGAAAATATGAGTCTAATAAAGGATATGCGCTTAAACGAATGGGTCAAGAAATTATAATGATATGCATGCGTCATATTAAGATGGCCGCCGCATAGCGCAGTAAGTGAGCTCTCATTCAACCGTTATCTTTACTACTACATTGCACTTAAGGCAAATGGCTAGGTTAGGCTAGGCTAGGGATTCCTTTTATGTGCCTAATAGGGTGAATCCCTGAAATTACTATGCACCTAATAATTAGGGTGAAAACTGGTAAGGAAATGTGCGCTTAACAGAGTTTCTGAGCTTATGAGGGGGTGCGCTTAACAACCGATCAGTACGCTATTATTATTATTATTATTATTATTATTATTATTATTATTATTATACCACATGCCCTCTTGCACTAGGACCAAACTGCCCTGTGAGGCGAAAAATGAGCAACAAAGTAAACTTACATCAAAATAAGCACATAGTCATGTCAGTATTGTCAATTAAATCAGTTCAGCAACAATCAGTCTGGCCAGGTACTTGGGACGGAGGCATTGGCTGCTAGAATCGAGCAGTCCACATCTTCATAACTGCTTTCAATACTGATGCATACTGGCATCCCTTGTCCAATATGCAGATTAGCTTGTCATCCTCTCTGAGACTATCGAAATCATTGATTATTTGCCTCATGCACTGCAGAAGAGGTTGTCGTTCTGTGCCCCATGCATGACACTCCAACAACCAATGGGGCACATCCTCAATCTTCCCTGATTGACACTCCCGACACCTTCTCTCCTCCCTCGGCAGCCCTCGCTAATTCCAAGCATCGCGATTCACTACCTTTTTCTTTTTCGTAGCTGCAATGTTGCCAACTTAGGTTTGGTGCGCTATATATATGCTGCCGAAGTATGCGTGTTGGCTAATTTTACCATGTCCTGCATTGATGGCCACAAAAATGTATAGTAAATGGGATAATACTTTTTCACTGCAAATGTGTATGGCATATATATTTCCATGGATGACCCATTACAATGCTGATACCCTGCAGGCTGCTGACAAGCTTACTGACTTGTGTTGCATGCAACAGGCAGTACATTTCTATGTCCATGCTCAATGATCACACATGAATTCCTTGGGGACAAACAAATAGGAAAATAGAGAATACTATGAAACATGCACAGTATCACATAACAATTGCAAGAGACAAAATTCTACTGTCTATAATGCCTGTCCTTCATCTACCTTTTATAATAACATTATATTGCAGGTGAGGTAATTATATATAGCTAATGCTGTGGGAAATATTCACATTAAATGTGCGTATAAGCATCACCTATTATGGTAAAGGTATGCATAATATTAGGTTTCACAGTATGGGGGTATGTAAACTAGACTTGTTGTTGCCTGCAGCCCTTCTCTCATGCATGATGATGAGGCCCAGCACATACAGACAGCAGTACATTGCATATGTACGTACAGATATCACATAATATGAAGAGTCTGTTGATTTTGGTTGAGATATAGTTGGTTGCATGCATAAGTTGATTATACATCGCAAAAGATTGGGTGTCAAGATGTGACTATGGCCGGATTATAAAAGGCAGAAGTGAAGGAGAGGCTAGAGTCTATATATTACTTGGAGGCTAACTGTGGAGGAATTGAGCTGGAAAATGGATGTGATAGCCAAAACTGGTTATCATTTATATGTTAATGAAACTCACCTAACTGGAAGAATGGTCAGATTGTTCAGGGCTTAAGCTTATAATTATGTGTACACTGTGTTGGTGTATGTATTGGCACCCATCGCAGCACTATATTCACCTGATATGGGCAGCTTGAAGGTTCAAGGTTCGAGGTACCACATCAAACCCATGGAGGAAGTGATATCCATCTTAACTTAACATTGAAAAGTGTGAGTGCATGGACTGGAGTGTGAATCTTATACAATATTCATAGTTTGACACCTACTGTTTAACGAGAGGTAGGAGCATAGACAAACAAGTTTGTCCAAGGTAGGAGTAACTGTACCAATTAGCTAAATACAGCAACAGTCTCATGGGACTTGCACCAAGGGGAGTGGCATACAATGAACACGTACAGCATAGTACTAGGCCATGTTTGGCCCACCTATCTCCAGCGGACCGACGGAATGACAGGAGCTTATACCGTCACTTATAATAAACTTGACAAACTCTTCACACCTGTACCTACATTTCCACCAAAGCGTGTTGTTTGGTGTTAGCTAATGGTGGTAAATTTAGTGGGTGCTGCATCGTGATCCACCCGAAAAGGTTCAAGGTACAAGGTATCACATTGATTTGTAGCCAGGCGCATAAATTAAACCCATGGAGGAAGAGATATCCATCTTAACATTGAAAAGAGTGAGTGCACGGACTGGAGTGTGAATCTTATATAACTAGTGTATAATGATTCCTTTAGAATTAATATGGATTTAGGAATGGCTAGCTAGCTACATGGGACTAGCTAGCTAGACATTCGGGCCCATGTAGAAGTACAAGGAAATTAGGAATGCATAGCAAACATCACGGCAATGTGTTTCATCATGGTGTTGAGTTACTTTTGCTTGTTTGTGTGCTTTTTCTGCTGGCCATTCCTAAATCCCTTTTAATTCTAAAGGAATTTTTATACACTAGTTTGTACGGTTTCTGCATATCCAGAGGACTACGGTTACATCTGATTTATACCAACACTGACTAATACCCCTTCCTTAAATTAGCTGAAGATTGTGCAGAGCATCGAGCACAGTTATGCTACTTTAGATGAAGCCGCTGCCATGTACAGTACAGTATATCGGAGCAACAAAATGGGGGCATTCGGGTATCTTTAATATACGGGAGAACAATTTCCTGCCCGCTCCAGCTCTGCACTTATCGGATTGCCACTGACGCTCGGATACTTGCCCTTCACGTCCATACGTAAGTCCTCGTACATGACTTGGGTCCATAGGTGCCTTGTATCATGCGCTAGGAGCATGCAAAATTTGGTGGGAAGGAGAACAAGAATAATATGAAAGACAATATGGGCTACAAGCAGCTTATGACGCTTTTCTCTTACGTGTACTCCAGGTTGCCTTTAGGTACGCTGCCATCGTCAATACATCAAAAGAAGCCTATCCTAACCCAGAAAACAGACAGAACATGTAGCCAAATCAGACACTGCTATTTCAATACAAAAATGTATAACAAGTTGTATTGTGAAAGTACACAGTACATGATTACAGTCTGCAAAAAACCAACGTCATACAATAATAGGAATCAAAATGACAACCTAGTCAGTCACATTGCATACATAACTGTTGGTGTACGTATACATACACAATACTCTCTGTAGGATCAATACATCAGGTTTCATGCATATCAGTAGAATTATGCAATAAACCACACACAAACATTATAGTATATCTGGTGCAACTTAACATCAATACCAACAGCCACTGACTGAAGACCAACTACGTACACAATACAGTACTCAATTACTAACCCAGAAAATGAAGAAGGTCTAGTAGATAGCTGAAAGCATACATAATTGCTGAATTTATTCAAAAGTGACTCTTGCAGTTAGGCCACTGCAAAGGCTAGGTTTGTTGCTTGAAGGATCACTGGGTTTACGCCACTAACCAACTACACCAGTATTTGTGTTACAGTTAGTTGGGAGGCCCAAAAGGCCCTATTAAGTTGGCAACCAGTGATTTTGGAAGTAGAAACGGATGAATCTAGGCAGAGATATGTAGAAGCGAAGAGGGAGGCCAAGCGGGTAGTGAGGAGAGCTAGGAATGAAGAGTGGATTGACCTTGGTAGAGAGTTGGAAGCAGATGCACAGGGTGGGCAGAAGCAGTTCTGGTCGAAGGTGAAACGATTGGGAGGTAAGGGAAGAGAAGAGGTATTTAGAAGAGTGAAGGATGAGGATGGAATGATAGTGGGCGAGGAGGAGTTGGTTGTAGATAGGTGGAAGAGGTATTTCACAGGACTGTATTCAGGGACAAGAGAGGTTGTGGAGAACTGTAGGGTGGGTGTAAGCGTGACGGAAGAAACTGAGGAGATTGAGCTGGAGGAAATGGCGAGTAAGCTGAGAAAGATGAAGAATGGGAAAAGTCCAGGTGTGTGTGAGATTCAAGTGGAGTTGTTGAAGACGGTAGGAATAAGCTTAATGAAGTGGATGCAAATGGTGTTCAATATGGTGATGAGGTTTGGTAAGGGCCCAAGGGATTGGAGGAGCGCAGTGGTCATTCCTATCTACAAGAAGGGTCGTAGGCTGACGTGCAGTAACTACAGAGGAATAAGTCTGCTGAGTGTGGCCGGGAAATGGTAAAGTATTGAACACTAGGTTAAGAGCAAGCACGGAGGGGAGGGTGATGAAAGAGCAATGCAGGTTTAGAGCAATGAGAGGTTGTATAGACCAAGTGTTCACCTTGAGGCAAGTAATGGAGAAGGGAATTGAGAAGAGGAGAGAGTTACTTATGGCGTTTATTGATCTGGAGAAAGCATATGATAGAGTGAATAGGGTGAAGCTGTGGGAGGCACTAAAACAAGCACAGGTGGGAGAGGGGCTTGTGAGGGCAATACAGTCCCTGTATGTGGAGTGTGAGGCGAGAGTGAAGGTGGGGGAAAAGCATTCGGAGTGGTTTGAAGTGGAACAAGGGGTAAGGCAGGGATGTACTCTCTCACCAATGTATTTTTGGATGTTACTGTAAAGGAAGCAAGAGAAGGCTTCAAGGAAGGTGTGAGATTGGGAGAGGAGAATGTTGATGTTTTGCTTTTTGCGGATGACATGGTGTTGGTGGCAGACAGTGAAGAGTCCCTACGAGTGAATTTAACGAAATTGGATGAGGCATTGACAAAGTGGGAAATGAAAATGAATTTGGAGAAGACGGAGGTAATGAAGGCGGGGAAAGAGAGGGGACATTGCTGTGTGGAAGTTGGGGACAGGAAGTTGGAGTCAGTGGAAGTAGTGAAGTATTTGGGAGTGATGATAAGTGGAGATGGAAGAATGGAAGAGAAAATCAGGAGTAGGATTGGGAAGGCGGCAAGAGTGATAGGGGTGTTGAATGAACCGGTGTGGAAGAGGAGGCAGTTGAGTAGGAGGACAAAGCTGAGAGTATATAATGCCATCGTAGTACCCACACTGATGTATGGAAGTGAAACGTGGGTACTAAACAAACAACAAGAGTCGGCAGTCCAGGCAACAGAAATGCGTGTGTTAAGGCGAATTGTAGAGAAGAGAAGGGTTGACAGGGTGAGAAATGTGGAGATTAGGGAGGAGTTACAACAAAAAGGAGTGTTAGAGAAAGTGAAAAAGAGCCAAAGGAGATGGAGAGAAGCATTGGAAGAGATAGGCCCAGACAGGCTAGTAAAGAGAGTATACCAAGCTGAAATGGAAGGAAGAAGAGGAAGAGGGCGGCCAAGGAAAAGATGGAATGATAATTTTAGGCAATGACATGTTTATGATATTATAGGTATGAAACTATTATGTAAGAACAACCTCCTGCATAGGAGATACTAGTCTGACGTAGCCCAGACCCACTTCCAGCCATTTTATATTGTGCAAAGGGCAGGAAGTGGGTCTGGTAGATTTGCCAGATGACGATGTTCAATACCCCCGGGAATCGGTGGGCGTGAAATGTTAATGACGCTTTGATATTCGCCGACGCTCGCTGTGGGTTAGTTTGGTGTAAACAAAAATGGCCGAAGCGAGCGTCAGAGGTGGTGAACGAGAGAGCGTCAGAGGTGGTAAACATGTGCTGATCGCCCAAGTTGCGAAGGAGCACGGCTACGAGAAGCTGAAAGAGGAGCAGTTGCTAGCGATTGACGAGTTCGTATCGGAGAAAGATGTCTTCGTGTCACTGCCGACTGGCTTCGGTAAGTCTCTTATTTACGGTCTTTTGCCACCCGTATACGATCGCGTACGAGGGTACACGATGCCAACGTCAGTGGCTGGAGTTGTAAGCCCACTGGTCTCGCACTATCAAAACTTGTGGGTGTGAAGTTATGATTTTCACACCTACCGTACTGCGTGGGAGGAACCAGCTTCGCATAGGAAATCTACCAGACCCACTTCCTGCCCTTTGCGCAATATAAAATGGCTGGAAGTGGGTCTGGGCTACGTCAGACTAAGGAGATACTGTTCAGTGACTGATTGATTGATAGATTGACCAGTAATTCCCTTCCCCCTAACATCCTATATGCAAAGATGGAGAGCCACAGACAGCTGTTTCGCCCTGATTGGGGCTCATCAGCGTGGCGTACTGATGGCAATATGATGATCGAATGCCACCTCCATATGTATCCGCCACAAGTAAAAACACTTGTGGCGGATAGGGGAAAGCCTCAGCCAAGAAAACAGCTGGAGTCGGGGTTGTTCAATAGCGACTCTTGCAGCTAGGCCACTGCAAAGGCTAGGTTTGTTGCTTGAAGGATCACTGGGTTTACGCCATCAACCAACTGTAACACCAATACTGGTGTAGTTGCATGATTGGTGGCGTAAACCCAGTGATTCTTCAAGCAACAAACCTTGTTGAATTTAGTCAAATGAGCTACACAATTTTCCCATACCCACTCCTGTATAGATGTTATCAGGTTGGTTGTCCACACTGGGCTCTGGGTACCAGAGTCAATATTATTGTATAACATAACATAGCATATCTCTAGATATAGCGATCTGTATCTACATTCAAGCTTAAAAGGGTAAGTATATATGCATATATATGAACCCATATACCCCGTTGCCATGGCAACCGCGAAAATATATCGCGTAAACAAGCCAGCCGGGATATAACAGGAGCTAAGAAGCATATATATGCACATACATACATACATACATACATGAATCGGCCTATTACAGCACCGGAGTTAGAAAGTAAGAAGCTAAAATGTGTGCAAGTTAATGAAAGAGTTCCAGATGGATACTGGCCTATCAGTAGCTAGCTAAAATGATTCGTTTTCCAATTGGCCTGTTGGTGGTTACTCTTTCTTTCTGCTTTCTAACCACTCTCGACTGGCACTGATGAAGCTGTGCGACACTCAGGGGCGTCACCCACCTGAGCCAGGATCTCTTTCACTGTGGCACGCGATTGAAGGTGTCTACACAGTGTCTCCACTGCCCACACGTAGCCGCCGCAGCTGATGCCACCGCAGAAACATCGCGCGGTTCGCCAATGGCTGTGGAGAAGTTAGGAGAGCCTTCTATGAGGAGGATGGTTGGATGTTTGGCGTGGCGGCCCATAGAAGACGATTGTGTAGTCCCCAGAGATGCTCGATGGTCTGCGTCGTTCGGAAGTGGTACTCGCTGCTGACGAGGAACCTCAGCATTGTTACTGTGGGTTCTGTTCTAGTTGGAAAGGTCGTCGAGCAGTGAAAAAGTGTGCCACTTCCATGCTGATGTCTGCTTGGGTATATATATGCACAGGGGCGCTTAAATCCTGTTATATCCCAGCCCAAATATGGAAGGTGTGAAAGATAACAAGTAATTGTTTTTGATAATAACGAAGGTGTCAAATCACACCAAAGCACACACAGAAATGCAGCAATTTGCAGTCAGCTTCAACTTTGCGTGGCTCCGGGAGAGTCCACAAAGCATTGAAAAAGAGAATATCTCACTCCACCATGCTGCAACCAATGCACGCAAGCCAAAAATGTAAAGCGGTTCGTAGCCAAGCTAGATAAACCATGTACGCGACCTGCACAGTGCACAAATGAGAAACAGCAAGCTCGTGCACAGAAAGACGAACAGCGAGCACAAAGAACCCTCGAAGGCCGAAAACGTCGCAGATGCCTCAATCACTTCACTGGCTTCTTTAGAGTGTTGCTCCAGTGGTTTAACAAAAGGCAAAAACTTCACAGCACTTGCGAATTCAACAAAACTTGACAGCCGCTCTTCAGAGCTGCCGTCCTGGAAGAAGCCCGCCTTTCGAATAAGAGCCTAGACGCGTTAGGCGGGGTATATATCACTTATACCACGGCGCTTCGGTGTATATGGATTTTAGACGGACTCGCCCTCGGGCATCGTGCGCCTAAAATCCATATACACCTCAGCGCCGTGGTATAACTAATACATATAAAATCGCAAAAGCAATTCCAGATTCTGTTACCGGTGTGAACAACCGACTCAAAAGGTTCGTATCATGAAGTAAGTGCCTGTATTGTGACAAGGGCTCTAGCATGATAGACAACTGGTGCTTAGCATACATATAAACATAAACACAAACATAAACAGGTAAACAGAACATTGCTATGCAACTGACAGAGGACCACACAATACCTTTATTTCCATAGTGAGCTCCATCTTGTAGAGGGTAAGCAGTTCGATGAGTGCCATCTTCACTAAGTTGCAACAGGGCAAACCTCATCCAAATGCAGTTTCTTGGACCATACCCAAAGGGCAAAAGAGCACAAGGATGATGATTCATTTTCTCTTCAGCACTGAACCTGCAAATATGGAACAATATATATATACCCAAAATTATGGTGCAACCATCCCTTTAGCCACAGATGACACATAACAGTCGTGTAAATAATGTTATACATATGCAATGACTTCAAGAGAGGTATTCAGACACTACAGATATGCGATGGTGTGGATACACATACACCTACTGTGCAAACACACACTGATGTAGGCACACGTGCACCCACAAGAAGTCCACAAATACCATCCACACAGTCTTCTAATTTACATTATAATGTAATAGTCTCTCATAAATTGTATACCCGCTTACAAGACACTTAGTACAGTAACTTCAACTCTATCAAACATTTGTCCATTCAAGAACAGTCTCACGTGTGGACTTTATGTGAATGGTGAAAAATCCTCAACATGAATGGAGTATTATCCTCATCATCTAAAAATGGCTCACCTATCCGCAACCTCACATGCAGTTAGAGTGCAAATTTGCATTCACACTTTTGCCCAAGGCTACTAATTATATATAGATCCCGTTACCATGATAACAGGCATTCTAAGCGATGTTTCTAAAACACGTAGACTTCTCTTGTATTTCGCGCGGGATCTAAATCATTTAGATACCGGATGTCTAAATCCCGTAGATCCCTGCAGCTGTGATAACAATTGTGGCGCCATAACATACGATACGATGTACAGGTCGCCCGGCTTACTTGTTTCATCGATAAATAAGATACAGCAACAATCCGGCTGCGAACCAGAGCCAAGAAATTGGAAATGCAGCTGGCTACAAGCTACGCCGGCAGTGGGCTACGAACCAGAGCTGAGAAAGGAAGGTACTGGTTACCAGCTGGGAACAGGCTTAGGACACCGCTCTGGGAAACGCTGTGGCTGATGGGGCTGACAGTGAGTAAGCACGTTTAGCTTATGCGCCGCATCCACTGCCGACCTTTAGGAACGTCTGCTGTGAGATGACAAACCCTATAACCAAACGACGTTTTCTCGGCCATTGTCAGTAACTACTTCCGGAAGACGCGTGATGATGCAAGTACGAGTAGTTAAACTGATTCGCTGCCGTCGTTGGGATCTATAACACTTAAATGCTGACCAATCGGTGTCTCTGAAGATTTATATAGACCACTCGGCACTTGGGCGCTTTGCACCCTCGTGCTCTAAATCTCAGAGACACCTCTTGGTCAGCATTTAACTATTACATAATGCATGTATGACCATGTCAGTATCAGAGGAAGGTCAGGCATCTGTTTTCAGATGCCATATGAAATTGGACACCTGATCTCAGCCGTAAGCAGACCACTTTTCTTGGTTCTTGGTCTTTATGCTCAACAGGAGTGTGCAACATCGTACACTTAATTAAAGCCAAAGTGGTGCCCTCTTTCAGTAGTTCTAGCAAAAAATGCAAAGAGTTTGAAGAAATATTACTTCAGACCGAAGGCATATAACTTCGGAGCATCGCACGTTCATCACGAAGAGCAAAGATCTGTCCTCTTTTACATGACAGCCAAACAGGCACACTCCAGTCACATCCAAAGTTTCGAATGAAATGCCTTCGTCCTAACGGAGCATGAGGTCTTAGAACTGAAGGCGTTGGAGTCATCAATAATCGGACTATTTCCATTCTCATAAAGCTGCAAATCACCTTTTCTCCTGTGTTAGTGCCTTTTCTTCTAAATATTACCTCATTTTGTGCTTCCTCTGGCTCTACTGTGACTAACAACGTCATTGAAATTGCAGTGAAAGCACCACAAGCAGTTCCACTGTGTCGAGTATCCTGTAGCAGACTTGAGGCATTTCCCAACATTGCTCATGGCATGATGCTGGTGCCTTCATCGCTAGTCGAACGACGTTGTTAGTGACAGCAAAGTAGTGGGAAGCGCAGATGTGGTGGCATTAAGAAAAATAAATGCTAGGTGAGGAGAAAAGGCAATCTGCAGTTTTATGCTGGTGGAAATTAGTCCAATTATTGATGACCCCAATGTCTTCGGTTCTAAGCCCCAATGCTCCGTTGGGACAAAGACATTTCACTCAAAACTTTGGATGCGACCAGGACTGGAGTGTGCCTGTTTGACAGTCTTGTAAAGGTGGACAGATCTTAGCCTCGTTCCCAGCCCAGTTCTGACCACAATTTTGCAAAGGCCCGAAAGGTGGTCTGGTGACTTTGGTTGACTTTAATTTCTAGGGCCCTAGAAAGTCGATTCCGATTGCATGACAGCCTATGCAAATCTCTTGATCACGAACCCCTTTCAACCGCTTGTACACGATTGAAATTATAAGCTAAAGTACCAGCTTCACACAGCCTGATGTCTTCTTAGCTTAGATAGATACTTTCCTGGAGTCCTGCGCTAACAATTTGTGCACCTGCAAACATTGATTTTAGACAAAACAATGCAGGAGCCGTGAGCCAAAATTGTAGGACAACACTTGTTGATTGAGGGAGATAGGATAGTGCTAAGAGACACTTCCTTCCATCTTCGGTCATGGTTATGCAACAATTGGGCTATTCTGCAATCTGTATGGCCAGCAGGAATTATTGTTGGAATCGACTTGCCAGGCCCAAGAAAGTCGATGAAAGCCACCAGACCACCTTTCGGGCCAATAAAATGGTGTCCGGAAGTGGGTTGAAGACGAGACTAGACAGATCTTTGCTCTTTGTGATGAACGTGCAACAATCCAAAGTTATATATATGCCTTTGGTCCAAAGAAATATTACTTCGGACGTTTCGCATTATTCGCTAGAACTTCTGAAGGAAGGTGACACTCTGGTTTTAATCAAGGGTACCATGTTGCATACTCCTTTTGAACATATATAGACCAAATCCAAAGAATAATGGTGTGCTTACGGCTGAGATATGGCGTCTGATTTCATATGGCATCTGAAAACTGATGCCTGACCCTACATCCACCAGTGAAGTACACACACAGCTACATGCAGGCCATACCTGTCGGGATTGAAAGTCTCAGGGTCCTCCCAACTCTCTGGGTTGTGATGGATGGCATATACTGGGATCACCATGGTTAAGCTCTTCTTATATATAATGTACATGCACCATTCTAAATGCAGTCCTCATTGCAGACTCGGGAGGTGCTAAATAAGGTATAAAGTGAAAAGGTAGAAATGTGTTAACCATTAATTCTTTCCTGATACATAAGTCTTACTACAATCACTTTGGACATTAATATTGCAAATATGTCCAAATTAACCAATAATAACACCAGTTATTCAACTATGCAAACACAATTTGTACAAACATGTCGATTGCATTTCCAGAAGAGCCAGGAGACACACAAGTGAACACTCCAGTGAAAGGATCTAAGTGTGGCTGTATTAATACTTCATTGTTGTGTGACTCTTGTATTCATTGTATGCTGATTTCTGTGTGGCCAAGTTGGATGGGCGCTGGATTAAGAGTATTAATACTTCATTGTTGTGTGACTCTTGTATTCATTGTATGCTGATTTCTGTGTGGCCAAGTTGGATGGGCGCTGGATTAAGAGTTCAGTCCCATCTATGAAACCTACTGTATTTGGCATATAGTTATAGGGAGCAATGGTGAGTCCTGTAGTTGTCTCTGGCCATTTTATTAGGCCTTTGAGATAGTGAGCCAGCATTGAAACCCACTGATTGATCACCCTGGACACTGTACTCTGTTAACAACAAACTAAAATGCAAAGTCGTCCTGCTTCAGATTTTGCCTTAAACGCATAATAACCAACAGCAGCTTCTGAGAATCACTTAGAAATCAACCAGTGGATGGAATACTGGAGCTAGGACAGTATATGGAAGGTGATGCTGATTCCGGAGGCAAATAGATTGCTGGAAGTAGCCAGCCGAACAAAATTTCAAACACAGCATGATTGACCCAAGTGTATATAGCATAACATATACATGAACAATAATTCCTCACTCTTCAGCATCATGACATCCAAACGCTGAGGTGTTGTCTGCAGTATAGCACAACCTCTGCATTCAGGTCATGCACTTGCTTTTTGAGACCTTCAATCTGCTTCTGGTATCCAGGGTACTCGGATTCCAGTTGTTCCACCGTAGGTGCAGAATGAACTGCTGACCCCGACTCATCAGGGTTGTTCTGAGAACGATTCAGACCTCTGCGCTAATTCGTAGATTGCTGGGAGTTTTAAGTCGTGGGGGCGCTTGATACGGTAGGGGCGATCAAAGGATTAGCGCGACTTGGTCCTTTAAAAAGTACCTTCGTAGTACAAGTTACATATGTAGGCTTCCACTGAGCTCCACTCATGTCTTTGCGCGTTTGCTTCAGCTTCTGGACAACGACCTGGTACACTTTGTCGGGCATCTTGCCAACATTGTGCGGCTACAGTTACGCGCTCGATTCAGGGCAATCCTGTCCTCGTGTGTCCCTTGCCGTCCACGTCATCTGGGCATCTCCCTTTCCTGTTGGAGCAGCCCCATGCTCTTAATATTCATAATATAACTTTCAGAAGCGGACCGGAAGTATATACGTATTGTAGGCATTCTCCTGCGTTGTGTTGGCTCAGTACGGCTAAGATGGGAGAGTCTGAAAAGTCCCGTGAATGTTGCGAAGTGTTATGCAGTATCATTGCGGTAGTTTCTTTCCTGATTTCCATCCCAGGAACCGTTATTGTAGGAATTGATATTGCAAACCGGTTGAGACACGATCCGTATCGCTATTCTGCCAACGACACGAGAATCATCTCCCTTGATCTGACACTCTGCCGTGGACTGGAAATGAGGATCAGTGAGTCTCCTGTCAATGCTACGCTTTACGCTCTGTCTGAGCGCCCGATGCTGTCCGATGTGAACGAACTTATCCGCGAGATTCTTATCCAAGAGAGAGGGGATCACGATTACTTTTTCCTGTACCCCGGATCTAATATTACCATGTCTGCGTGCACGTACATTGCTCCCTATAACTTATATTTCATCAAAGGGAGAAATAACTTTGAAAGCTGGAAAGCAGCAGGACAGGGAGAGAGATTAATTCTTTTTGAATCATTCCCCATTACAGCCCTATGTTCGGAGGATACTGGCTGGGATGTCTACAATACCACTGCAACAGCAGCAGATGATTGGTATTTGGTTTCTGATGGTAACACAGCCAGAGCAATTTTTACAATCAAGCGATTTGAGTATGAAGTGGATAGCAACTATGTGATCACATCTTGTACTGTTGTAGGCAGTACTCAACGGAGTTGTATAGTCTCCAAGCCGAATTCCAATACTGTCACATACTTACTACATGTTGGCCCAGGGCCAAATACAACTGAAGTGGACGTTAGCATAACATGTGCATTGCATCCTGGATTGCTGGCAGCCATCATTGTGCCATCGTCTCTTGTCTTTTGCTGCTTTTCCTGCATCACATTTTGTATTTGCATCTGTTTGAGGTTTGTGTGTAATTAGAAAGACTAAATAGCTATATATTGCTGATCAACCATATATATCTGTACCAGTACTCTATTATTTAGATACTTTATTTTATGTTAAGGATTTTTGCACTGTATTGCTGCTGTTACACTATATATAGTTATGCTGCCCTAGTATGCCTGTTGGCTAATTTTACCGGAGATCTCCTGCATTGGTGGCCACAAAAATGTATGGCAAATTGATGATACTTCTAATTAATTGCAGGTGAGGAAATTATAAACTTCATCTGGATAGCTATGGTAACCATGGAATATTTATGGGGTCAATCTCGAATGCCCAGTAGCATTAAAATAGTTCTAAATACCTTGCTTAAGCTTCAACCAGATCTATATATATCTATCAGGTCATATCTATAGCACGAGTATCTAACCATGTGCATTTCATCAAGTAGCAGCTTTATAAGTTGGCTTAAGTTTACCCAGCATGGACACTTCGCTTCATGTATATCAGCATATGTCAAGGTGATCATGAGGAACCATGCAGCAGGATATTAAAGGTCCACTGTCACGGTTATACAGGTTGCCTCTATATGATAGATTATGGTCTATAACCACCGAAAATCGCTGTTAGAGCGCTTCGAAATTCCCTGGTAGAGCAATAATGGCTCACTTCCGGAAAATCGGCCGAAGAAACCCGCCATATTGCTGTGACGTCACAGTAGGCTTGCCGTACACTTGTGTCTATGAACGTGTCACACGCCGTGTGGGAAGACAATCGCCGACTGGCTATTCACGTCCTCCTTGCTGATGAACTCGCCCCGATGCATCACAAATGCGTTGCTGGAGGATGTAGTAGGGCCAGTGGAGGCATAGATCTATGGTGGAGGCAACGGTCGCTGCTTCATTTCACAAAGAGCGATAGTCTGAAGAAGCGGTGGCCAGCAGCTGTTGGCAGGGTCTTTCTGTGCTTGGTAAGACTCTCCCGTACGTTAGAGCGCCTTTCGAATTGCGACTGATGCCCTGCCTGCCATTTCGCTGTTTCTTGGTGTAAATATTCTAGTAACAACCACTTTGCTCACTCTAGTACATCCGTCAGAATCTGAATGGCGCTTTAACTTATAGGAGAGTCTTTCCTAGCACAGAGAAAGCCAATCAAGAAGCTGACAAATCGCTACAAAGGACGAAAGGGTGAGTACGTAGTAACTTTAGGATGACGAAAAAGGCGTCCCAGGGCCATTTCGATGCCCCCACCTCCTGGTGTTCTGCATGCGCAGCCGTTCTCGGTAGAGAGCAGGGGACGGTTTTTCCTCTGAAGTCAGAACCTTTTGCTGTGACCAGAGCTTGTGTGTGCCCTACTACCTAGCAAGTAGGAGTAGAGAGATGCTTACGTCTCGCGATGTGCGAGCCAGTGACCTGAAATACGTGCCGAGTGCTCCGAAATATGTTTTCGGCACACTTCGTATTTCAGCTGTTACGCCTTGTAGGAGGTGACGAATCAGCTCTAGGCTAATGTATCATCTCTGTTTCGTATGCTCTTGTAACAGTCCAAGTATGGTGCGAATCGGCGTTTGTAGGGCTGAGAACGGGTGTCACCCTATTATTGGTCGTGTCGCAAAATTGATGTCGTGCCGTACGGCTGCGCAACCCGCATGCCCAGATCTATTTCAGAATCAGCAGGGGCATCTCCTTCATTGTCTCAAGAAGTTTCGCCTTCATCTTAAGATAATGATCGACTCGCAAGAGATAACGATTTCTTGTTCAGTCCGTTGCCTGGCCTACTCTCCTCCATACTTGTGCAGACATTCCGGAGCCTACTGTGACGTCACGACATTTTAGCATTGTTAGGACCGGAAGACCGGAAACGCCCACGCATAATTGGTCTTTTTGCAACTTTGCGCCCTCGTAACTCCCCCATCGTGAGGCAGAGCACACTAAAATGGGTATCATTGAAGATGTTTCACATAGCACTATCAATATGATATAAAAAAAAATGCGACAGTGGACCTTTAATGGTCTATAGTGCTATTATCATGATTATATTAGTGGCTGTTATATACACTAAGGAGCTGGTGAGCTGCAAAGCTATAATGCTTTGGGAAATATTCACATTAAATGTGCATATAAGCATCACCTATTATGGTAAAGGTATGCATAATATTAGGTTTGGCAGTATGGGGGTATGTAAACTAGACTTGTTGTCGCCTGCAGTACATCGTCTCTCATGCATGATGATGAGACCCAGCAAATATAGACAGCTAGCAGTACATTGCATATCTTCGCCCTGAAGAAGACCAGAGCATCTGGTCGAAACGTCGGCAAGGTTTTTAACCCTGTTGTGAAGCTGGTATTAGAGAACCAATCCTTTCAGACAATTATACGTTAGAGATTGGATGTCAAGATGTGGGTATGGCAGGATTATAAAAGGCAGAAGTGAAGGAGAAGCCACAGTCTATTGCTTAGAGGAAGACTTGGGAGGAACGGGGCTGGAAGATGGAGGTGAAAGCCAATTAAGGCTGGTTACAAAAAGACATTCACCAATCTGGAAGAATGGTCAGATTGTTCAGGGCTTATGATCATGTGTACATTATGTTGGTGTATGTATTGGCACCCATCACAGCACTATACTCACCTGCTATGGCAGCTTGAAGGTTCAAGATTCAAGGTACAAGGTGTATAAAATGGAGGAAGAGATATCCATCTTAACATTGAAAAGTGTTGTGAGTGCATGGACTGGAGTGTGAATCTCATACAATATTCATTGTTTGTCACCTACTGTTTAACAAGAGGTAGGAGTAAGTGTACAGCATTAGTCTCATGGGAATTAGCTATACTGAGAGGGAGTGGCATAAAATGTACACAACATCTCACGATAGTGCTACAGACCATTTTTGACCCATCAATCTCCAGTGGACCGGCGGACAGGGAAGGCTGAGTCACAGAAGCTTATAGCGTCACTTATAATAAACCTGACCGACTCAAGCTGTATCCGCATTTCCACCAAAGCGTGTTGTTTCAGAGGGAGCTGCTTAGTGATTTATCCACCCGAAAAAGTTCTTTCAACACCAGGCAAGCTATTAGCTATAAGAGCTAGCTATTTAGCTACACTGCGTGATTGCATCGCTTGCTCTGGTGTCAAGAGAGATGGATAAACAGGCCGGATGCTACACCTGCGCATGTTATCTTCTATCATTTGTATCATGCGTTGCTTTGATCCCAGGATTTGCGCTTGTAGTACTTGAGATTAAGGAAGCGCTAACCCCGGCTCCTTACCGCTACATTGCCGGTGACACGAGAATCATCTCCCCTTATGTCAACCTGTGCGGCGGACTCACATTGAGGATCACAAGCAGTGTAGCGCTAGTTGATGTTACGTTATACGCTTTGTCAGCGCACCCAAAGCTTGTGCCAGAAAATGAACTTGTTCGGCATCTCTCAATCCGTCAGAAAGGTGATTATGATTACTTCTACCTATACCCCAGATCTAACGTTACCATTTCCGCATGTACGTACACTGTTCCCTACTACATATACGTTATTGAAGGAAGACAGAACTTTGAAGCATGGAAAATTGCAAGTGCAAAATCTGGTAGACTGATAGACAGGGCTGAAGCATTCCTTATTTCTGCTGAATGTGATGCAAACAATAACAACACTTTTGATACTTATGCAACCACGGTAACAACTCAAGATGACTGGTACTTTGCTTCTGGAGGTAGGATAGGAACAGCCACATTTGCACTAAAGAGATTCCAATATGAAGTGGACATTGACCATGTGGTTGCATCCTGCACTGTGAACAAAAGCGACAGGTCAAAAATGTGTACATTGGCCAAACAAGATGACAGTGTTTATTACATGGTACTGATTGGACCAGGACCAGGTACAAGTGAAGTTAGACTCAGTGTCGAATGTGAAATTGGTGGCGGCTCCTTCGCTGCTATTATTTTGATACCAATTCTTGGGTGCTGTTATTGTTGCGGTTTATTCTGCAATTGTATCATTACGTGTAGAATTGTTTGTGGATTGTTTGAATCCGAAGAGAGTCCACAAGGTACTCATAACTCCTCCCATGATATGAATGAGCAGGGCTCTCAGGAACAAACTGAATCCAATGCAGAACGGAGGGAAACCACTGACGAAAGCGAGCACAGTTTTCGGGAACAGGAACAAACTGATGCAGACCGGGTCAATGCCTCTGAGGAGGGTGACAATGACGAAGGAAATGAGACCACAGTGTTGTAGAAATAGTATCTGTGTAATAAATAAATTGATTAACAACCTACAGCTACAAGTAACAAAGGAAGTTAAAGGTGAACTTTTGTGTGTGTTTGAATGATATTGATTCAACGTTAGCTATGCGAGGTGTCAGCAATTAGTGTCAGGTTTCATACTAATAATTGTGTTGCATGCATGCATGTATATATGAGGCCAGGACTATAATATTATAGTTGGTGGGCCAAGCCACTAAATAGTATTATTAATCTTTTGGCATGTGCAGCACCATGACATTGAATATACACTTTCACATGAACCTAATTATTGGTAAAGCAAAAGAGCAAAAGTTGAATTTTGCGGTACAACCGTCATGGATAACACAGATTGACATGCAGCCATCCTCAATTAAAGGATTAGCTAAGTGTGCCTATGTAAGTTTAGCATGGAGCAGGATATTGCATAATTATGCAATGACATGGTATCCATTTTGAAGAGTTAACATTCCTACAATATTTATTATTGTCGAAATGGGTGCATGGCATTTCATATGTTTAGCATTCTGCTGGTTATGTTTGCATTATGCTTTCGCAGAGCTATTACTATTATAACTGCATGCATGGGACCAATTTGTAGCCCCCTTCTTAGTTTGAAATGTTATGCAACAATCGGTCGCGATGAATCTCCTTTCAGGAGACTTACTTTAGCTATGGATTGCATGCCTTTCTACTAGTTCAATGATGAAAAATTCATTGCTTCGGCACTGCATTCAAGGATGTAGGACTAGACGGTGCGGCATCATCATCCATGATCAATCAGCATGGAAGAATGGCAGGCCATGCATGCGCAAACATTCTTAGAATTATGCAAACAAGTATTTCAAGTTTAGAAACACCGGGGCACCCCTGAACTCGAACTACTGGCTAGCAACTTACCCGTGTATTTCAATAGTTCACATAGTTGAGGATGCATGCAGCATTGCTGATGGCCAGAAAGATACATCACAATGCAATAGACTGTTGGATTTGCAACGCAAGAGATTCAAGTCCCCAGACCAGCAAGTAATCAAGCGAAAGCACCATGCAGTACCAAACTGTCATAATGCTTTGCTGATGCTTTTGATCTACAAAACATTCTAAATGAGGATATAAATGTTACTTGGTGTCTGGATGACAATGGCAGCTATATAGTATTTTTATTAAGGATAGTGCCAGTTGGGTGACACTGGCTGGATAGCACTGATATTAATAGCACTGACCTATATTCACAAGCGAACACATATTCACAAGCAATCATTATATGCAACAGCTAGCGCTAGCAATGATTACAGTAGCTGGTGGTGGCACAGGCCATTAGTAATTGTTTGTGACTGTCTGATGAACGGTATCTGAGGGGTGGATGTATGATAGGCACATGAGTTACTACACACAATAATTGTTTGTGCGTTCACAAAAAGTGGAAATTGAGCCATATATAGGAAGGTAGGCTAACAAATCAACATAGATTACCGTCAACTCCGCTGCGCTGATAACCAATTGCAATCCACTGTACTCCTCCACAGTCAGGGTCCTCTGCACCAGCTCAGCTCCCTCCGCCTCCAATGCCTCTGGGTGCACCCTCCGCCGACGCATGATTCACCAGCCAAGTCTCGTTGGCACCTCCAATCGTGTTTCAAGAGATGGAAAAAAACGTATCCTACGAAAACGAACAGGTTTCCCGAGAGGTATACATAACATATGACCGTTGGATCAATCGTTTCAGCCAGATTCACTTAACTCGCGATCGTGATCAGGGTTAGCTCTCCCAACCAATAACATGTGCAGCAATGGCTTCGCCTGCATTTCCCCAGTGCCTTATTTGGCCAGAAACCAATTAACATTCACTCATGATTGTTCGGCAAATAAATCACCCCCAGTCGGGATGTGGCTGATTGATAAGCACTCCACACTTAGGCACTTCACGTCCTCAGGCCTTGTGCTAATAAATCAGCCACATTCTTCCTGGGGGTGTCATAACTAATATAAAGTGCATAGCTATTTCAATCACTGTTGGTTTTCTGACACGTTTGCTATAAGGTATGCATAAATACAAAATTTGCTGCAATTGTAATAATAAGGTGCAGACAATACAACTGCAGTCAAGAAGTCACTATAAGAGCCACTACCTCTTTTAATTAATCTGAACATTCGCTTATGAATCCAATTTAATATGGGTATGGTTGTGACGAAGCACATACCCTAAGTCCTGGACTTGAAACACAGAAATACTCCATCTTTGGCTTTTAAAGTTATTCCTGACAATAGTTCCAAAGGAACCTGAAAACAGACAGAACATGCAGCCAAATCAGACATTGCTATTTCAATACCAAAATGTATAACAAGTCGCATTGTGAAAGTACACAGTACATGATTACAGTCTGTAATGAACTCAACGTCATACAATAATAGGAATCAAAATGAAAACCTAGTTAGCCACATTACATACATAACTGTTGGTGTACATATCAGAGAGTATGATAGTACTCTCTATGTAGAGATGGTACAGGGTGTTTTGAATTCACAATACATAGGTATAGGAACGAAATCACGAAAAGCGCCGAAGACTGCAAAAACAAGGATAGGTAGGGTTAAATACAAACTATTCTTACACTAAACTGACCTGGAAGGCAAGCAAACGTGGCCTGTCAGCAAGAAAATAACACTCGAAAACATCCATTTCTTCTTCACCAGCTGTAACTCTCGAACAAAATTAGCTATCGAACCAATTCCAAGACGAACCTACTGCAAATTAACCGAACTGTATTCTTTTGTAGATTAGAAACCACCACGAGCAAGCGTCACTATTATGGTTACAGGCTCTGCCCGGAGACGTTGTTACGCACAAGACACCATTTTACGATGACGTTGACAACCGGCACTTTTCCACCCACTCTTCCTTCACTGTCTGTTCAGTAGCCTCACAAAGACCATTAGATGTCCGTTTGGAGGTGCATAAAAGACAACCTTCAGTCGAAGCTAGCTTGCACAACGTTTCAAGGACATCCATGGTCATGCATACACCGCCTTTTGTAATTAATACTTGGTTAGCTTTCAGCCGTCATTTTCCAGCCCGTTCCAGTGGGCCTAGTGCGGAAAAGTGCTGACAAGCATCAGAAATAAGGTCCTATACCTGCATGGATGTCCTGAGTTTGCCACTTAGCATGTGCATCTTGCACACTATAAAAAGCACAGAAACTAGAATTTATGAAAATTAATTTTTTCTACAAAACTAGTAAGAATGTAGGAATGGCACAAAAGTACAAAAACAAGTAAAGGCTGTTAGACATTGAAGCATTAACTATCATCCCTACATTCAAGGACGTAGGACTATAACGTGCGGCATTCTTGCATGTAGGGACCATGGTTAATGCTTCACAGCCTTTACTTGAGTCTGCATTTCTTGTACTATCATATCCTTACTATTTTTGTAGAAAACATTTACTAATTCTATACACACACGATACTCACTGTGGGCTCAATACATCAGATTTCATGCATATCAGTAGGATAATGCAATAAACCACACACAAACATTATAGTATATCTGGTGCAACTTAACATCAATACCAACAGCCACTGACTGAAGACCAACTACATGCACAATACAGTACTCAATTACTAACCTATAAAGTGAAGTGGGTCCAGTAGATGGCTGAAAGCACAAATAATTGCTGAATGCAGGCAAATGAGCTAGAAAACTTTCCCATACCCACTCCACTACAGATGTTATCAGGTCAGCTGTCCACACTGACTCTGGGTACCAGAGTCAAAATCATTGAATTACAGATAAACATAGCATATTTATATTAAAATCTCTAGATAGCGATCTGTAATCGTGCAAGCAATTCCGGATTCTGTTACCGATGTGAACAACTGCCTCAAAAGAACTGTATCTCGGCGTAAGTGCCCGTGTGTGATGAGGGCTCTAGTGTAACAGGAACTAGTATTTATCATAAACATAAACACGTAAACAGGACATTGCTATGTGACTGACAAAGGACTACACAGTACCTTTGTTTCTGCCGTCAGCTCCATCTTGTAGAGAGTAAGCAGTTCGATGAGGGCCATCTTTACTTGTAACAGGGCAAACCTCATTCCAATGCAGTTTCTTGGACCGTACCCAAAGGGCAAAAGAGCACAAGGATGGTGCTTCACTTTCTCTTCAGCACTGAATCTGCAAATAAGGAACAAAACATCAAAACTATGGTGCAACTATAGCAAAATAACAAACAATCGCGTACATTTGCTAATGATATTCATATGCACCCATCTAAACACCTTCCACACAGTCTTCTAATTTATTTATAACATAATAGTCTCTCATAAATGGTATATACGCTTGCAAGACTTAGTACAGTAACTTCAACTCCATCAAACATTTTCCCCTTCAAGAACATTTACACGTGTGTGACTGGGGCATAATCCTCAACATCTAAAGAGGCTGGCATATCCGCAACCTACCTCTCAGTTAGTGTGCAAATTCGTATTCACACTTTCACCCAAGGCTACAAATATATGTACATATCTGAGTAAATTAACCAGTGAGGTACACACACAGCACAGCTACATGCAGCTGCAGGCCATACCTGTTGGGGTTAAATGTTTCAGGGTCCTCCCAATTCTCTGGGCTGTGATGGATGGCATACACTGGGATCACTATGGTTAAATTCGTCTTGAAATGTACACCATTCAAAATGCAGTCCTCGTTGCAAACTCGGAAGGTGCTGAAGAAAGATTCAAAGTGAAGAGGTGTGAAAATGTGTCAACCATTAATCCCTTACTAGTATATAAGTCATACTGCGTTCACTTTCAACATTTGCAACAACATCTAAACCAATACAATTAAGCAGTCATTCAACTATATGCATACATAGTACATACATTAGGTATGGAGCACCGTTGAATGCCAAAATACTTGTTCCGATGAATGGAAAATTCCACCCACACCTAGCCATCTCCTGACCTCATCACATATAGTGCACAGCTATGAACTACAAGTATACCTTGGAAGAGGTGGGTACATCCTCAGTGCCTCCTGAATAACCATGTCAAGATACTCCAAGTCATGGCTTGCCTTGTACAAGCTCACATCCTGCTCAGGAAAAGAAGCAGAAAGGGCACAGACACACAGTTAACCTATACACATACAAGTCATGTTCAAAGTGCAAGTTAAGAGTGGGTTCGGAAGTGAGGTTATCTGAAGGTGCATGGTACAAAGCTGCAGATGCATGACTGACAATCTGCTAATGTCTAAAAATTGTCAGAGTACCTCGTGTGGTCTTGACCGCTATTCCTGCCTCCATTATTATATGCTGACATCAGCATATAAATATGGAAGCAAGAATAACGGTGTGGGCAATGAGAGACTAGGTAAATGATGTGTGGTGGATAGCACACAGTGCATCCAAGGTACACCTAGACTATATAGACCACCAAATAGTGTGGTTACAGTAACTCTGATACTCTGAGGGTAAAGACATGCATACAATGGACATCCCTCGTCACGTTATCAAAGCACAAATCCTAGCCTCACGCCACTTGCCAGCTGTATGGACAGTAACTCACAGGGTTCTCTTCAAAGTACTCGTGAATCTCCTTACTCAGTCTCTCTTGTACTTCTGGGTTAGCAGCCAGCAAATAGGAAGTGAAGGTTAGAGTTGAACTAGTTGTCTCATAGCCAGCCAGCAGGAATTCAACAGAGTTGGCCACAATCTGACCAATCGAGAGCCCCTCATTTGTGTCTTCATCACTGGCGTCCATCATTAACTGAAGGAGGTCCCTGCGCTGCATAAAAGAATAATGCACACAGGGAGCGGGAACAATGCACAGTATACATACCAATAGATAATGATACTAATTATTATGGCTGTATGAAATGAATCCATTGGAGAAAGACCTAATAGCAAAAGATAGCATGATTCGTACATAGGCTAGTATCATAGCTAGACTTCCAATGATCAGACAACCAAACTTTGTTAGACGTGGCCTGCAGTTGAAACACTTACCATACTGTCACCCTCTTCTTGCTTCCTGGCTTTAATAATTTTCACAGCTGCACCACCGAGGGAATCCATTGCAGGGCCAGCTTTGGTGAACTTTCGCATCATACATTGAGCTATCCCTTCCAGGCTAGGAAAGGTCACTGGGCAGAACAGGTGGAAGAGTATAACCATCATAGCATTCGTGTAAGTCAATTAAATGCTAAGTAGTAGAAACTGCACGCCCCACTGTCAAGGAATAAGCCAAAAATATCCTGTAGATTCTAGTTGCTATCAACACCAAACAGAGAGTATGTATATTGAACGTGAACTGACTTGATATAATTTGCAAGAACAGGATGAAGGGCCGAGGCTTGTCATCAGCTCCTGGCAAGAGAGAGGCAAATACTTCGTAAGCAGACTCCAGAATCTTCCCACCCGCTCCCCCTTGTACATCCATGGAACGTCCAAAAGCGGTAGCCAGGATAATTTCCATTGTCATCTTGCTGAACAACCTGTGATTGATGCGACATGTGCAGATAAGAAATACGTACATACAGTAGCACACACTCAACATATGGCCTATTAGATACAAACTACACAATACATTGGCATACACCCAACACATCAGATATGAAATACACAATACATGGTAGCTACAGTGTTCACCTTTGCACATCCACGGTCTCTCCCTTGTCAGCAAGCACCTTCACTATCTCAACAAGCCTGCTAGTGCTCTCCTTTATCAGGGGCTCCATCTGTTATGTTTGAGTGCGAAGGGTGAGGAGGCAAAGGAAGCAGCACTCACCGCACACTGAGCAAATAAGCTAGTCATGGCTTCAGGGACAAATTATACGGTACATGTACAGTTACTGTCTGCACATGTAAGATCATGTACCTCCAAAACACACACTCCTTGTCCATGCAGAATCTTCTCACCAATTTCATCTTGTGTGCACTGAAGGCTGGAGTCAGTATGCGCCTTCTTGTGTGCCAGTCCTCGCTACGTGAGGCAAACAGTCCAGTGTGATCTTCCCCCTCCACGTGAGTGACAAGGAGGCCCTTCTGACGCTACAGCATATGTAATCAATAAAAATTAACACAGTCATTCTCCCATGTCACACATTATCCTAACATATCTTCACAGTGTACAATCTGCAAAGCCAACATGGGCTAGTATTAAATCCAGGGTGTGCCTATACACACATACGTAGCTACATTGTCACAAAGACCAACAAATACCTGATGTAAAACATTTGCATGACCATGTACTACACAGCAGTGCACTATGTACAAATGGGTATACTTACCATTCTGTTGGTGAATTTGTCAAAATGCTTCACGAGGATCTCTTTCAAGAGATCTGTGTCTGCAATGTGGTACGCAGGCATAGTGCCAACATACAACCTGCAAACAGAAGAGGTATGTATCATTGGATGACAATGGTCAATATATACAAGAAACAGACAAACATTTCACGCATGCGATACAATGTACAATTTAATCCAGACAAACAGAAGTGGATACTTGCAAAGAGCTACTGTAACTATACTCTATCTTCCTGCATTAGTATCATATCATATGGATACACTCCACACAGGAGCATGCAGGTATAAGCAATGTTTCCTAAACGTAGCATACTTACCCACAAACAGTTCCAAACTCTTTTATTAGGTGTTCGCTGGATTCAAGACCCTGTAGCAACAATAGCATTAAGGAATAGGAATAGTACAGTTTGCTGTACTTGCAGTTGTTTTTAGTTTGCTACATGAGCGTACGTAGCTACTAAGCACCCACGTAGTGGCATACAACACGGTATACACAAGTCTAGCATGCTAGACCCAACTCCCGGCCTATGCATGATAATGAGGGTCTAGCATGCCAGACTAGGCATACACAAGTGTATACAGATACAAAATATAGAAAGATATAAAATTACATATGAATAATCAAGGTGCAAAATGGCTGCATCCATTACATACGTATTTATACACTGTACATTACCAAATAAACCACTACCTTGTGCTGACTCAGGTAGAACATAGTTCCAACAAAAGGCTTTGGTGGAGGTGATGGAATGTTCTGGCGTTTAAAGAACTGATACGGTTTGTATGCACAACTGCAACGAGAGAGGTATACAACACAACGTACGCAATCCTATACCATTATGATAGATTGCAATGCTGACATTGCGTGAGGCATGGGCTTCCCATACATGTACCAGAAGAACAGCTGAGAAGAGGGCACTAGTATGAAAAACAAAGGGACAGACAGATGAAGTTGGAAGGCAATAGCAGGAAACCAACTGTTGCCCATTGAGGTGGTCACGGGTTGACATAGTGTGTGTCTGTCCTCATAATGTGCCAAAGGAGAAAGGTATGTGGAGGTTGTGCCAAACTATATAGGTGTGTGTGTGTGTGTGTGTGTGTGTGTGTGTGTGCACGTGTGTGTGTGTGTGTGTGTGTGTGTGTGTGTGTATGTGTGTGTGTGTGTGTGTGTGTGTGTGTGTGTGTGTGTATGTGTGTGGAATGCAGTGAACAAATAATTTGGAATGCAAGAATGCAATTATACCATCATGCTTAGACAGCAACAGATTCTTATTTAAGAACAAGTGTTCCTTCATTTGAGCAATCAAGAGAGACACAACCACGACTATACTATACTAGAGTTCCTCTACTCCCTTCAATATGAAGGGGGCAAGGGGAGCAATACAAATAGTGAGGGGGGACAACTGCCTGCCCCCCCCCCCCCCCCCCCACACACACACCCAATGCACCCTTGCAATCTGTGCAGGGGCAGGTCCAGGACTTTGGGGGTAGATACACTCTGTAGTCCTAATAGTACAGTGGAAGATGGTCACTGTAATAGGCAGACACCGTACCTCTCTAAAACAGCCGGCATCCCTGGTCCGAAATGGCAGTAGCCAAAACATTGCAATCTACCACCTCTCTATAGAGATCAGTTAGAACTGGCACAGGTGCACAGGTGGCTTTCTTAGAGCTAGCCGCCTTCAGGAGAGATTCCGTACACTACAACAAGTACGTGCGTAGCTACACTTAGAGAGTCTACGCTCTCAATATCTATGCCCTTGACTGTTGGTATACATGCCACTATAGTGTCATTGTAGAAGCAATGAGAAGAGCATCTGAACACTGTGCGTGCCATCGTAAGCGCCCCCCCCCCCCAGTCTCCACTAACCTGTACCAGATGTAGACTACGCACAAGACCACCAAACAAAGAATGAGAAAGGCAGGACTCATCAGCGACTGTAGGATCATTGCGTCGACTCTCTTTCCTTGATTAAAGTCTGTGCCAATTATGCTTGTAACGTCCGCGCTGTGCAAATCGTACGCGTCTTCACAGCACCAAGAAAGTCACGTTCGTGGTGCGCTGTGACGGACTAGACTCTAGCTATACAACGGAAGATGGCACATATAAGGGAGGATCCAATATGACATCATCACAACATCCTATTATAAGACTATACTAGACTATACCATACTATACTGTACTGTACTATAGCTATACTATTCCTTACTGTACTATAGTAGACTAGACTATACTATAACTATACGTATGTCTACCTATGCTACCCATGTATACCTATGTCTACCTATGATACCTATATCTACCTATGATACCTATATCTACCTATGCTACCCATGTATACCTATGCTGCCCATGTATACCTATGCTACCCATGTATACCTATGCTACCCATGTATACCTATGCTACCCATGTATACCTATGTCTACCTATGCTACCAATGTATAGCTATGTCTACCTATGCTACCCATGTATACCTATGCTACCCATGTATACCTATGCTGCCCATGTATACCTATGCTACCCATGTATACCTATGCTACCCATGTATACCTATGCTACCCATGTATACCTATGTCTACCTATGCTACCAATGTATAGCTATGTCTACCTATGCTACCCATGTATACCTATGCTACCCATGTATACCTATGCTGCCCATGTATAGCTATGCTGCCCATGTATACCTATGTCTACCTATGATACCTATATCTACCTATGCTACCCATGTATATCTATGTCTACCTATGTCTACCTATGCTGCCCATGTATACCTATGCTACCCATGTATACCTATGCTGCCTATGTCTACCTATGCTACCCATGTATAGCTATGTCTACCTATGCTGCCCATGCATACCTATGCTACCCATGTATACCTATGTCTACCTATGATACCTATATCTACCTATGCTACCCATGTATATCTATGTCTACCTATGCTACCCATGTATACCTATGTCTACCTATGTCTAATGAAACGTAGCAACCTGGAATGTCATTCTTTAAGACAGAGTTGTTGGTAGCTACAGCTTACGGCTAGCGATGTTGGACAAAAGCGAAGAAGCCTTTCCTGAAGTAGAGGAGGCAGTACCAGACGCGTCCCCTACAAGTGGAGAAAGCCCCAGTCAGTGTCCCAGCAGCGCAGGTAAATATACGTAGCTCAGCCTCTGACTAGCCACGTAGTTCGCTAGCTACCGATCGAGCATTGACAGAAACAATTGGGCTCTAGGTAACTGTGTAATCATTCTTTCTCTACAGGTGCGATCTTCCACGAAGACTCGTTGCACCACACCTTCGGACTGATGTCCCGCAAAGGATACAAACCTTTATCTGACTTTACAATGGAGTTTGTCCACCACATCGTATGACAGGCACGACTCCTCGCACGGCTCGAGGAAGCGAGGCGAGGTAACCCGGCCGGAAGTGTTGTGTGCGATTGGGGGCGTTACCTTGTAGCTTGTGCAATCCACTCTCTCGTCCAAGTGATTGGAAGCAAAGATCGATCTTTGTTGGAAGCGATCTGGTCCGTCGGCCAAACTAGTCTCTTTCGCGATCGGTGAGACATCGAGACTGTAAAGTAAGTAAAGTAGGGGGTTACCGAACAGTGCGCCGCGCTCCGTCTGCATTCGAAGGAACAGCTTCTCACTGTGTCAGTTTTTACATGGACTCTTGTGCTAACTGCATACAGAAAAGGAAGCTGTTCTACCGCGAGCAGGCGAAACGTGGCGCCCTGTTCGGAAACACCATCTTGTTCGGAACCCCCTCCCCTACCTTACCTTTGTACGTACGCACTACAGTGCGTGTCACCACATGGGCCGGGGGGGGGGGGGGGGGGGGTTACCAGTAGTCCACTGGCGTCTGGAGGTCGGGACACATTTGGTGTAGCCAGCTAGTCAAACAATCTGTGTAGCGTACAGTGGGCGAGTACGTGATACCAGACACACTTGTGGGCCATAAGTTAACTATTGTATATAGTTATTGTATTAAGTTGTATTTATTTAAGTTAATTAAGGTATATAGTGAAATGATGGACGTGGAGTTAGGCTGCTACATGCACTCTATTGCACTGTTCTGATCATTACAGTTTACAACTGTCACACCACAATGGGAGGTATCATTAGCAGGTGGTGCTTGGGCCGTGATGATGATGATGATGATGATGATGATGATGATGAGGAGGAGGAGGAGGAGGAGGAGGAGGAGGAGGGGGAGGAGGCTGCAACTGAACAAGACCCAGATGAAACAGACACCCCCCCTGAGCCACACCTACTCCCTGGACCACTGCCTGACACAGTTCAAGGTATGTTGTACTGTGACTTCCATATATGGAGTGATAATGTTTGCACAGATGGTAGGCACCAAGTGGGTCTATTCTCCTTCTCAGCTTCCATTGCCACAAACTACATCACTAGTAACTAGCCATGCGCATGTGGAGGATTCTAGCCTGATTTGTAGTGCAACTGAAGAGCAGTCCTTGGTGCTTGCCCGTGTGACATTCCATCACCAAGATATGAGCCACTGTCTCTTCATAGCTCTCGGTCATGACCAGCTGCCAATAGGTCTTTGATGACCGCATCTATGTGTAGGTGACCATCATTACTGCATGTGATGTGGTGGCCATTTTGAATAGTTAACAAGGTAATCTTTCTGAATGCCATTAGCAACCACTGTGACTTCTTGAGCTTGGCATCAAAGAGAAATGTGTACATCATGTGTTACATGGTAACTGCATAATAGTGAGCCACCAAGTTCTGGTTGCTCAGAACACCAGACCGTATTCCTGCTTAGCGATGACATCGGCTTATAAAAATGGAGGCAGAACTAGTGGTTGGCTGTGTGAGACTAATGTATAGCCCTTTGTGTGCACACACCTGCTGAGAGTAGGTGGAGGGAGGGTGGTCCTACAGTGAACTTGTGGTGTTGGCAGTTTTGTGTAGCACAACTCTTCCCTTTCCACATATGCAGCTGAACAAGTCCTTGACGACTTCCGACAGCGTTTCATCACTGATGTGGATGCAGATGCCATCATATTTGATCTGAAATATCACGGCATTATTTCAGATGGTGATCTGAAAAGTATCAGAAAAATTGACAGTGCTACACAGCAGAATCAACTGCTGCATGATTGTCTCACACGAACGTGCACCAAAGAAGCCTTATTGAATGTCTGTGGCATTCTTGTTGACTGCAAAGGCAACCCAAAGATGAATGCATTGGGCCAGGAATTAAAGCAAAGACTAGCCAAAGGTAGGTGTTGTGTGTGAGTGAGCACAGATGGCATTGTCTAATGTTATCGGTTTTATAGAATGTATAATAATAGTATAGTAGAATAGAATAGAGAGTAGTATAATAGAATTATAGAATGAGTGAGTTCATGACGAGAGACTAGTGTAGTGCATAGTGGTGAGCTCCACCTGACTCTACCCGTGTTGCTCCTTTGTGCACAGATCCCACCCCCAGTCCACCTGCAGTGGTCACCACTGGGACTAATGCAGTGAGTTGGTTGGCACTCCACATTGTTGTGTGGCTACTGGTAGTACTGTAGTATAATGTGTGTTTGTAGGGAATGAAATGTGCAAAGCCTCTCAATCACCTGTACACGTACCTCATCCAGTGTAGTGCAAGTTTGCATGTGTTGTGTGTAAGCATAGACCTATGGTGTTAGTGTGTGGGTGTACACATGTGTGAACACAATTTGCTCCATTCTATCATTCTTCTGTGTATGGCATTGTTGGCAGTTACTGGTTTATGTCACTAGTACACATCCAACTAACAGTAAACAATACTATACAATACACAGGTGTCAACTGACCTAGTTAGACGAGATATACCAAAATGGATACCACTGTCCCACTGTCCTGCTTTCCCACTCTTCCTCCTTTTGTCTTATTTTGATGAATTCTAGACAGGCTGTAAATGAGTCACACGTTCTCTTACACATGTGTTGGCAGATTCTGACCCAAAGATTACCCTGCATGATTCAGTCCCACCATTTCAATGAACCCCCCCACTTTCATGCACAGTACTGTACTTTGTCCCTCTGTGGTCCACTGCATGGTTGACACCTATGTCAATGCAGTAATGTTCATGTCCCACCTCCTGTGTCAGTTCACAGTGTGCCATGAACTCCACTATAATGCTGGCAATTAAACACACCAGCTATCCCCTACCCTCCCCCATCCTCACTATCACCCTCCACACCCCTGCAGGTGGAGGTGTGTCCTGCCCTCCCAGAGCCACTCCAACATGCAAAGAGGCTTGCTTATGACAGATACCGACGGACAACCTTCGCAGAAGGACAGAAGGTACAGTACACTACAGTAGCTGTACTGAAGAGTGCCACTGAAGTGAGTAAGAAGGGAGACCTTGATCAGGGTGAGTTCCTGAAACAATACCGAGACTGCGGCGTACGGCGTACGTCCGAGGGAGCAACTGAACAAGTGACAGTCGATGACTTTCTTCGAGCAGGAACCCAGCAAAACCGAATTCTTCACGGACAGCCCGGCACAGGTAAAACCACTTTCCTCAAGCACCTGTGTCAGAAAGTGGCCAACGATGAGCTGAGTGACTTCTCCCTCGTCCTATACTTCCCTCTGCGTGACAAGGCCGTGTCACAAGCTCTAATGAAAGACAACAGTGAAGATGGTCTGGAGCAACTTCTCCGGTACTACATCCCAAGGAAGAAGTGTTCTGCCTCAGCAGAAGCACTGCTGGAGAGCGAAGGTGAGAATGTACTTATCATCTTCGATGGAGCCGATGAGACGCGTGGCCTGATCACCAACCCCAATGGATCCGTCCTAGCGGCTCTCTTGCAAGGTCATCTGCTTCCCCAAGCACACTTCATAGTGTCCACGCGTCCCGGTGTGTGTCCACTGCTACAAGAGCACAGCTCTCTCTTCTATGAAATACTCGGATTTGATGAGGAAGCAGTAAAGTCATATGTGAAAGAGTTCTTCAAGAGTGAGCCAGGCAAAGGGGAGGCCATGTTTTCTGATCTGATGGCCCGTCCAGACCTCATGGGAGGAGCCTATACTCCTATGAATTTACTGATCTTCTGTTCTATCTACGAACGCGGTGTTGCAGGCAGGTCGGTGTTCCCTTCAACCATGACCGAATGCTACAAGTCCTACATTGCCAGGATTGTCACTCGAGAGAAGCAAAAGACGGAGAGCAGAGATTACCAAATTGTCCAATCTCTCACTGACCTCCCACCAGATGTGAAGCACTTGTTGTCTTCCCTCGGTGTCCTCGCCTTCAAAGGTCTCTCCCAGGAACCACCTGACTACATCTTCCAAGAAGCTGATGTGCGCCCCCTATTCTCCATCCCTCCTCACCAGCCCCTGGATGAGTCCTTCTTCAGTGGCCTCCTCCACTGCCATGCCAGCCAAGACCCCGGTTATGCAACATTCAGCACCCTGAACTTCAGCCACACCACTAAACAGGAGTTCTTTGGCGCTTACCATCTCTCCCTGTTGTCTGAGGTGGAGCAAGCTTCCTTCTGGACGAAGAACCGCCACAACCCCAAGTTTGCTGTCGTCCTCCGATATTTTGCTGGACTAATACAGTTCAAGTCTTTGGAGGTCAGCGAGGCCATCCTTGCCACAGGCGATGACCTGCCTGCAAAATGTGACTTAAAGAATCCTTATCTTTTGTATGTATTTCACGCTTTGTTTGAGTCTCAGAATGAGTCTCTCACCCAGAGCATTGTCACTCAGTTAAACAGCTGTCTCACCTTTAGATTGTATCTCACTCCTTTTGACACCATGGTACTCTCTCACTGCCTCACCAAGTGCAAGCACCTAACTGAACTACACACTTCACCATATTCCTTATCCCCCACCAGTTTCCTTCATGTTTGCTCAGTTGTGCAGTGCAATCCTCTTTTACAGTCACTGTCACTAGTTGTGGACCAGTTCTTCACTGAAGGTGAGTGAATGAGACCACACTAATTGTTAGTGTATACGTAGTCCACTGTTGTATGGAGGTTGTGCATGTGTGACCCCTTCAGTTGTTGTCTCTTTAGCAATGGCAATGGGTGATTTCCACAATAAAATGACTATGTACAATCACCTGTTGCCAAGGCAGCAAGTACTCTATGTCTCTGAATTCCCCCTGTATCCCTTTGTGTAGCTGTCAGATGTGTCTCTATTGTGTTCCTCCATTCTCCCTTGTTTCCCTTCCCCCATGAACGTAGATGCTAGAGCACTATGTAAGGCTGCTGGGTCACTAAAGAGGTTGAAACTGAGAGTGTATGGAAGCTGTACTTCAGAGGCACTGGCTGAGGTCTTTGATCACAGACCATTGGAGGAGTTGGCTCTTACCCTCATTGGTGCTGTTGAAGTAAGTAGTGCATGTTCAACTGGTTGGGGCAAGTGAAACGAGCCCCTATGTAAATCATGAGGTAGCGTGACTCTACAATCTAGGCTGGCTTTGGGGCCTAAATGTCTGTTAGTTTGTCACACACCATACCTGTCCTAATTGCGCCTGTACGTTTCCTGTCCTCTGCCCTATGCTACAATGAGTGACGACGCTGAGCCACCAGAAGGGAGCTCAAAGGTGTGGCGGCTGCAGTGTGGCTAATATCAATTAAGTGTATGTGTCCTAACTAGGCAACAGGCAGAAACTGCAAAGCAGGCAAAGCTTTGTCCCTGCCAGGCAAAGGACAGGGAAATTGATGTCGCTTGTAGTCAAGCAGACAATGAAGTGCAGGTACAGCGGTGGTCCTGCACAGGTAGGCTAGCTAGCTACGTATCTTAGGTAAACAGAGTGAATACTATCCTCCTTTTCTATTGCTTGGCTATTTTAAAAGTGCCGAAATGTCTGACAACGTGTCTGAGCTATTTCATTACTCTTATGTATTCCAATACCTTTGTTCTTCCTGTACAGTATTAAACAAGATATTGCAGAAAGTGTTGGCATGCATGTAGCTATGCATGTATATGTACGTGTGTGTGTGTGTGTACATGGCTGTATGAAGCTATGTGTGTGTAGATGTGGCTGTGTGTACTGTATGTACGAGTACATGTGTATGTGCGTATATGCTCACCCCGCAACGCCTTGCATTGGACTAGTATATAGTTATGTGGTGTGGACTCTGAAGGAGTGGTTATCAGGAATACACTGTGTGGCTTCCTCCTATTTATGCTCCTACTTTCTACACTTGAGTTGTTTGAGTGCATAACATGTGCCGTTTTACTTCCACTCTGAGGTGAAATGTGTGAAGCAGTTTGAGATGCATCACATTACATCATGGACATTTGTCAGTGACCACACTAGACCTATAGCTCTGTTTGACTTCCCGAGTGTATGAATGCTCCATCTGTTCTCTTACTGTTGTCACTGTATGTTATGTGTGCAGGGTGACAGCAGTGTGTTGGAGAAGAAGGTTGCCCACTGTCAGCTGAAGAGACTTGAGCTGTATGGTGACAGCACCGTACTCCTCCCTGTACTAAGTGGAATCAAAGACAACCGTTCTATTACAGATCTTGATGTTTGCGGTGAGCCTATCACTACATGCCTCTAACTGTACTATACCACATAGGGGTATGTACATGTATGGGTTGGGCCCATACATGCACATACATTGGAAGCACTGCCCCTCCCCTTGCCACCCTTACACCCTGAAAGTGTGTTTTGGTTGTGTATAATCAGTGTATGCTGTGTTGCTCATTTGGGGACATGCTGAGTGGTAATTTGCAACTGTCTCTTGGCAACCACTGTCACTTAGCAACAGTTTGATGTTGAGGCAATGCATGGTGTGTTTGTCAAAGCAATGTCCAATCACCCCATTCTACTAAGTGGAGTTCAATGGAGTGGTGTACATGTGTCAAGTGTAAATGAATGTGTAGCAGTCCTTGCTGTTTGTGAAGCCACTCAAGGTCAACCCCATTCAATCTTGTGTGCACTGTCATGCAGATCTCAATGATTGCTGCGTTTCTCTACCTTAGATCGGTCATCCAGTGATGAGACATCTTCAGCAGTGGCCACTTGTGTCCAGACCATGCCACAATTGAGGACACTTCACATCCGTAACATCAAACCTCTTCCAGTGCTGCAGTCACTGTCGCACAGAGGCTCCCCCCTGGACAGTGTCACAGTGACGTACCCACCATTGGTATGTACAGTGTACACCTATTCACATGCTACATCAGTGCTAGTTATTTAACTATTTGCCACACACACATGGAGACATAGTACAGTAATTACTGTACTATGTGTCTGTGTGTGTGTCAAAATGTAGCTTACGTATATTTAGGGGTATCCCCTGAGTGTTTTTATCCCCCTCCCTCCTAAGGCTTCTTTACAAGGTGGTCTATTGTGCAATCACAGCAGGGGGAGGAGTCCAATGGACAGGACTCCCAATTATATGGTTCAGTGACCGATAGTGATTGCGTGCGTGTGTTTACATCCACCCCTCTATGCCAAGTTTCATTGACTATAGACACAATTACTATCAGTCTCCAAACTGTGTACAGTAATTGAGAGTCGATCCTGTCTGTTGAACACCTCCCCCTGCTGTGATTCTGCTCATGATTCATTCCACATCATAAAATGTGTTTGCTTAATTGCTTGAAGTTTGATTGTGTTAATATCCTTCTGATCTTCCATCCCCTACATTGGAGTGCCTGTGTACTTGTGCACATCCCCTCACCCATACATCCATCCAATTTCCATTTGAGTGTGGTATACTGTATGGAGCATTTGTTGGGCACATCTGCTGTATAAACACACACCTATATCTTCTATTACATGCATTAAGCACATTTTGTTGGTGGTTTTCTGCCATGTTTGTTAGGCACCTACCAGAACACTCTAACGAGCTCCATTGCCTGACATGTGCCTTACAGCATCTTTATATACCCTACAGCAAACACACACACATACACACACACACACACACACACACACACACACACACACACACGCACGCACACGCACACGCATACGCACACACACATATGCACACACACACATACGCGCACACACACACACACACACACACACACACACACACACACACACACACACACACACACACACACACACACACACACACACACACACACACACATGCACACACACACCTGTCATGGCTCGTATTGTTGTTCTACAGGCAAACAGTTGGTGTGTCTGTTGTCATTTTGTGCATGTCACCAGTGAATGACACAAGTGATCTCGACACATGTCTGTTCATGATGGTGTTGTCAGTGGCCAGATTGTCAGTCGGTAGTTGTAAGTAAGTCAAGTGACTTTTGATGTGACGAGCTGTTACACTGCACCCTATAGAGGTCATTCAGAACTCTGCTAAAAGGAATAGGTCCCCTCCAGAAGTTCCCGTGAAGTAGAGAATACTGCGTGCTAAGGAGCCCCAAAGTAGTCCATTAATAGCAACTTAAATTAACTTTATCCTATGACCCCAATGATACCTTCTAACCCCTCCCCCACCCCCTACCGCCTACACACAATCGAGCCCCCGAAGTCCAACCGTACCAAGCACACTGTATTTAGAAAGTTGGTGAAGGGGGGAGGGGTGGGCAATACAATGTTAACATATGACTTGCCAAATTTTCAAGGGTGAGTAGACTCATCCCCTGTATCTTCACAGACTTCACGTATGAAAGTCGTGCGTGGTTTTTGGGAGACAAGTGACCAAGTGCTGATCTGATTGGCCAGAAGTATTTGAGATACATCGAGACAAGCCAAGGAATTGGCCCAAAGATACCAGACCACTTTTTGGGTCATTTATAGAATGGCAGTCAGAAGTGGGCTGTGGAGGAGACTGAACCTACCCCTGAAGCCATACCAATAGTGTTTGTTGTTCTTGTAAGGTGTCACCTCAGTACCCCTGTGTTGTGTTTTGTATCTACAGGAGAGGTTGAGTGAAGAGGACTGGGCACAGCTGAAGGAGGCAGCCAGTTGTGCTCAAGTAGTCAAGGTGAAGGTGAATGTGGACTACAGTGCCAGAGCTAGCAGAGCCCTGGCTGCTGGGTTCAGTAAGAACCCACTACTCAGAGAAGTGGAACTGGTGCGGGTACCGGAGGAGTTAGTGGAGTCAGTGAGAGGAACACTGTGCACAAACACTACACTAACTGTGAATGTTAGTGACTCTTCTGTTGTATGAATACCAGTTCTTTTGTAACTAGCTATATACATTATCGCCGAGCAGCTAGATCTGGAGTTTTGGTGGTTGGTTTTACATTCTGTACTCAGACAAATTAATGTAACATGTAACTGCATCTTCTTGACCTTTTTCATGTACTGTTCTAGTGTGTATGCTTTTGCGTTTGAAGGCAGTGCGCATGTGTGCCTATGTAATGAGATTCATTGTCCCTTGTAAGGTAAACCTCAATAGTCACATGGTTGTTCCGCGTAACGATTACGTCAATGGTTATTTCGGGATGTAGACGTTTATACAGTTATTTAACGCATGCTACATTATTAACTCACATTGCTCCAAAAGCAGAAGATGGAGAGTGAAAGCAGTTTGGACGAAAGCCAGTTCGTTCCAGTGAAGGAGGACTATTTCTCTGTGCCACTGTCTTCCAATGGCGAGTCCTTGTACAGTTTCGCTGTCAGCGAAGGCAGCACGGTGTCCCATGTCCGCGTGGCTGTTGAGGGCCTCTCGGAGGACTTCCCTGATGCTCCGAACTCCGTCGAAAGCGAATTCAGTTTTGAGAAGCTTTCTACCCTCCATCAGAGGCTTGTCGAGCTGTTCCCGGGTCAGATCACGCCAGACTCTCTCCCAGACCTGCCCAAAAAGCCCGGGGGAATTTGGGGCTACCTTGGATGGACCTTGGTAAATGTCTCCGAGGGATTATACGGGCAACTGGTGGCATACTTTGAGAATGTGGTCCAAGTCTGCGGTCCTCAGATTGGCCTACGGCTATTTTTTGACGAAATTATTCCATCAACTAGTGACTACGAGGAGCTCGTAGGGAAGATGGCACATATAAGGGAGGATCCAATATGACATCATCACAACATCCTATTATAAGACTATGCTACCCATGTATACGTATGTCTACCTATGCTGCCCATGTATACCTATGCTACCCATGTATAGCTATATCTACCTATGGATCCTCCCTTATATGTGCCATCTTCCCTAGCTCTACCTATACAACACCCACTCGCTACTCAAGTTAACACTGACGCAATTTATGCACATCATTGCGCAAGACAACACCTTCGCGCGCGGGCGCATGATCAGGGTACCCCATGACAATGTACAATATATGTTACACAACATAGTGCTACAGTACATTGGAATGCTTCTAGCGCGCGGTCTTATCATAGGAACTCATATTCATACATTAGACATTAGACAATAGGGTGCTGATCAGGAAGACTCTGAGGGCTTTGGAAACAGCACGAGTTAGGCAAAGGGCAATGATGGTCGGTACATTGAGAACAAATGTTTCTCCTCCCATTGCTGTTACCAGAACACCGAAGACTTCAAATTCGCTTCCATTTCCTGGGGCCTGCAATGGGTCACTACAGTTAACAGAGCCATTGGCGCAACTTTCCATCACGCTGTATTGCAGTATGTGTCTTGCCAATCCTTTAAATTGACAGCATACAGACTTGGCTATAATTATAGAACAGCACTGAGGTGTAAGAATTCCTTCCTCTTGTTACTTGGCAGAGTACGCACCACTATCACTACAGCACAGTACATGAATGTGAATGGGGGTTGAAGTGTACAGCCTGCGATTTAACATGGAGTTACACTTTCAGTGGTACTATTGAGGATATACAATGCCAATTATTGGGCATGACCATTCACTACACATTATGTGAAAATGAATCAAAGGGATGGAGAGGTTTGTATGGTAGTCCATCAAAACATTGTACATGTGTGTTGCTTTCAAGTGGTCTTGCAATACTCTATTCATCAGAATGGTATTACACTGTAACCTTTCTCAACACCTCACTGTTCAGATAAAAGCATGTGGCTGGTGGTACGCTATACTGGCTATATAAGTAGAATCCATACTGAATGAATACCATAATTATATTATTTTGTACACTTATATATATGGCTAACTACTGATGACAGCCAGGCACAATGACAGAATGCAGATGACAGCCTTGTCAAATCAGCTGCAGCCCATTATCCAATGCCAAGGACTGTCTAATTAGTGGCACAAGTTTAGATCTTAAAATTAAAGCATTTTAGCAGCCTCTGCAGCTAGTCCCTCAGTACATAGTTGCATGCTGCATCATGCATGCATTTCATGTGTAGGTAGTGAGTAGTCCAAGAATAATGAGGGGCATTTCTTTTTCCCAGTAACAGTCACGTACGTTATTCATGATGATTATATTAAAGCACAAGTTAACTCAATTGAGGTGAATAGCTAATTTATTGTGTATATATGCCTCGTAACATGTGCACACCACACTACAAACGACTACACTACTGAGTTATGTATTGAAGCAAATAGCCTGTTTATCTAGGAAGTACACACCAATGCACGGATGCACACGTAATTTAGCCATTATACAATGCTAATGCAATAATATGCTATGAGTGTATGGCTTGCTTTACAGCACAACTCAATGTATGAAGTAACTTTAACATTGCACAAGGTCTATAGCCCATTCCATGTACACAACATCACAAGTCATGCATGTTTGAATTCAAAATGATTAATGAATCATCCATTTGCAAATTTACAGGTAAACCAGTGAGATCCAGACTAAGGTCCATGTCCAGCCACCAGTATCAAATGCTATGCAATCTGAATCATATCCTGTTATGGAAAATTCATGAGCTTGTATGCTTTGTTCTAAACCACACTGATCCCAACCTACATATCTCCTTGCAGTTTGATGTTGTGATTATTACAAGCCGGGGTCTGAGGAACATCATTATCATAGTTCACAGCATTAATTTAGTAGCTGCCACTTGCCTCATTCTTAGATAATTACACACAGATCTAGACACACACACACACACACACACACACACACACACACACACACACACACACACACACACACACACACACACACACACACACACACACACACACACACACACACACACACACACACACACACACACACACACACACACACACACACACACACACACACACACACACACACACACACCTCCTCCTCCTCGGTTCGCCTTGTCCATAAAGGACATAGGGCAGGTCCCAGGCCAAAGGCCTGAGGTCCTGTTTCGGAAGCCAGTCCATTTGAAGGGTGGGTTGGCTAGACCCACGCTGGACACACTGGGCTGGGTGGCTGCTGGGCGCCGTGGCTATTCGTAGCCGTTGTTGGTCGCCCACGGACACCATGGCCGCTAAGGACCGTCGCTGGTAGACCGTTACACAGTCGACCCAAACGAGGGCCCAGTGGGTGCGGTGGATAGCTGGTCCTGGCGGTAGGACGCCACGTTACGCTGGTCGCTAGGAGTGGGTGGTCCTCGAACTTGACACGCGCTGGAATGGGACCCGCCGCCGGCACACACACACACACACACACACACACACACACACACACACACACACACACACACACACGCACACACACGCACACACACACAGACATGACAACGCAGAGCAGGATGACTGTAGAGGGACAACCATGCAACATATCAACTCCAGCCATTTTGTGATAAGATGCAGGGCAGCTGCAAAACTATTCTCCTTTGATAATTGACAACTACTAATTGAACACTGAGGAAATGAACAAGCCTGAATTTGAAGCATGCATGACTTTGTTGTCTTAAACTGGCCCATAGAGCTATACTACTGTGTTTTGTTTACAATGATTTAGTGCATGATGTATAGTATGACTACAATATGTAGGCTTAGTATATAATAGCATTAATTGATTTTAACATTTGAAATGCAATTACTCACAAGCAGGCTATTCAGGTACTACCTATAAAAGGCACTTCACGTGGTGCGTGGGCTGTTTCTGCTTGTGAGCGCGAAATGGCCAGCAACAACAGTTCACTAGTACTAGAGTTTGGTTCTAGTTCTGAAGTGAGTAGCTATTTGGCCGTAAACTCTCTTGCCCTTTTCTTTGCACTACTTGGTCTGCTGCTGAATGGCCTGGCTGTGGTAGCACTGGCTGAGGAGATACTCAAAAGGCAAATCAGAGCTCAGTGGATCATTCTTCTCAACATAAGCCTTACTGGGCTATTTACAACTCTCTCTGCTTCTGTACTGAGTGCATCTCGTCTACTTCTTACATATGATCCACAGGACAGCGCAGTGTGGGTGTGCCGCCTCAGTTATGCAGCATTTCACATCAGCAGTACCAATCGCACTGCTTTCTTGGCAATTCTGTCTGTTGCAATGTACATTATCATCAAGCATGGTCAGTCTAAGGTGAAGCTGTATCCTCTCACTGCAGCAATCATTATCCTCTGGGTGATTGTTGTGATCTCAGGCATACCGTACCTGACACCAGCTTATGAGTATAAAGCATTTCGTAAAGGTATTCTGGTATGTGACGCTACATTCACATATGTTGCTTATGCCCACATCAGTCTGTCCATTCTCCTCAATGATATTCCTGGTCGGGCTATTAGTATCTTTGCAGTAATTGCTGCAGCTGTTCATATTAAACGAAAGACTGTGATTGACTTCAGTCCTATCAAACAGTCTTTGTTCAAATTCACCATAGTACTCCTTTGCATTAATATCCTGATTGCACTCACAAACGTTGTTGGTGTGCTTGGATTTGTGTTGCCGATGGGTGAAGATGTTACTGTGCTGGTATGGTTGAGCTTGATAGTGTACGCTGCACTCATTCTCCCGGCTATTCTTGTTCCAGCTCTAATGATGATTATCTTTAAACCATTATGGAATGCTGTGAAGGGCCTACTCACATGTCGGAGATGCAGAGCATCTACCCTTGGCATAATAAGCACTGATCATACAACAGAAAGCAAGGATGCACCACCTATACTGCCAGTAGTGGAACTAAGAGGGAAATGTTGACATAACGGAAGTGTTTATACCTTAAATTTCACCAGTGTCTGAAATCAGAATCCGTAAGACAAATAATCACCAATTTTGTTCTATTGAATCAGCTGGATTATTACCTCATTATAGCTTCAAACTGTAACAAAACATTGCACATAACTGTACGTAATACTAGCTGTAAACAAGCTGCACGGCCATTATTATTATTGTATTGCATAAATAATATAATACAATGTCACGTGGGTTTGCACACTATAGTACTCGTGTCATTATAGCTAGCCATATACAGCTACACTGTTAATTATGGTGTGACCATCACACCAGTCAGTGCTCACACCAAGGGTTTGATCAGTCATACCATTACTTTAGTGTGACATTCACACTGACACCAGTATCCACACTGTCATGTCATTTCTGATAGATTAAGAGACTTTGAAGTAATTCATAACCTAAATTAAAGATGACAAGAGTTTATTTGGAATCCTATACAAGCTATTTAAGTACAGAGCTACCCAGGACACAGCTACGCCTGATGGTATTATATGCTGTGTACAATGGGAGGACCTCCTCAAACTAAGAACACCACTTGTGCATGTAAATGTACCATTAGGTGCTTTGTGTTGCAGGGGATGCCGTATTCCCCGGTGAAGTTCACTGCATGGGCACCAGATGCCTAATGTTTGCAGGGGATGCCATATTCCCCGGTGAAGTTCACTGGGGCACCAGATGCCCAATGTTTGCAGGGGATGCCGTATTCCCCGTGAAGTTCACTGGGCACCAGATGCCCAATGTTTGCAGGGGATGCCGTATTCCCCGGTGAAGTTCACTGGGCACCAGATGCCCAATGTTTGCAGGGGATGCCGTATTCCCCGGTGAAGTTCACTGGGCACCAGATGCCCAATGTTTGCAGGGGATGCCGTATTCCCCGGTGAAGTTCACTGGGCACCAGATGCCCAATGTTTGCAGGGGATGCCGTATTCCCCGGTGAAGTTCACTGGGGCACCAGATGCCCAATGTTTGCAGGGGATGCCGTATACCCCGGTGAAGTTCACTGGGGCACCAGATGCCCAATGTTTGCAGGGGATGCCGTATTCCCCGTGAAGTTCACTGGGGCACAGATGCCCAATATTTGCAGGGGATGCCGTATTCCCCGGTGAAGTTCACTGGGGCACAGATGCCCAATGTTTGCAGGGGATGCCGTATTCCCCGGTGAAGTTCACTGGGGCACCAGATGCCCAATGTTTGCAGGGGATGCCGTATTCCCCGGTGAAGTTCATTGGGGCACCAGATGCCCAATGTTTGCAGGGGATGCCGTATTCCCCGGTGAAGTTCACTGGGCACCAGATGCCCAATGTTTGCAGGGGCTGCCATATTCCCCGGTGAAGTTCACTGGGCACCAGATGCCCAATGTTTGCAGGGGCTGCCATATTCCCCGGTGAAGTTCACTGGGCACCAGATGCCCAATGTTTGCAGCTAGGAGATCCAGATGCCATCACCCACAAACTATCCTGCCAGTTGGTATGCTATATTACGTATAAGTATCTGTAGTGAAATGCACCATTAAGTGCTTACTCTCTTACAAAGTGTTCCCATAATGGCATGTTGTGTACTGCATGGTTGAAGTGAACATTGATCACACTGCAAAAGGGTGTTCTCACTGCATGTGGCAACCAATTCACACTAAATTTGAGCGTGATCGTCACTCCCTAATTTTAACAGTGTAGTCATGATCATCAGCCATGCATAATGCAAGCTGTGATATTAGAATATAGAATTATGGCATAATTATTTTTGTATCCATTTGGTAAATTAAATTCTAAATTATCATTAATTTATATTCACACAATTACCCCATAATTATAGCCTACATACCATTGTATGCACTCATGCAACGAGCAAATTTGCAAGCATAATTAAGCATATTTATGTATATAGACCAGTTGCAAGAACAGGCTGGCACATACATCAAGATCAACTGAAGAACAGCACGCAAATGGGCTGGTTTCAAAGTTGTATTTATCAACCATGCAGTTGATACATACATAAAGGAATGCTAAATAGTCTTCAAAGTGCAAGCATAGATAATTCAATCATTGCTGCTTTTCTGACACATTTGCTATATAAGGTATGCATGAATACAAAATTTGCTGCAATTGACATAAGGTGCAGATAATACAATCACTGTTAGAGCCACTACATCTTTTTATCTGAAAATTCGCCTGAGTCCAATTTAATATGGATATGCTTGTGACGAAGTGCATATCCTATGTCCTGGGCTTGAAACACAGAAATACTCCATTTTTGGCTTTTATAGTTATTCCTGACAATAGCTCCAAAGGAACCTGAAAACAGACAGAACATGCATGTAGTAAAAATCAGACACTGCTGCTTCAATACTAAAATGTATAACAAGTCACATTGTGAAAGCACACTGTACATGATTACAGTTTGCAATAAACTCAACATCATACAATATACCATCAAAATGGCAACCGAGTCAGCCACATTACATACATAACTGTTTGTGTACGTATACATACACAATACTCTGAGTCTCTGTGGGCTCAATACATCAGGTTTCATGCATATCAGTAGGACTAGGGCATACATTAAAATGCAACCAGCCTCGCTTGAATGTATAGCTATTTCAGTGAAGTACAGTGCTTGAGCGTAACTTGACCAGGGCAAGTACATTGTGGACAATAGAACTGTAATCTGCTTTCACTGGCTGTCAGAAAGAAGGGATAGCAAGCCAGACGAAGCACTGGATGGCAGCTGGGCAATCGACACCTACATATTTGGAGCTGCGCAGGGAAGCCCGTCAGTGCTGTGCTAACACAGTGCTCGCTGTGCGCTTCACCCGAGTGAACAGTGAAAGTGTTCCCGGCCACGTGGGGCAAATGATGTCAGCCAATATGGCTGAATGGCCAACAGGCGTGTAGCCCTCACTGAAGCATTGGGCGACGTTAACAACAATCTGAACGCAGCGTGCAGCGATAAAGCAGAGTGTTGAGCAGTTTTGCGGCCGATGGAGGCCAAGTAGAGCGTTTTGCTATTGTGAGCGCCTGCGGAGAACACCGGGCTATTGTGCAATCTAGGTGTCTCAGGTTGACTGGGACGGATATACATATATACATACATACATACATACATACATACATATATACAAACGGGGGACGACAACGCATCACGATTACTTCGGCAATTATGTAATAAATCACAAACAAACATTAGTATATGTGATGCATCTTAACATCAATTCCAACAGTCACTGACTGAAGACCAACTACATGCACAACATAGTACTCAACTACGAACCTAGAAAGTGGAGAAGTACGGCTGAAAGCTTAAATTGTATAATTGCTGAATTCAGGCAAATGAGCTAGAAAGCTTTCCCATGCCCACCCCACTACAGATGTTATCAGGTCGGTTGTCCACACTGACTCTGGGTACCAGAGTCAATATCATTGAATTACACATAAACCTAGCATAATAAAATAAAATCTCCAGACAGCAATCTGTATCTACAGTAGAGATTTACAATTATAGTGTAAGTATGCATATGAATACATATAAAATAGCGCAACCAGTGTGACAACTGACTCAAAAGGTCCGTATCAAAGTGCCTGTATGCCATGAGGGCTCTAGCATAACAGACAACTAGTATTTATCGTAAACATAAACACGTAAATGGAACATTGCTATGAAACTGACAAAGGACTACACAGTACCTTTGTTTCTGCCGTCAGCTCCATCTTGTAGAGAGTAAGCAGTTCAATGAGTGCCATCTTCACTTGTAACAGGGCAAACCTCATTCCAATGCAGTTTCTTGGACCATACCCAAAGGGCAAAAGAGCACAAGGATGATGCTTCACTTTCTCTTCGGCACTGAACCTGCAAATATGGAATAATACATAAAAACTATGGTGCAACTATAGCTAAATAACAAACAATCGCATACATTTGCTGATGATATTCATAGGCACCCATCTAAACGCTTTCCACACAGTCTTCTAATTTATGATATAACATAATAGTCTCTCATAAATGGTATATACGCTTGCAAGACTTAGTACAGTAACTTCAACTCCATCAAACATTTTCCCCTTCAAGAACATTTACATGTGTGTGACTGGTGCATAATCCTCAATGTCTAAAAAAGGCTGGCATATCCGCAACCTCACAGTTAGGGCACAAATGCGCGCTAATTCGTCTTTGCACTTTCGCTCAAAGCTACAAATATTATTATGTACATATCGGAGTACAACACACACAGCACAGCTACATGCAGCTGCAGGCCATACCTGTCGGGGTTGAATGTTTCAGGGTCCTCCCAATTCTCTGGGCTGTGATGGATGGCATACACTGGGATCACTATGGTTAAGTTCTTCTTGAAATGTACACCATTCAAAACGCAGTCCTCGTTGCAAACTCGGAAGGTGCTAAAAAAAGGTTCAAAGTGAAGAGGTGTGAAAACGTGTCAACCATTAATCCCTTGCTAGTACATAAGTCATACTGCATTCACTTTTGACATTTGCAACAACGTCCAAACCAATGCAATTAAGCAGTCATTCAACTATATGCATACACACTTTTAGAAGTATTACATGCATTAGGTATGGAGCACTGTTGAATGCCAAGAGACTTGTTCCGATGAATGGGAAATTCCACCCACACCTACCCATCTCCTGACCTCATCACATGTAGTGCACAGCTATGAACTACAAGTATACCTTGGAAGAGGTGGGTACATCCTCAGTGACTCCTGAATAACCATGTCAAGATACTCCAAGTCATGGCTTGCCTTGTACAAGCTCACATCCTGCTCAGGAAAAGAAGCACAAAGGGCACAGACACACAGTTAACCTATACACATACAAGTCATGTTCAAAGTGCAAGTTAAGAGTGGGTTTGGAATTGAGGTTATCTGAAGGCACATGGTACAAAGCTGCAGATGCACGACCGACAATCTGCTAATGTCTAAAAATTGTCAGAGTACCTCGTGTGGTCTCAACTGCTATTCCTGCCTCCATTATTATATGCTGACATCAGCATATAAATATGGATCAAGAATAACGGTGTGGGCAACGCGAGACTAGGTAAATGATGTGTGGTGGATAGCACACAGTGCATCCAAGGTGCACCTAGACTATATAGACCACCAAATAGCGTGGTTACAGTAACTCTGATACTCTGAGGGAAAAGACATGCCTACAATGAACATCCGTCGTCACATTATCAAAGCACAAAGCCTAACTTCATGCCACTTGCCAGCTGTATGGACAGTAACTCACAGGGTTCTCTTCAAAGTACTCATGAATCTCCTTACTCAGTCTCTCTTGTACTTCAGGGTTAGCAGCCAGCAAATAGGAAGTGAAGGTTAGAGTTGAACTAGTTGTCTCATAGCCAGCCAGCAGGAATTCAACAGAGTTGGCCACAATCTGACCAATCGAGAGCCCCTCATTTGTGTCTTCATCGCTGGCGTCCATCATTAACTGAAGGAGGTCCCTGCGCTGCATAAAAGAATAATGCACACAGGGAGCGGGAACAATGCACAGTATACATACCAATAGATAATGATACTAATTATTATGGCTGTATGAAATGAATCCATTGGAGAAAGACCTAATAGCAAAAGATAGCATGATTCGTACATAGGCTAGTATCATAGCTAGACTTCCAATGATCAGACAACCAAACTTTGTTAGACGTGGCCTGCAGTTGAAACACTTACCATACTGTCACCCTCTTCTTGCTTCCTGGCTTTAATAACTTTCACAGCTGCACCACCGAGGGAATCCATTGCAGGGCCAGCTTTGGTGAACTTTCGCATCATACATTGAGCTATCCCTTCCAGGCTAGGAAAGGTCACTGGGCAGAACAGGTGGAAGAGTATAACCATCATAGCATTCGTGTAAGTCAATTAAATGCTAAGTAGTAGAAACTGCACGCCCCACTGTCAAGGAATAAGCCAAAAATATCCTGTAGATTCTAGTTGCTATCAACACCAAACAGAGAGTATGTATATTGAACGTGAACTGACTTGATATAATTTGCAAGAACAGGATGAAGGGCCGAGGCTTGTCATCAGCTCCTGGCAAGAGAGAGGCAAATACTTCGTAAGCAGACTCCAGAATCTTCCCACCTGCTCCCCCTTGTACATCCATAGAACGTCCAAAAGCGGTAGCCAGGATAATTTCCATTGTCATCTTGCTGAACAACCTGTGATTGATGCGACATGTGCAGATAAGAAATACATGGCATGCGCCCAACATATCAGATATGAAATACACAACACATTGTACGTAGCTACAGTGTTCACCTTTGCACATCCACAGTCTCTCCCTTGTCAGCAACCACCTTCACTATGTCAACAAGCCTGCTAGTGCTCTCCTTTATCAGGGGCTCCATCTGTTATGTTTGAGTGCGAAGGGTGAGGAGGCAAAGGAAGCAGCACTCACCGCACACTGAGCAAATAAGCTAGTCATGGCTTCAGGGACAAATTATACGGTACATGTACAGTTACTGTCTGCACATGTAAGATCGTGTACCTCCAAAACACACACTCCTTTTCCATGCAAAATCTTCTCACCAATTTCATCTTGTGTGCACTAAAGGCTGGAGTCAGAATGCGCCTTCTTGTGTGCCAGTCCTCGCTACGTGAGGCAAACAATCCAGTGTGATCTTCCCCCTCCACGTGAGTGACAAGGAGGCCCTTCTGACGCTGCAGCATATGTAATCAATAAAAATTAACACAGTCATTCTCCCATGTCACACGTTATCCTAACGCATCTCCACAGTGTACAATCTGCAAAGTCAACATGGGCTAGTATTAAATCCAGGGTGTGCCTATACGCACATACGTAGCTACATTGTCACAAGGACCAATGAATACCTGATGTAATATATTAGCATGACTGTATATATATGACACAGCAGTGCATTATGTACAAACAGGTATACTTACCATTCTGTTGGTGAATTTGTCAAAATGTTTCACGAGGATCTCTTTCAAGAGATCTGTGTCTGCAATGTGGTAGGCAGGCATAGTGCCAACATACAACCTGCAAACAGAAGAGGTATGCATCATTGGATGACAGTGAGTAAGGATAGAACAAGTGGTCAATATATACAAGAAACAGACAAGCATTTCATGCATGTGATACACTGAATGTTTTAAACCAGACAAACAGAAGTGGACACTTGCAAAGAGCTACTGTAACTATATTCAATCTTCCTGCATTAGTATTGTATCGTACCGATGCACTCCACACAGGAGCATGCAGGTATAAGCAATGCTTCCTAAACATAGCATACTTACCCACAAACAGTTCCAAACTCTTTTATTAGGTGTTCGCTGGATTCAAGACCCTGTAGCATCAATGGCATTAAGGAATAGAAATAGTACAGTTTGCTGTTTTTGCAGTTGTTTGTAGTTTGCTACATGGGCAAGTACATAGCTACTAAGCAGCCACGTACTGACATACAACACGAAATACACTAGTCTGGCATGCTAGACCCAACTTCCGCCCATGCGTGATAATGAGGGTCTAGCATGCCAGACTAGGCATACACATATGTATACAGATACGTTAAATAAAATTACATATGAATAATGAAGGTGCAAAATGGCTGCATCCAATACATATTTATACACATACATTACCAAATAAACCACTACCTTATGCTGACTCAGGTAGAACATAGTTCCAACAAAAGGCTTTGGCGGAGGTGATGGAATGTTCTGGCGTTTAAAGAACTGATACGGTTTGTATGCACAACTGCAACGAGAGAGATATACAACACAACGTATACAAATCCCATACCATTATGATAGTTTACAATGCTGACATTGCGTGAGGCATGGGCTTCCCATACATGTACCAGAAGAACAGCTGAGAAGAGGCCACTAGTATGAAAAACAAAGGGACAGACAGATGAAGTTGAAGGCAATAGCAGGAAACCAACTGTTGCCCATTGAGGTGGTCACGGGTTGACATAGTGTGTGTCTGTCCTCATAATGTGCCAAAGGAGGAAGGTATGTAGAGGATGTGCCAAGCTATATAGGTGTCTGTGTGTGTGTGACAAAATTTTGAGATAACCAGCCAGGCAAGGTGACAAAGACAACCTGCTGTTAACAAAGGAAAGTGTGGTTTGAATATGATTCAAAGCAATGGTGTGGTTCCTCTGATAATGTCCTGCATGCCAGCAGGCACCATTTCTGAAGTTAAGATGGTATTACTAATGTCGATTGATGATATTAGCTTAGCTAGATATAGCCAGCTACAAACTATAATATAACACTGACATTCAAGTACTGTGTCAAGACATTCCTTTGGGGGAGGCAACTGAGGTCACAACATTTAAGGGGGGCAATACAAGTAGTGGGGGGGGGGGGGGGGGGGGCGACTGCCTTCTTCCCCACCCCAAATGCACCCCTGCAATCTATGCAGGGTCAGGTCCAGGACTTCGGGGGTAGACACACTCTGTAGTCCTAATAGTACAGTGGAAGATGGTCACTGTATTAGGCAGGCACCTCTCTAAAACAGCCAGCATCCTGGTCCAAAATGGCAGTAGCCAAAACATTGCAATCTACCACCTCTCTATAGAGATCAGTTAGAACTGGTCCACGTGCACAGGTGGCTGTCTTAAAGCTAGCCGCCTTCAGGAGAGATTCCGTACACTACAACAAGTACGTACGTACGTAGCTACACTTAGCGGAGAATCTATGCCCTCAAGGTATATGCTCGCAATAGTGGCATGTATGTTGCCATACATGCCACTATTGTGTCATTGTAGAAGCAATGAGAACAGCATCTGAACACTGTGCATGCCATCGTAAGCCCCCCACCCCCCTTCACCTACCTGTACCAGATGTAGACTACGCACAAGACCACCAAACAGAGAATGAGGAAGGCAGGACTCATCAGCGACTGTAGGATCATTGCGTCGACTCTCTTTCCTTGATTAAAGTCTGTTCCAATTTTGCTTGTAACGTCCGCTGCGCAAATCGTACGCGTCTTCACAACACCAAGAAAGTCACGTTCGTGGTGCGCTGTGAGGACTAGACTCTAGACAACACCAACCCGCTACTCGAGTTAATGCTGACGCAATTTATGCACATCATTGCGCAAGACAACACCTTCGCGCGCGAGCGCATGATCAGGGTACCCCATGGTCATGCGTACAATCATGTACGTTACACAACATAGTGCTACAGTAGCGCGCGCGGTCTTATCATAGGAACTCATTGTCATACATCATAGCTGTAGCATCGACCATGCATAACACACCCATTATCATCTTTTCCATAGTACAATTAAGCACATTCACAATACGTGTAGCAGAATATCCACCAATAAATTTCATATTTCACGACTCGATTAGAGCAGAAACATCAACAAATAACACAAAAATACTGACACATTGGGCAACAAACATATTAATGCTAAAATAGCTTGTAACACACACTCTCACATATTTATGTACAGCAATAATGATATCATAACTCACTGAAAACAAAGAGTCTATTATAATAAAGACGCACATGAGCTTGTCAACTCTACCCACACCAATAGAGCAGATGCTATCATGTCAGGGGACTGTAGGAGGTGTGAAGGTAGCTCTTGACGGGTGAGAAGTGATAAGGAGTCAACTTTGAGTCGATATCAAAGTCTGTGATGGAGACATCACCTGTAGCTCTGCTCCGATGGAGAACAGAAGTAAACAGTCACACACAATACATTAAGAAATGAAAACAGTAGCTAATGTACTTTAAATGGTCAGTTAAGATGGAATCAAAGTGGAATAAAACACAATTTTGTCCCATACTGTAAAGACACACAGTCAAGGCATCCCAACACCCACATGCATAGGCGCTCCCACTCTTCACTTGCACATATACACACGTCGCCCACCTTCGCAGCACATTCACACATAACCATCTATACTCCTGGGCACAATGCACAACCAGTACTGAATCGCTACTAGCACAAAAGTGTGTTTGTGTGTTGTGTGTGTGTGTGTGTGTGTGTGTGTGTGTGTGTGTGTGTGTGTGTGTGTGTGTGTGTGTGTGTGTGTGTGTGTGTGTGTGTGTGTGTGTGTGTGTGTGTGTGTGTGTGTGTGTGTATGTCTATGTGTGTCTGTGTGTGTGTGTGCATGCATGCGTGCATGTGTGCATCAATGAACATCACATAACAGACCTGTGCTGACATCTGCAAGAGTACTGGACCCAACTAAACTTTCTCCAGTGACTGCCCTTAAACACAAACTCCTGTACACACACAAGCAGAGTGAAGTCTACATTCAATTGCATACAAAGTGTACATTAATGTATTGTGAAGCCACATAGACAGACTGCACATTAGTGAATTTAACCATGGTGTGGGAACAATACAAACTATTACAAAGGATGTGCGTGTGTGTAACTCTGAGATAAATTTTGTACTTGGAATACAAGTTACCATTTGAAATATTTCTTCATGGGACACACTCAGTTTCCCATTTCGACGTGGTCTTCCACTCCCATCAACAGATTGGAAGCGGAACCTAGTCACCACAACAGTCAGCTGCACAGAGAAAGTGCAAAACACGTGAACACATAGACAAAGATGCAAGGCTGTTATAATATGCAACAAACCGGGCACATGGAGTAAGGCAATTTATACAGAGAAGTGTCTTTTGGAGATAGATAACTATGTGTTTTGATAGAATTTCTGAACACAGTTAACATAAGGTTCACACAGGCCTTATCACCTTGGTTGCCCATACTGGTAACAGATTTATATTCATAATAATACGTACATAATATACATAAAACACAATGATGAAAGATAGCGTGTGCACATACATGTACTGTATGTGAAGCAGAGCAGATTATATACACACACTGCATATGTGTATATATAAAATTATATAATATCATTTGGCTCTGGTACATGGTGTGTACAACCAATCAACTGACGCCCAGAGGTCTGTATTTCAAGGAACACAGTATACATGTATGCACTGAATGTGATGTCATGTGATGCTGTTCCCTCTTGTCAGTTACAGTCGGTGCAGTTCACTACCTGGGTGCCGTTCACTCTGTAGTGTCCACTCAATACTGAGTTTGACACCTTTTGTTGGTGTACTAATTTAGGTACACATTGGGCAGGATCATCTGGAGACATGAGGTACAGCACTGAGCCTGTGGGTGTGGAAGGGGGAGGGGGGTGGGGTTCGTGTGGTTGAATGTGTGTGTGGGGGGTGGATGGGTGTTCATGTGGGGTGCATGTGTGAGGGTGGAGTGTGTAAAATTGAGCAAATAGAGAGAAATCAAAATGAAGTGATAAGGCAACACTTGTAGGTCATACAACATGAAATTCAAGGTGACTATGCAATTAACTGTGCAATCACAAGTCATAAAGAATCGGTGAATATACTATTTAACAATCAAATGACTTTAACAGATCATGATGCACTGAACTTGACTGAAGTGGACCTCCAGCATCTCGGTATCGAGGCATAGTCTCATGCACTATTTCGTGGCTTGCAGGGAATAGGCTCTGGATGTGGGGTTAACCAATGCACATCGCCCAAGCAAGCTCAGAGCAGCAAAGAAGTAGCTTTAAGTTATTGTCTATTAATGACAATCCACGCTACTGTATAACAGGTATGTATGTAGCTGCCACAACTCACCATCAGGGAAGAACCTCAAGAAGCGATAATACACCACAAGGTGGTAAGGCTTGTAGAGGCCATCCAGAGACTGCTCACCGGGCCTCACATAACTTGCTCTACTGATGTAACAACCTGCAAACAAACAAGAATGATAAACATATCCTATTCAGAGACACGCTGATCACACTATTCAGTGAATAACGCTACACCTGAGAGACCATTAATGCAAAATGCTTATAAATAAGCGATGTGTGATGTGTATGCAGTCCATCAGTGGTTGACTGTGGTCCCTACACACACGTACTGTACGTACCATGGAAGTGTGGATGAGGAGTGTTTAAGTAGACCTGCCTCCAGGAACCTTTGTAGCTGTCAGTGCTAGCTTTCTTCCACAGTCTGAGCAAACATTCAAAGAGAAAACATTACACACAACTGAAAAGAAATATGCCATGAACCCGATTGAAAAATTAAAATAATAAATTATAAATTATTATATGCAAAGGATGAAAAAAGCTGTGAAAAAAGCTTTTCTTGTGCACAATTTCACAAACGCAAACCTTTTGCAAACAGCCATCCAAAGGCCTTCGTCTCTTGCCAGCAAATAGAACCCTCGACACACCTACACACAACCAGGATAGGGAATAAACACCTTGATTACACCCTACAGTATAGAACATACAAATAATGAAGACTAAGAATCGCACACCCCACAGTGAGCAATGGTTATGCACTAATGAAATGAGCTCCAGTGACCACAGGTCCAGATCTTCAGAGACCACCCAGGTCAAAATGAGCCTCAGCACATCCGTTGGAAGTTGTGAAATGTGGACACCCTGTATAAGGAAACAGGGTTTGGATCAAGGAGACGAATACCGGTAAAAGTTTGAGTGACACTGTTTAATAGAGTTACAACAATAAGCGCACAATACCTGTGTAGCCTTGTCAGGTTTGCAGGTGGCGTCAATGTTGAGCTCCTTAAACTGGTGGACCAGTTCAGCTTCAGTGCTAGTCTTACTGTACGTGCCATCACTTGCATCACTGGCTGAAATGTGAAATTCTACAGATGAAGAATTTGAACATGCGTACGTGGAAGAAGGAATTCTAAGTGTAATCGCAGCCAGGCCAGATAGAAGGGGTTACATCTAAAGACCGTTAGACAACTAGCCAAATCAAGACACAATCAGTGTCATTACTGTCTGTAGACCTTTGAAATGACATAGGGCTGGAAAGAAAGTGGTGCCGCCGGGAATCAAACCCAGGACTCTGGCTTTAGCTGCCAGTGCTCTAGCCACTGAGCTACGACACCCCGCCGGCCACCACCCGCTTTCCAACCCTTACAGTAATGAAGTAGTGCCTGTAATCTAGCAGTTTGAACATACATAGATTGCATGACTCCAACCACATATGTCAAGTAGTGTCTATACAGCACACTATATTATAGCTACTTACGTACCTTGCTGTTGTGTAGATGTGGGTTCCACGTGACTGCACCTCCAGTCAATGTCTGGTACCAGTTTGGTTGCCTGACGGTAGTACACCATTGCTTGGTAAGACTCGCCACTCCTCTCGGCCGCGACTCCCTTCAGATACAAGTCTCTTGCTACAGAGTCAATGTCTTCTTCTCTGGACGCGGCAGTGTGTACAGCTTCAGCGGGGACTTTGTGTTGCTTTGCAATGAGCTCTTTCTGCCACTGGTGCCTAAATTGGGACAACTCACTGCTGTCCACCTCGCTCTACAAACAGGATTAGAGGTAAGCACACGAAGTTAAGTCCAGCCAGTACGCGCGCGCTAGCAAACAGATAATTCCTTTCTATAATACATTGCCCCAAGGTCACTTTCTAAAGCTTATGATAGGCATACATGCGTACGTACATACATAAGGTAGGGGACGGGGTTTCCGAACAAGATGGGGTTTCCGAACAAGATGGGGTTTCCGAACAGGGCGCCGCGTTTCGCCTGCACACAGTAGAACAGCTTCCGTTTCTGTATGCAGTTAGCACAAGAGTCAATGTATAAACTGACACAACGAGAAGCTGTTCCTTCGAATGCAGACGGAGCGCGGCGCAGTGTTCGGAAACCCCATCTTGTTCGGAACCCCCCTACTTTACCTTACGTTGCCGGCTTACTGACGCCTGACTATCTTAGTCCCGCAAACCCAGACCATTTCCTCACATGTCTGCTTGGAAATATGTACGGAAACAGTCTGGCTACGTGAGAAGGCCTACTGACTACACTGGAGATACAAATTAACTGAAAATCAACAAGGGAACAAATTTATTCCCATCCACTTCAAGAATTAGCCTGCAAATGCCATATGTATTGGGTATGCGCACCTGAGAGTTACTTGCCATTATCCCTTCCTCTGATGATGGAGATATGTTTCCTGACAAGCAGTCTTTTTCGTCCAGCATATCACGAGAAACAGCCTGATTTTCCGCTTCGTACGCCATTTTGTTATCATTAGGCAACAAACTACCGTACGTGACCGGAAGTCAATAGCCGCCCTCATGTGGCCGAAGGGAAGATGGAGCAGAATGCTAAGATTGCCGTGGTCACTATCCTGTTGTCCTTCCTTTCTTGTAAAGTGTATTCACGTAAGTGAAAGGGATACTCTTTAACTGTTATCTCCAGCTGTGTCGTCACTTGTACGGTTAAAGTGTCTTTCTAGTGTGTAGTAGAGTGAAGATACCGTCGTCCTCACATAGCCCTTCCTAAGCTCTCCCTTCGTGTTGGCGGGAAGGTATCTTGGCAGTCACCGGCTGTGTCGCACTCATACCTATAGTACAAGTGTTGCCATCACTGAGAAATGATGAATGTTGTGAGACTGAAGCCTTCTCACTAGTCCTATTAGATACAGTCCTTTGGTTCTTCTAGACAAAGCAGGTCACACCTATGGTCACCTCATGCATTATACTCACGTACGTACGTACGTACGTACAGTCAGAACTACATATGTCAGTAGTTTATGAGCTCGCCAGGTGAATTAGTGTCCAAACTGTTTTTTAAGCCCAGTTTGGCTTAATGGCTTTATGCTGTTAAAATTATTCATAGTCGCCTAAGGGACAGGTCTCATGGGGTTCATCACTTGTGTTTAATGTATGCTCCATGTAACAGTCATAATTATACAGCAGAAGAGTTTGTGTGGTGATGAGAGGAAGTGAACGTTTAGTATTTATCACCTCAGAGTGTCACAGTGTATAACCATACTGGCACTTAACCCTAATGTACCCTGGGTTCTTAGGTGTCAGACATTATGTCATCATCCTTTGTACATGTGGTGTTTCTATTTTGGACGTGGATATTGGTCTGGCAGCCAGCTCAGCAAAATTATATAAAATCAACTAACCCTAATACTAAATACTTTATACAGGATATAATATCGCAACCTACAGTGCTGTTTTATACTATTTTGCTGAGCTGGCTGCCGGACCTATAACCACGTTGTTCTATTTTGGATGGTGACAGGTCCAATCCCATTTTTAATTTTTATAACTAAAGCAGTCTGTATTGTTTGAGATAGGAAATGTCCCTCTGTAGCTTGTAGTCTCGTGTAGCCGATTGCTTTCTCCATTTTTTGATTACCCCAACCAATTATATCATGAATTTAAAATGGAGGGAGAAAGTGGTCAACTATGCGAGACCACCTTGTTAGTATGTTGGTCCACATTAATGGACACGCTACTCAGTTCTGTGGATCTGATTCATGCACACATACTGTACAGTGCAGTTTGCAATCCAGCCTCACATGCATTCCATTCTCAGGGATGGGCTGTGGCTTTGCTTACAGTGTCTAGTTGACAATGAATGTACGCGTTGTTTCAGACTGTGCCAAACCAGCACCTACTCTGTATTACACATGTATTCTCAACTGCTCTTAAGTGAGTGCTTGCTGGAATGTTGAAATTCCTCCTCCCCCTCCACCCCCTTCCTACTTGCTTCTGCACCATGCAGTAAATTTGACCCCCTCAGGAAGTATACTATTTTGTGAAGGAGAAACTGTTGACTTTCTGTGTGGAGAAGAAAGCATGACGGTGCACTGGAGGATAGGCAATGACAAGTACAATGACAGCAATTCTATGCGTGTTGGTCCTTTGAATGGCACAAACAATGGAACTTCTGTTCAGTGTAGCACTAACGAACATGAAAGTCCCACTACTCTATTACTATTTGGTAAGATGCAAGTACAGTACTGTCCGTGTGTGTGTGTGTATATTAAGGCAGTGTGTGTGAACTGTACGTATTATCAAAACAGGTGGACTTATGCACTGTAGCCTATACTGTTATATGTAATGTTGACGTGCGTAGTAGTCTCTGTTTCTCTAGGCTATCTACTGTCTTGTCTCCCTTAAGCCTACTCCGTGAAGGACATTAATTTGTCTAATTGTTTGTTGAATGATATGCGTACAGTAGTTAACTTGTACAGCTGTAGGAAGCAAATGCTTGCATCAATGCACTTTTTCTGTGCAGCACTGTTTTTCGTGCCATGCTGTTAGAGATTGGTTATGGTATAAAGTTCCTGTTCCTGAGACTGTTTCGTTTCCCCTCTGTTCCGGCGCACTAAACCGTCCCTTTCTTTCCGTCTTGTCGGACTGTGCAACGCACTGTAGAACGGTCAATTTGTTTATTTTAAACGGAACGAAACGGAAGCGGAACATTAACGTTATATTGTCACATACTGTACGTGGCATTACATTGTTAACATCCTTCATTCTATTTCCATTCTGCTTTTACGGAAGAATTGGATTTTTTCTATACTGCTCCCTATGGACCGTGCAGTACTTCCATTGGTTCTACATTGGTTTTGTGTGTGTGTGTGTTTTAGTACCTGACCACACTTGTTCACCGATTTACTTTCCATTCTGTGTAGATACTCCCCCCCAATGTGCCTTGGATGTGCACAGTACGTTCGTGCCATTTAACAGGTCCTTGTTTGTGTGGTGGAACATTGGCCAGTGCAAGTCAACCTCACTGACAGCTTTCGAGATGGAATGGACCTCCCCCACCGGCTATGGCACTACGGGTAGCATTTCATCAGCAATGTACGTGATTCCCAACATAGAGCCACTAAAGGAATACACGATCACTGTCAGCTTGATCAACAAATGCGGAAAAGGGACCATCAGTGAACCCATCACTTGTAGGTTGTGTTTCTATCACTGCGTGCATTCGTGACTAAATACTTGTGTGTGCTCGAGGATGTGAATTATCCTTGAGACACCACAGCTACTACAAACACTAGCCCAAGCTATTCTTTAGTTGAGAGTTGTAGCATTTTAATAGAAGTTATGCATCCACATATGCATGTTAATTGCTATAATGTCTAACATACTGCTAAAATCTTTTGGAAGTACACTGTCACAAGATGGTATGGTGGTGGAAATGTTGTTTAGACTAGGGCATCTTTTAGACAAGAGTGTAGCATTTAATGAAAGCTATGCATATACATGTACATGTGCATGTTGCTTGCCACAATGTCTGACATTCTGGTAAAATCTTCTTGAAGTACTGTATGATGTTACAAGATGGTATGGTGTGGAAATGTTGTTTAGACTAGGGTAGACTTATAGCCCAATGATTACTCTTCGAAGATCCCTGAATAGAGTGACAATCTGTGGCAGATGCTATGCTCGCCTAATTCCAGATATACGTACGTAGTACAGTAGCTAGCTGGTTCACGAAAGTTTGCTTCTTGTACATACACAACTTCCCCTGTACTGTAGTATGTGCATGCTTTGTATGCCCTCCACTCCTCCCCCTCCCCCCCTCCCCCCTCCAGTCGGATCTCCAATCTTTGTCAGCATTCTCCTGGGACTGGTGCTGGTTGTGTTCCTAGCACTGGCTATGGTCATCAGTGTCACTCCGGCGTGCTATCGCAATATCAAGGCTAACATGAAAGGTACACACGTATGCATACCCTTGTGTTCACATTAGTGACTCCTTCAATCACATGCACTCCTGCAGCAGGATATTATCTGAGCGGCATTGACGACGTACAGCACGGTACATTTACGTGCATGTTCCCTTAGTCTGCAATAGAGGCCTGCAGCTTTGTATGTATTATGTGTACATACGTAAGACCATAATGTCCATGCTATGGCTGCTTTACCGCTGTCCTTACAGTCTTATATTCAAATTTATGCTAACTATCATTTCACTGTACTTACTGTACGTTAGTTAAAGTAGTGCATGCAAATCCATTTGGACTGTGCCTAATCGTTTCAGTGAACATTGTAGTCAAAATGAAATGAAATGGAAGGAAGCAAATGGACCGTAGTACAGTCTGTAAAACGGTTTGACCTTTTGCATAAAAACGGAATGAAATGTTTCCATTATATTGTCACATACCATATGTACATGGTGGCTCTGGTACAGTGTGATAATTGTCTCTGTCTTTGTAGGGAAAGCAGTTGAATATGAAAGATTACGGTGAGTGTATTAATTATTTCTTTCGATTTTGTACTGAAATTCAGGAAATTTTTGTTGTTAAGAACTTTTGTGGTTGGCTCAAACTACACAGATTTATCACAAGAAATATTTTCAACAACGCGGGTTAAAATGGCTCTACTGCAGTACCTCCATGTCCCTTTTTCTTCTTTATCGATGACTACAACCATGGATACCACTTACTGTCACCCTTTGTCATCTCAGTGTAATCTCCCATCTCCTGTAGCCTTTCTGCCACATTCCTGCGATATAAAAGGCCTTGTCAATGTGTTTAAGTGTCCTACGGCCATACCATGCTGAATGCACCGGTTCTCGTCTGATCACCGAAGTTAAGCAGCATTGGGCTGGGTTAGTACTTGGATGGGTGACCGCCTGGGAATACCCAGTGCTGTAGGTCTTTTTTCCTTTCCTTGGAACTCTTCCAATGTCCCTTTTCCTCTTTTATCTATGGCTACCATGCTGAATGCACCGGTTCTCGTCTGATCACCGAAGTTAAGCAGCATTGGGCTGGGTTAGTACTTGGATGGGTGACCGCCTGGGAATACCCAGTGCTGTAGGTCTTTTTTCCTTTCCTTGGAACTCTTCCAATGTCCCTTTTCCTCTTTTATCTATGGCTACAAGCATGGATGCTACTAGCCACTGTCACCCTTTGTCATCTCAATGTAATCTCCCATCTCCTGTAGCCTTTCTGCCACATTCCTGCGATATAAAAGGCCTTGTGAATGTGTTTAAGTGTCCTACGGCCATACCATGCTGAATGCACCGGTTCTCGTCTGATCACCGAAGTTAAGCAGCATTGGGCTGGGTTAGTACTTGGATGGGTGACCGCCTGGGAATACCCAGTGCTGTAGGTCTTTTATCCTTTCCTTGGAACTCTTCCAATGTCCCTTTTTCTCTTTTATCTATGGCTACAAGCATGGATGCTACTAGCCACTGTCACCCTTTGTCATCTCTAAGTGTAATCTCCCATCTCCTGTAGTCTTGCTGCCACTTTCCTGCGATATAAAAGGCCTTGTCAATGCGTTTAAGTGTCCTACGGCCATACCATGCTGAATGCACCGGTTCTCGTCTGATCACCGAAGTTAAGCAGCATTGGGCTGGGTTAGTACTTGGATGGGTGACCGCCTGGGAATACCCAGTGCTGTAGGTATTTTTTCCTTTGCTTTGAACTTATCCAATGTCCCTTTTCCTCTTTTATCTATGGCTACAAGCATGGACGCTACTAGCCACTGTCTCCCTTTCTCAACTCAGTGTAATCTCCCATCTCCTGTAGCCGTTCTGCCACATTCCTGCGATATAAAAGGCCTTGTCAATGTGTTTAAGTGTCCTACGGCCATGCCATGCTGAATGCACCAGTTCTCGTCTGATCACCGAAGTTAAGCAGCATTGGGCTGGGTTAGTACTTGAATGGGTGACCGCCTGGGAATACCCAGTGCTGTAGGTCTTTTTTCCTTTCCTTGGCACTCTTCCAATGTCCCTTTTCCTCTTTTATCTATGGCTACAAGCATGGATGCTACTAGCCACTGTCTCCCTTTCTCAACTCAGTGTAATCTCCCATCTCCTGTAGCCTTTCTGCCACATTCCTGCGATATAAAAGGCCTTGTCAATGCATTTAAGTGTCCTATGGCCATACCATGCTGAATGCACCGGTTCTCGTCTGATCACCGAAGTTAAGCAGCATTGGGCTGGCTTAGTACTTGAATGGGTGACCGCCTGGGAATACCCAGTGCTGTAGGTCTTTTTTCCTTTCCTTTGAACTCTTCCAATGTCCCTTTTTCTCTTTTATCTATTACTGCAAGCATGGATGCTACTAGCAACTGTCACCCTTTGTCATCTCTCAGTGTAATCTTCCATCTCCTGTAGCCTTTCTGCCACATTCCTGCGATATAAAAGGCCTTGTGAATGTGTTTAAGTGTCCTACGGCCATACCATGCTGAATGCACCGGTTCTCGTCTGATCACCGAAGTTAAGCAGCATTGGGCTGGGTTAGTACTTGGATGGGTGACCGCCTGGGAATACCCAGTGCTGTAGGTCTTTTTCCTTTCCTTGGCACTCTTCCAATGTCCCTTTTCCTCTTTTATCTATTACTGCAAGCATGGATGCTACTAGCCACTGTCACCCTTTGTCATCTCTATGTAATCTTCCATCTCCTGTAGCCTTTCTGCCACATTCCTGCGATATAAAAGGTCTTGTGAATGTGTTTAAGTGTCCTACGGCCATACCATGCTGAATGTACCGGTTCTCGTCTGATCACCGAAGTTAAGCAGCATTGGGCTGGGTTAGTACTTGGATGGGTGACCGCCTGGGAATACCCAGTGCTGTAGGTCTTTTTTCCTTTCCTTGGAACTCTTCCAATGTCCCTTTTCCTCTTTCATCTATGGCTACAAGCATGGATGCTACTAGCCACTGTCACCCTTTGTCATCTCTATGTAATCTTCCATCTCCTGTAGCCTTTCTGCCACATTCCTGCGATATAAAAGGCCTTGTGAATGTGTTTAAGTGTCCTACGGCCATACCATGCTGAATGCACCGGTTCTCGTCTGATCACCGAAGTTAAGCAGCATTGGGCTGGGTTAGTACTTGGATGGGTGACCGCCTGGGAATACCCAATGCTGTAGGTCTTTTTTCCTTTCCTTTGAACTCTTCCAATGTCCCTTTTCCTCTTTTATCTATGGCTACAAGCATGGACGCTACTAGCCACTGTCACCCTTTGTCATCTCTCAGTGTAATCTCCCATCTCCTGTAGCCTTTCTGCCACATTCCTGCGATATAAAAGGCCTTGTGAATGTGTTTAAGTGTCCTACGGCCATACCATGCTGAATGCACCGGTTCTCGTCTGATCACCGAAGTTAAGCAGCATTGGGCTGGGTTAGTACTTGGATGGGTGACCGCCTGGGAATACCCAGTGCTGTAGGTCTTTTTTCCTTTCCTTGGAACTCTTCCAATGTCCCTTTTTCTCTTTTATCTATGGCTACAAGCATGGATGCTACTAGCCACTGCCACCCTTTGTCATCTCTATGTAATCTTCCATCTCCTGTAGCCTTTCTGCCACATTCCTGCGATATAAAAGGCCTTGTGAATGTGTTTAAGTGTCCTACGGCCATACCATGCTGAATGCACCGGTTCTCGTCTGATCACCGAAGTTAAGCAGCATTGGGCTGGGTTAGTACTTGGATGGGTGACCGCCTGGGAATACCCAGTGCTGTAGGTCTTTTCCTTTCCTTGGAACTCTTCCAATGTCCCTTTTCCTCTTTTATCTATGGCTACAAGCATGGATGCTACTAGCCACTGTCACCCTTTGTCATCTCTATGTAATCTTCCATCTTCTGTAGCCTTTCAGCCACATTCCTGCGATATAAAAGGCCTTGTGAATGTCTTTAAGTGTCCTACGGCCATACCATGCTGAATGCACCGGTTCTCGTCTGATCATCGAAGTTAAGCAGCATTGGGCTGGGTTAGTACTTGGATGGGTGACCGCCTGGGAATACCCAGTGCTGTAGGTCTTTTTGCTTTCCTTGGAACTCTTCCAATGTCCCTTTTTCTCTTTTATCTATGGCTACAAGCATGGATGCTACTAGCCACTGTCACCCTTTGTCATCTCTCAGTGTAATCTCCCATCTCCTGTAGCCTTTCTGCCACATTCCTGCGATATAAAAGGCCTTGTGAATGTGTTTAAGTGTCCTACGGCCATACCATGCTGAATGCACCGGTTCTCGTCTGATCACCGAAGTTAAGCAGCATTGGGCTGGGTTAGTACTTGGATGGGTGACCGCCTGGGAATACCCAGTGCTGTAGGTCTTTTTTCCTTTCCTTGGAACTCTTCCAATGTCCCTTTTCCTCTTTTATCTATGGCTACAAGCATGGATGCTACTAGCCACTGTCACCCTTTGTCATCTCTATGTAATCTTCCATCTCCTGTAGCCGTTCTGCCACATTCCTGCGATATAAAAGGCCTTGTGAATGTGTTTAAGTGTCCTACGGCCATACCATGCTGAATGCACCGGTTCTCATCTGATCACCGAAGTTAAGCAGCATTGGGCTGGGTTAGTACTTGGATGGGTGACCGCCTGGGAATACCCAGTGCTGTAGGTCTTTTTCCTTTCCTTGGAAGTCTTCCAATGTCCCTTATTCTCTTTTATCTATGGCTACAAGCATGGATACTACTAGCCACTGTCACCCTTTGTCATCTCTATGTAATCTTCTATCTCCTGTAGCCTTTCTTCCACATTCCTGCGATATAAAAGGCCTTGTGAATGTGTTTAAGTGTCCTACGGCCATACCATGCTGAATGCACCGGTTCTCGTCTGATCACCGAAGTTAAGCAGCATTGGGCTGGGTTAGTACTTGGATGGGTGACCGCCTGGGAATACCCAGTGCTGTAGGTCTTTTTTCCTTTCCTTGGAACTCTTCCAATGTCCCTTTTCCTCTTTTATCTATGGCTACAAGCATGGATGCTACTAGCCACTGTCACCCTTTGTCATCTCTATGTAATCTTCCATCTCCTGTAGCCTTTCTTCCACATTCCTGCGATATAAAAGGCCTTGTCAATGTGTTTAAGTGTCCTACGGCCATACCATGCTGAATGCACCGGTTCTCGTCTGATCACCGAAGTTAAGCAGCATTGGGCTGGGTTAGTACTTGGATGGGTGACCGCCTGGGAATACCCAGTGCTGTAGATCTTTTTACTTTCCTTGGAACTCTTCCAATGTCCTTTTTCCTCTTTTATCTATGGCTACAAGCATGGATGCTACTAGCCACTGTCACCCTTTGTCATCTCTATGTAATCTTCCATCTCCTGTAGCCGTTCTGCCACATTCCTGCGATATAAAAGGCCTTGTGAATGTGTTTAAGTGTCCTACGGCCATACCATGCTGAATGCACCGGTTCTCGTCTGATCACCGAAGTTAAGCAGCATTGGGCTGGGTTAGTACTTGGATGGGTGACCGCCTGGGAATACCCAGTGCTGTAGGTCTTTTTCCTTTCCTTGGAACTCTTCCAATGTCCCTTTTCCTCTTTTATCTATTACTGCAAGCATGGATGCTACTAGCCACTGTCACCCTTTGTCATCTCTCAGTGTAATCTTCCATCTCCTGTAGCCTTTCTGCCACATTCCTGCGATATAAAAGGCCTTGTGAATGTGTTTAAGTGTCCTATGGCCATGCCATGCTGAATGCACCGGTTCTCGTCTGATCACCGAAGTTAAGTAGCCTTTCTGCCACATTCCTGCGATATAAAAGGCCTTGTGAATGTGTTTAAGTGTCCTACGGCCATACCATGCTGAATGCACCGGTTCTCGTCTGATCACCGAAGTTAAGCAGCATTGGGCTGGGTTAGTACTTGGATGGGTGACCGCCTGGGAATACCCAGTGCTGTAGGTCTTTTTACTTTCCTTGGAACTCTTCCAATGTCCCTTTTCCTCTTTTATCTATGGCTTCAAGCATGGATGCTACTAGCCACTGTCACCCTTTGTCATCTCTATGTAATCTTCCATCTCCTGTAGCCTTTCTGCCACATTCCTGCGATATAAAAGGCCTTGTGAATGTGTTTAAGTGTCCTACGGCCATACCATGCTGAATGCACCGGTTCTCGTCTGATCACCGAAGTTAAGCAGCATTGGGCTGGGTTAGTACTTGGATGGGTGACCGCCTGGGAATACCCAGTGCTGTAGGTCTTTTTTCTTTCCTTGAAACTCTTCCAATGTCCCTTTTTCTCTTTTATCTATGACTGCAAACATGGATGCTACTAGCCACTGTCACCCATTGTCATCTCTCAGTGTAATCTCCCATCTCCTGTAACCTTTCTGCCACATTCCTGCGATATAAAAGGCCTTGTGAATGTGTTTAAGTGTCCTACGGCCATACCATGCTGAATGCACCGGTTCTCGTCTGATCACCGAAGTTAAGCAGCATTGGGCTGGGTTAGTACTTGGATGGGTGACCGCCTGGGAATACCCAGTGCTGTAGGTCTTTTTACTTTCCTTGGAACTCTTCCAATGTCCCTTTTCCTCTTTTATCTATGGCTTCAAGCATGGATGCTACTAGCCACTGTCACCCTTTGTCATCTCTATGTAATCTTCCATCTCCTGTAGCCGTTCTGCCACATTCCTGCGATATAAAAGGCCTTGTGAATGTGTTTAAGTGTCCTACGGCCATACCATGCTGAATGCACCGGTTCTCGTCTGATCACCGAAGTTAAGCAGCATTGGGCTGGGTTAGTACTTGGATGGGTGACCGCCTGGGAATACCCAGTGCTGTAGGTCTTTTTCCTTTCCTTGGCACTCTTCCAATGTCCCTTTTCCTCTTTTATCTATTACTGCAAGCATGGATGCTACTAGCCACTGTCACCCTTTGTCATCTCTCAGTGTAATCTCCCATCTCCTGTAGCCTTTCTGCCACATTCCTGCGATATAAAAGGCCTTGTGAATGTGTTTAAGTGTCCTACGGCCATACCATGCTGAATGCACCGGTTCTCGTCTGATCACCGAAGTTAAGCAGCATTGGGCTGGGTTAGTACTTGGATGGGTGGCCGCCTGGAATACCCAGTGCTGTAGGTCTTTTTTCCTTTCCTTTGAACTCTTCCAATGTCCCTTTTCCTCTTTTATCTATGGCTACAAGCATGGATGCTACTAGCCACTGTCACCCTTTGTCATCTCTATGTAATCTTCCATCTCCTGTAGCCTTTCAGCCACATTCCTGCGATATAAAAGGCCTTGTGAATGTGTTTAAGTGTCCTACGGCCATACCATGCTGAATGCACCGGTTCTCGTCTGATCACCGAAGTTAAGCAGCATTGGGCTGGGTTAGTACTTGGATGGGTGACCGCCTGGGAATACCCAGTGCTGTAGGTCTTTTTCCTTTCCTTGGAACTCTTCCAATGTCCCTTTTCCTCTTTTATCTATGGCTTCAAGCATGGATGCTACTAGCCACTGTCACCCTTTGTCATCTCTATGTAATCTTCCATCTCCTGTAGCCTTTCTGCCACATTCCTGCGATATAAAAGGCCTTGTGAATGTGTTTAAGTGTCCTACGGCCATACCATGCTGAATGCACCGGTTCTCGTCTGATCACCGAAGTTAAGCAGCATTGGGCTGGGTTAGTACTTGGATGGGTGACCGCCTGGGAATACCCAGTGCTGTAGGTCTTTTTTCTTTCCTTGAAACTCTTCCAATGTCCCTTTTTCTCTTTTATCTATGGCTACAAGCATGGATGCTACTAGCCACTGTCACCCTTTGTCATCTCTCAGTGTAATCTCCCATCTCCTGTAGCCTTTCTGCCACATTCCTGCGATATAAAAGGCCTTGTGAATGTGTTTAAGTGTCCTACGGCCATACCATGCTGAATGCACCGGTTCTCGTCTGATCACCGAAGTTAAGCAGCATTGGGCTGGGTTAGTACTTGGATGGGTGACCGCCTGGGAATACCCAGTGCTGTAGGTCTTTTTTCCTTTCCTTGGAACTCTTCCAATGTCCCTTTTCCTCTTTTATCTATGGCTACAAGCATGGATGCTACTAGCCACTGTCACCCTTTGTCATCTCTATGTAATCTTCCATCTCCTGTAGCCTTTCTGCCACATTCCTGCGATATAAAAGGCCTTGTGAATGTCTTTAAGTGTCCTACGGCCATACCATGCTGAATGCACCAGTTCTCGTCTGATCATCGAAGTTAAGAAGCATTGGGCTGGGTTAGTACTTGGATGGGTGACCGCCTGGGAATACCCAGTGCTGTAGGTCTTTTTACTTTCCTTGGAACTCTTCCAATGTCCTTTTTCCTCTTTTATCTATGGCTACAAGCATGGATGCTACTAGCCACTGTCACCCTTTGTCATCTCTATGTAATCTTCCATCTCCTGTAGCCGTTCTGCCACATTCCTGCGATATAAAAGGCCTTGTGAATGTGTTTAAGTGTCCTACGGCCATACCATGCTGAATGCACCGGTTCTCGTCTGATCACCGAAGTTAAGCAGCATTGGGCTGGGTTAGTACTTGGATGGGTGACCGCCTGGGAATACCCAGTGCTGTAGGTCTTTTTACTTTCCTTGGAACTCTTCCAATGTCCCTTTTCCTCTTTTATCTATGGCTTCAAGCATGGATGCTACTAGCCACTGTCACCCTTTGTCATCTCTATGTAATCTTCCATCTCCTGTAGCCTTTCTGCCACATTCCTGCGATATAAAAGGCCTTGTGAATGTGTTTAAGTGTCCTACGGCCATACCATGCTGAATGCACCGGTTCTCGTCTGATCACCGAAGTTAAGCAGCATTGGGCTGGGTTAGTACTTGGATGGGTGACCGCCTGGGAATACCCAGTGCTGTAGGTCTTTTTTCTTTCCTTGAAACTCTTCCAATGTCCCTTTTTCTCTTTTATCTATGACTGCAAACATGGATGCTACTAGCCACTGTCACCCATTGTCATCTCTCAGTGTAATCTCCCATCTCCTGTAACCTTTCTGCCACATTCCTGCGATATAAAAGGCCTTGTGAATGTGTTTAAGTGTCCTACGGCCATACCATGCTGAATGCACCGGTTCTCGTCTGATCACCGAAGTTAAGCAGCATTGGGCTGGGTTAGTACTTGGATGGGTGACCGCCTGGGAATACCCAGTGCTGTAGGTCTTTTTACTTTCCTTGGAACTCTTCCAATGTCCCTTTTCCTCTTTTATCTATGGCTTCAAGCATGGATGCTACTAGCCACTGTCACCCTTTGTCATCTCTATGTAATCTTCCATCTCCTGTAGCCTTTCTGCCACATTCCTGCGATATAAAAGGCCTTGTGAATGTGTTTAAGTGTCCTACGGCCATACCATGCTGAATGCACCGGTTCTCGTCTGATCACCGAAGTTAAGCAGCATTGGGCTGGGTTAGTACTTGGATGGGTGACCGCCTGGGAATACCCAGTGCTGTAGGTCTTTTTCCTTTCCTTGGCACTCTTCCAATGTCCCTTTTCCTCTTTTATCTATTACTGCAAGCATGGATGCTACTAGCCACTGTCACCCTTTGTCATCTCTCAGTGTAATCTCCCATCTCCTGTAGCCTTTCTGCCACATTCCTGCGATATAAAAGGCCTTGTGAATGTGTTTAAGTGTCCTACGGCCATACCATGCTGAATGCACCGGTTCTCGTCTGATCACCGAAGTTAAGCAGCATTGGGCTGGGTTAGTACTTGAATGGGTGACCGCCTGGGAATACCCAGTGCTGTAGGTCTTTTTTCCTTTCCTTTGAACTCTTCCAATGTCCCTTTTCCTCTTTTATCTATGGCTACAAGCATGGATGCTACTAGCCACTGTCACCCTTTGTCATCTCTATGTAATCTTCCATCTCCTGTAGCCTTTCAGCCACATTCCTGCGATATAAAAGGCCTTGTGAATGTGTTTAAGTGTCCTACGGCCATACCATGCTGAATGCACCGGTTCTCGTCTGATCACCGAAGTTAAGCAGCATTGGGCTGGGTTAGTACTTGGATGGGTGACCGCCTGGGAATACCCAGTGCTGTAGGTCTTTTTACTTTCCTTGGAACTCTTCCAATGTCCCTTTTCCTCTTTTATCTATGGCTTCAAGCATGGATGCTACTAGCCACTGTCACCCTTTGTCATCTCTATGTAATCTTCCATCTCCTGTAGCCTTTCTGCCACATTCCTGCGATATAAAAGGCCTTGTCAATGTGTTTAAGTGTCCTACGGCCATACCATGCTGAATGCACCGGTTCTCGTCTGATCACCGAAGTTAAGCAGCATTGGGCTGGGTTAGTACTTGGATGGGTGACCGCCTGGGAATACCCAGTGCTGTAGGTCTTTTTTCTTTCCTTGAAACTCTTCCAATGTCCCTTTTTCTCTTTTATCTATGACTGCAAACATGGATGCTACTAGCCACTGTCACCCATTGTCATCTCTCAGTGTAATCTCCCATCTCCTGTAACCTTTCTGCCACATTCCTGCGATATAAAAGGCCTTGTGAATGTGTTTAAGTGTCCTACGGCCATACCATGCTGAATGCACCGGTTCTCGTCTGATCACCGAAGTTAAGCAGCATTGGGCTGGGTTAGTACTTGGATGGGTGACCGCCTGGGAATACCCAGTGCTGTAGGTCTTTTTCCTTTCCTTGGAACTCTTCCAATGTCCCTTTTCCTCTTTTATCTATGGCTTCAAGCATGGATGCTACTAGCCACTGTCACCCTTTGTCATCTCTATGTAATCTTCCATCTCCTGTAGCCTTTCTGCCACATTCCTGCGATATAAAAGGCCTTGTGAATGTGTTTAAGTGTCCTACGGCCATACCATGCTGAATGCACCGGTTCTCGTCTGATCACCGAAGTTAAGCAGCATTGGGCTGGGTTAGTATTTGGATGGGTGACCGCCTGGGAATACCCAGTGCTGTAGGTCTTTTTCCTTTCCTTGGCACTCTTCCAATGTCCCTTTTCCTCTATTATCTATTACTGCAAGCATGGATGCTACTAGCCACTGTCACCCTTTGTCATCTCTCAGTGTAATCTCCCATCTCCTGTAGCCTTTCTGCCACATTCCTGCGATATAAAAGGCCTTGTGAATGTGTTTAAGTGTCCTACGGCCATACCATGCTGAATGCACCGGTTCTCGTCTGATCACCGAAGTTAAGCAGCATTGGGCTGGGTTAGTACTTGAATGGGTGACCGCCTGGGAATACCCAGTGCTGTAGGTCTTTTTTCCTTTCCTTTGAACTCTTCCAATGTCCCTTTTCCTCTTTTATCTATGGCTACAAGCATGGATGCTACTAGCCACTGTCACCCTTTGTCATCTCTATGTAATCTTCCATCTCCTGTAGCCTTTCAGCCACATTCCTGCGATATAAAAGGCCTTGTGAATGTGTTTAAGTGTCCTACGGCCATACCATGCTGAATGCACCGGTTCTCGTCTGATCACCGAAGTTAAGCATCATTGGGCTGGGTTAGTACTTGGATGGGTGACCGCCTGGGAATACCCAGTGCTGTAGGTCTTTTTTCTTTCCTTGGAACTCTTCCAATGTCCCTTTTCCTCTTTTATCTATGGCTACAAGCATGGATGCTACTAGCCACTGTCACCCTTTGTCATCTCTATGTAATCTTCCATCTCCTGTAGCCTTTCTGCCACATTCCTGTGATATAAAAGGCCTTGTGAATGTGTTTAAGTGTCCTACGGCCATACCATGCTGAATGCACCGGTTCTCGTCTGATCACCGAAGTTAAGCAGCATTGGGCAGGGTTAGTACTTGGATGGGTGACCGCCTGGGAATACCCAGTGCTGTAGGTCTTTTTTCTTTCCTTGGAACTCTTCCAATGTCCCTTATACTCTTTTATCTATTACTGCAAGCATGGATGCTACTAGCCACTGTCACCCTTTGTCATCTCTCAGTGTAATCTCCCATCTCCTGTAGCCTTGCTGCCACATTCCTGCGATATAAAAGGCCTTGTGAATGTGTTTAAGTGTCCTACGGCCATACCATGCTGAATGTACCGGTTCTCGTCTGATCACCGAAGTTAAGCAGCATTGGGCTGGGTTAGTACTTGGATGGGTGACCGCCTGGGAATACCCAGTGCTGTAGGTCTTTTTTCTTTCCTTGGAACTCTTCCAATGTCTCTTTTCCTCTTTTATCTATGGCTACAAGCATGGATGCTACTAGCCACTGTCACCCTTTGTCATCTCTATGTAATCTTCCATCTCCTGTAACCTTTCTGCCACATTCCTGCGATATAAAAGGCCTTGTGAATGTGTTTAAGTGTCCTACGGCCATACCATGCTGAATGCACCGGTTCTCGTCTGATCACCGAAGTTAAGCAGCATTGGGCTGGGTTAGTACTTGGATGGGTGACCGCCTGGGAATACCCAGTGCTGTAGGTCTTTTTCCTTTCCTTGGAACTCTTCCAATGTCCCTTTCTACTTTTATCTATGGCTACAAGCATGGATGCTACTAGCCACTGTCACCCTTTGTCATCTCTATGTAATCTTCCATCTCCTGTAGCCTTGCTGCCACATTCCTGCGATATAAAAGGCCTTGTGAATGTGTTTAAGTGTCCTACGGCCATACCATGCTGAATGCACCGGTTCTCGTCTGATCACCGAAGTTAAGCAGCATTGGGCTGGGTTAGTACTTGGATGGGTGACCGCCTGGGAATACCCAGTGCTGTAGGTCTTTTTCCTTTCCTTGGAACTCTTCCAATGTCCCTTTTCCTCTTGTATCTATTACTGCAAGCATGGATGCTACTAGCCACTGTCACCCTTTGTCATCTCTCAGTGTAATCTCCCATCTCCTGTAGCCTTTCTGCCACTTTCCTGCGATATAAAAGGCCTTGTGAATGTGTTTAAGTGTCCTACGGCCATACCATGCTGAATGCATCGGTTCTCGTCTGATCACCGAAGTTAAGCAGCATTGGGCTGGGTTAGTACTTGGATGGGTGACCGCCTGGGAATACCCAGTGCTGTAGGTCTTTTTTCTTTCCTTGGAACTCTTCCAATGTCCCTTTTTCTCTTTTATCTATGGCTACAAGCATGGATGCTACTAGCCACTGTCACCCTTTGTCATCTCTCAGTGTAATCTCCCATCTCCTGTAGCCTTTCTGCCACATTCCTGCGATATAAAAGGCCTTGTGAATGTGTTTAAGTGTCCTACGGCCATACCATGCTGAATGCACCGGTTCTCGTCTGATCACCAAAGTTAAGAAGCATTGGGCTGGGTTAGTACTTGGATGGGTGACCGCCTGGGAATACCCAGTGCTGTAGGTCTTTTTCCTTTCCTTGGAACTCTTCCAATGTCCCTTTTCCTCTTTTATCTATGGCTACAAGCATGGATGCTACTAGCCACTGTCACCCTTTGTCATCTCTATGTAATCTCCCATCTCCTGTAGCCTTTCTTCCACATTCCTGCGATATAAAAGGCCTTGTGAATATGTTTAAGTGTCCTACGGCCATACCATGCTGAATGCACCGGTTCTCGTCTGATCACCGAAGTTAAGCAGCATTGGGCTGGCTTAGTACTTGGATGGGTGACCGCCTGGGAATACCCAGTGCTGTAGGTCTTTTTCCTTTCCTTGGAACTCTTCCAATGTCCCTTTTTCTCTTGTATCTATTACTGCAAGCATGGATGCTACTAGCCACTGTCACCCTTTGTCATCTCTCAGTGTAATCTCCCATCTCTTGTAGCCTTTCTGCCACATTCCTGCGATATAAAAGGCCTTGTGAATGTGTTTAAGTGTCTTACGGCCATACCATGCTGAATGCACCGGTTCTCGTCTGATCACCGAAGTTAAGCAGCATTGGGCTGGGTTAGTACTTGGATGGGTGACCGCCTGGGAATACCCAGTGCTGTAGGTCTTTTTTCCTTTCCTTGGAACTCTTCCAATGTCCCTTTTCCTCTTTTATCTATGGCTACAAGCATGGATGCTACTAGCCACTGTCACCCTTTGTCATCTCTCAGTGTAATCTCCCATCTCCTGTAGCCTTTCTGCCACATTCCTGCGATATAAAAGGCCTTGTGAATGTGTTTAAGTGTCCTACGGCCATACCATGCTGAATGCACCGGTTCTCGTCTGATCACCGAAGTTAAGCAGCATTGGGCTGGGTTAGTACTTGGATGGGTGACCGCCTGGGAATACCCAGTGCTGTAGGTCTTTTTTCCTTTCCTTGGAACTCTTCCAATGTCCCTTTTCCTCTTTTATCTATGGCTACAAGCATGGATGCTACTAGCCACTGTCACCCTTTGTCATCTCTATGTAATCTTCCATCTCCTGTAGCCTTTCTTCCACATTCCTGCGATATAAAAGGCCTTGTCAATGTGTTTAAGTGTCCTACGGCCATACCATGCTGAATGCACCGGTTCTCGTCTGATCACCGAAGTTAAGCAGCATTGGGCTGGGTTAGTACTTGGATGGGTGACCGCCTGGGAATACCCAGTGCTGTAGATCTTTTTCTTTCCTTGGAACTCTTCCAATGTCCCTTATTCTCTTTCATCTATTGCTGCAAGCATGGATGCTACTAGCCACTGTCACCCTTTGTCATCTCAGTGTAATCTCCTATCTCCTGTAGCCTTTCAGCCACATTCCTGCGATATAAAAGGCCTTGTGAATGTGGTTAAGTGTCCTACGGCCATACCATGCTGAATGCACCGGTTCTCGTCTGATCACCGAAGTTAAGCAGCATTGGGCTGGGTTAGTACTTGGATGGGTGACCGCCTGGGAATACCCAGTGCTGTAGGTCTTTTTTCCTTTCCTTGGAACTCTTCCAATGTCCCTTTTCCTCTTTTATCTATGGCTACAAGCATGGATACTACTAGCCACTGTCACCCTTTGTCATCTCTATGTAATCTTCCATCTCCTGTAGCCTTTCAGCCACATTCCTGCGATATAAAAGGCCTTGTGAATGTGTTTAAGTGTCCTACGGCCATACCATGCTGAATGCACCGGTTCTCGTCTGATCACCGAAGTTAAGCAGCATTGGGCTGGGTTAGTACTTGGATGGGTGACCGCCTGGGAATACCCAGTGCTGTAGGTCTTTTATCCTTTCCTTTGAACTCTTCCAATGGCCTTTTTTCTCTTTTATCTATTACTGCAAGCATGGATGCTACTAACCACTGTCTCCCTTTCTCAACTCAGTGTAATCTCCCATCTCCTGTAGCCTTTCTGCCACATTCCTGCGATATAAAAGGCCTTGTGAATGTGTTTAAGTGTCCTACGGCCATACCATGCTGAATGCACCGGTTCTCGTCTGATCACCGAAGTTAAGCAGCATTGGGCTGGGTTAGTACTTGGATGGGTGACCGCCTGGGAATACCCAGTGCTGTAGGTCTTTTATCCTTTCCTTGGAACTCTTCCAATGTCCCTTTTCCTCTTTTATCTATGGCTACAAGCATGGATGCTACTAGCCACTGTCACCCTTTGTCATCTCTATGTAATCTTCCATCTCCTGTAGCCTTTCTGCCACATTCCTGCGATATAAAAGGCCTTGTGAATGTGTTTAAGTGTCCTACGGCCATACCATGCTGAATGCACCGGTTCTCGTCTGATCACCGAAGTTAAGCAGCATTGGGCTGGGTTAGTACTTGGATGGGTGACCGCCTGGGAATACCCAGTGCTGTAGGTCTTTTTCCTTTCCTTGGAACTCTTCCAATGTCCCTTTTCCTCTTTTATCTATGGCTACAAGCATGGATGCTACTAGCCACTGTCACCCTTTGTCATCTCTATGTAATCTTCCATCTCCTGTAGCCTTTCAGCCACATTCCTGCGATATAAAAGGCCTTGTGAATATGTTTAAGTGTCCTACGGCCATACCATGCTGAATGCACCGGTTCTCGTCTGATCACCGAAGTTAAGCAGCATTGGGCTGGGTTAGTACTTGGATGGGTGACCGCCTGGGAATACCCAGTGCTGTAGGTCTTTTTACTTTCCTTGGAACTCTTCCAATGTCCCTTTTCCTCTTTTATCTATGGCTACAAGCATGGATACTACTAGCCACTGTCACCCTTTGTCATCTCTATGTAATCTTCCATCTCCTGTAGCCTTTCTTCCACATTCCTGCGATATAAAAGGCCTTGTGAATGTGTTTAAGTGTCCTACGGCCATACCATGCTGAATGCACCGGTTCTCGTCTGATCACCGAAGTTAAGCAGCATTGGGCTGGGTTAGTACTTGGATGGGTGACCGCCTGGGAATACCCAGTGCTGTAGGTCTTTTATCCTTTCCTTTGAACTCTTCCAATGGCCTTTTTTCTCTTTTATCTATTACTGCAAGCATGGATGCTACTAACCACTGTCTCCCTTTCTCAACTCAGTGTAATCTCCCATCTCCTGTAGCCTTTCTGCCACATTCCTGCGATATAAAAGGCCTTGTGAATGTGTTTAAGTGTCCTACGGCCATACCATGCTGAATGCACCGGTTCTCGTCTGATCACCGAAGTTAAGCAGCATTGGGCTGGGTTAGTACTTGGATGGGTGACCGCCTGGGAATACCCAGTGCTGTAGGTCTTTTATCCTTTCCTTGGAACTCTTCCAATGTCCCTTTTCCTCTTTTATCTATGGCTACAAGCATGGATGCTACTAGCCACTGTCACCCTTTGTCATCTCTATGTAATCTTCCATCTCCTGTAGCCTTTCTGCCACATTCCTGCGATATAAAAGGCCTTGTGAATGTGTTTAAGTGTCCTACGGCCATACCATGCTGAATGCACCGGTTCTCGTCTGATCACCGAAGTTAAGCAGCATTGGGCTGGGTTAGTACTTGGATGGGTGACCGCCTGGGAATACCCAGTGCTGTAGGTCTTTTTCCTTTCCTTGGAACTCTTCCAATGTCCCTTTTCCTCTTTTATCTATGGCTACAAGCATGGATGCTACTAGCCACTGTCACCCTTTGTCATCTCTATGTAATCTTCCATCTCCTGTAGCCTTTCAGCCACATTCCTGCGATATAAAAGGCCTTGTGAATATGTTTAAGTGTCCTACGGCCATACCATGCTGAATGCACCGGTTCTCGTCTGATCACCGAAGTTAAGCAGCATTGGGCTGGGTTAGTACTTGGATGGGTGACCGCCTGGGAATACCCAGTGCTGTAGGTCTTTTTCCTTTCCTTGGAACTCTTCCAATGTCCCTTTTTCTCTTGTATCTATTACTGCAAGCATGGATGCTACTAGCCACTGTCACCCTTTGTCATCTCTCAGTGTAATCTCCCATCTCCTGTAGCCTTTCTGCCACATTCCTGCGATATAAAAGGCCTTGTGAATGTGTTTAAGTGTCTTACGGCCATACCATGCTGAATGCACCGGTTCTCGTCTGATCACCGAAGTTAAGCAGCATTGGGCTGGGTTAGTACTTGGATGGGTGACCGCCTGGGAATACCCAGTGCTGTAGGTCTTTTTTCCTTTCCTTGGAACTCTTCCAATGTCCCTTTTCCTCTTTTATCTATGGCTACAAGCATGGATGCTACTAGCCACTGTCACCCTTTGTCATCTCTCAGTGTAATCTCCCATCTCCTGTAGCCTTTCTGCCACATTCCTGCGATATAAAAGGCCTTGTGAATGTGTCTAAGTGTCCTACGGCCATACCATGCTGAATGCACCGGTTCTCATCTGATCACCGAAGTTAAGCAGCATTGGGCTGGGTTAGTACTTGGATGGGTGACCGCCTGGGAATACCCAGTGCTGTAGATCTTTTTCTTTCCTTGGAACTCTTCCAATGTCCCTTATTCTCTTTCATCTATTGCTGCAAGCATGGATGCTACTAGCCACTGTCACCCTTTGTCATCTCAGTGTAATCTCCTATCTCCTGTAGCCTTTCAGCCACATTCCTGCGATATAAAAGGCCTTGTGAATGTGGTTAAGTGTCCTACGGCCATACCATGCTGAATGCACCGGTTCTCGTCTGATCACCGAAGTTAAGCAGCATTGGGCTGGGTTAGTACTTGGATGGGTGACCGCCTGGGAATACCCAGTGCTGTAGGTCTTTTTTCCTTTCCTTGGAACTCTTCCAATGTCCCTTTTCCTCTTTTATCTATGGCTACAAGCATGGATACTACTAGCCACTGTCACCCTTTGTCATCTCTATGTAATCTTCCATCTCCTGTAGCCTTTCAGCCACATTCCTGCGATATAAAAGGCCTTGTGAATGTGTTTAAGTGTCCTACGGCCATACCATGCTGAATGCACCGGTTCTCGTCTGATCACCGAAGTTAAGCAGCATTGGGCTGGGTTAGTACTTGGATGGGTGACCGCCTGGGAATACCCAGTGCTGTAGGTCTTTTATCCTTTCCTTTGAACTCTTCCAATGGCCTTTTTTCTCTTTTATCTATTACTGCAAGCATGGATGCTACTAACCACTGTCTCCCTTTCTCAACTCAGTGTAATCTCCCATCTCCTGTAGCCTTTCTGCCACATTCCTGCGATATAAAAGGCCTTGTGAATGTGTTTAAGTGTCCTACGGCCATACCATGCTGAATGCACCGGTTCTCGTCTGATCACCGAAGTTAAGCAGCATTGGGCTGGGTTAGTACTTGGATGGGTGACCGCCTGGGAATACCCAGTGCTGTAGGTCTTTTATCCTTTCCTTGGAACTCTTCCAATGTCCCTTTTCCTCTTTTATCTATGGCTACAAGCATGGATGCTACTAGCCACTGTCACCCTTTGTCATCTCTATGTAATCTTCCATCTCCTGTAGCCTTTCTGCCACATTCCTGCGATATAAAAGGCCTTGTGAATGTCTTTAAGTGTCCTACGGCCATACCATGCTGAATGCACCGGTTCTCGTCTGATCACCGAAGTTAAGCAGCATTGGGCTGGGTTAGTACTTGGATGGGTGACCGCCTGGGAATACCCAGTGCTGTAGGTCTTTTTCCTTTCCTTGGAACTCTTCCAATGTCCCTTTTCCTCTTTTATCTATGGCTACAAGCATGGATGCTACTAGCCACTGTCACCCTTTGTCATCTCTATGTAATCTTCCATCTCCTGTAGCCTTTCAGCCACATTCCTGCGATATAAAAGGCCTTGTGAATATGTTTAAGTGTCCTACGGCCATACCATGCTGAATGCACCGGTTCTCGTCTGATCACCGAAGTTAAGCAGCATTGGGCTGGGTTAGTACTTGGATGGGTGACCGCCTGGGAATACCCAGTGCTGTAGGTCTTTTTACTTTCCTTGGAACTCTTCCAATGTCCCTTTTCCTCTTTTATCTATGGCTACAAGCATGGATACTACTAGCCACTGTCACCCTTTGTCATCTCTATGTAATCTTCCATCTCCTGTAGCCTTTCTTCCACATTCCTGCGATATAAAAGGCCTTGTGAATGTGTTTAAGTGTCCTACGGCCATACCATGCTGAATGCACCGGTTCTCGTCTGATCACCGAAGTTAAGCAGCATTGGGCTGGGTTAGTACTTGGATGGGTGACCGCCTGGGAATACCCAGTGCTGTAGGTCTTTTATCCTTTCCTTTGAACTCTTCCAATGGCCTTTTTTCTCTTTTATTTATTACTGCAAGCATGGATGCTACTAACCACTGTCTCCCTTTCTCAACTCAGTGTAATCTCCCATCTCCTGTAGCCTTTCTGCCACATTCCTGCGATATAAAAGGCCTTGTGAATGTGTTTAAGTGTCCTACGGCCATACCATGCTGAATGCACCGGTTCTCGTCTGATCACCGAAGTTAAGCAGCATTGGGCTGGGTTAGTACTTGGATGGGTGACCGCCTGGGAATACCCAGTGCTGTAGGTCTTTTATCCTTTCCTTGGAACTCTTCCAATGTCCCTTTTCCTCTTTTATCTATGGCTACAAGCATGGATGCTACTAGCCACTGTCACCCTTTGTCATCTCTATGTAATCTTCCATCTCCTGTAGCCTTTCTGCCACATTCCTGCGATATAAAAGGCCTTGTCAATGTGTTTAAGTGTCCTACGGCCATACCATGCTGAATGCACCGGTTCTCGTCTGATCACCGAAGTTAAGCAGCATTGGGCTGGGTTAGTACTTGGATGGGTGACCGCCTGGGAATACCCAGTGCTGTAGGTCTTTTTCCTTTCCTTGGAACTCTTCCAATGTCCCTTTTCCTCTTTTATCTATGGCTACAAGCATGGATGCTACTAGCCACTGTCACCCTTTGTCATCTCTATGTAATCTTCCATCTCCTGTAGCCTTTCAGCCACATTCCTGCGATATAAAAGGCCTTGTGAATATGTTTAAGTGTCCTACGGCCATACCATGCTGAATGCACCGGTTCTCGTCTGATCACCGAAGTTAAGCAGCATTGGGCTGGGTTAGTACTTGGATGGGTGACCGCCTGGGAATACCCAGTGCTGTAGGTCTTTTTTCCTTTCCTTGGAACTCTTCCAATGTCCCTTTTCCTCTTTTATCTATGGCTACAAGCATGGATGCTACTAGCCACTGTCACCCTTTGTCATCTCTCAGTGTAATCTCCCATCTCCTGTAGCCTTTCTGCCACATTCCTGCGATATAAAAGGCCTTGTGAATGTGTCTAAGTATCCTACGGCCATACCATGCTGAATGCACCGGTTCTCATCTGATCACCGAAGTTAAGCAGCATTGGGCTGGGTTAGTACTTGGATGGGTGACCGCCTGGGAATACCCAGTGCTGTAGGTCTTTTTACTTTCCTTGGAACTCTTCCAATGTCCCTTTTCCTCTTTTATCTATGGCTACAAGCATGGATACTACTAGCCACTGTCACCCTTTGTCATCTCTATGTAATCTTCCATCTCCTGTAGCCTTTCAGCCACATTCCTGCGATATAAAAGGCCTTGTGAATGTGTTTAAGTGTCCTACGGCCATACCATGCTGAATGCACCGGTTCTCGTCTGATCACCGAAGTTAAGCAGCATTGGGCTGGGTTAGTACTTGGATGGGTGACCGCCTGGGAATACCCAGTGCTGTAGGTCTTTTATCCTTTCCTTTGAACTCTTCCAATGGCCTTTTTTCTCTTTTATCTATTACTGCAAGCATGGATGCTACTAACCACTGTCTCCCTTTCTCAACTCAGTGTAATCTCCCATCTCCTGTAGCCTTTCTGCCACATTCCTGCGATATAAAAGGCCTTGTGAATGTGTTTAAGTGTCCTACGGCCATACCATGCTGAATGCACCGGTTCTCGTCTGATCACCGAAGTTAAGCAGCATTGGGCTGGGTTAGTACTTGGATGGGTGACCGCCTGGGAATACCCAGTGCTGTAGGTCTTTTATCCTTTCCTTGGAACTCTTCCAATGTCCCTTTTCCTCTTTTATCTATGGCTACAAGCATGGATGCTACTAGCCACTGTCACCCTTTGTCATCTCTATGTAATCTTCCATCTCCTGTAGCCTTTCTGCCACATTCCTGCGATATAAAAGGCCTTGTGAATGTGTTTAAGTGTCCTACGGCCATACCATGCTGAATGCACCGGTTCTCGTCTGATCACCGAAGTTAAGCAGCATTGGGCTGGGTTAGTACTTGGATGGGTGACCGCCTGGGAATACCCAGTGCTGTAGGTCTTTTTCCTTTCCTTGGAACTCTTCCAATGTCCCTTTTCCTCTTTTATCTATGGCTACAAGCATGGATGCTACTAGCCACTGTCACCCTTTGTCATCTCTATGTAATCTTCCATCTCCTGTAGCCTTTCAGCCACATTCCTGCGATATAAAAGGCCTTGTGAATATGTTTAAGTGTCCTACGGCCATACCATGCTGAATGCACCGGTTCTCGTCTGATCACCGAAGTTAAGCAGCATTGGGCTGGGTTAGTACTTGGATGGGTGACCGCCTGGGAATACCCAGTGCTGTAGGTCTTTTTTCCTTTCCTTGGAACTCTTCCAATGTCCCTTTTCCTCTTTTATCTATGGCTACAAGCATGGATGCTACTAGCCACTGTCACCCTTTGTCATCTCTATGTAATCTTCCATCTCCTGTAGCCTTTCTTCCGCATTCCTGCGATATAAAAGGCCTTGTGAATGTGTTTAAGTGTCCTACGGCCATACCATGCTGAATGCACCGGTTCTCGTCTGATCACCGAAGTTAAGCAGCATTGGGCTGGGTTAGTACTTGGATGGGTGACCGCCTGGGAATACCCAGTGCTGTAGATCTTTTTTCCTTTCCTTGGAACTCTTCTAATGGCCTTTTTCTCTTTTATCTATTACTGCAAGCATGGATGCTACTAACCACTGTCTCCCTTTCTCAACTCAGTGTAATCTCCCATCTCCTGTAGCCTTTCTTCCACATTCCTGCGATATAAAAGGCCTTGTGAATGTGTTTAAGTGTCCTACGGCCATACCATGCTGAATGCACCGGTTCTCGTCTGATCACCGAAGTTAAGCAGCATTGGGCAGGGTTAGTACTTGGATGGGTGACCGCCTGGGAATACCCAGTGCTGTAGGTCTTTTTTCCTTTCCTTGGCACTCTTCCAATGTCCCTTTTCCTCTTGTATCTGAGACTGCAAGCATGGATGCTACTAGCCACTGTCACCCTTTGTCACCTCAATGTAATCTCCCATCTCCTGTAGCCTTTCTGCCACTTTCCTGCGATATAAAAGGCCTTGTGAATGTGTTTAAGTGTCCTACGGCCATACCATGCTGAATGCACCGGTTCTCGTCTGATCACCGAAGTTAAGCAGCACTGGGCTGGGTTAGTACTTGGATGGGTGACCGCCTGGGAATACCCAGTGCTGTAGGTCTGTTTTCTTTACCTGTCCCTTTTTATCCCTTAGTAGGGCCGTAGCACCCAGTCCGGCATGGCCCGACTTTTTTTTGCTGCTGGAACAAAAATTCTAAATATTGAAGATATGCATTTTAGACACCCTTTCTAATTGGGAGGGGGGTACTGGCCTAAGGCTAAACAACGTGCTAAAAGCAGAGTGGTCTTGTTACAGTGTTGCTGGACTTAGTTTGAACAAGGAATAGCCAGATATTTAGTCCTCTAACCATCCTTAACGGCGGCAGCCATTTAACGGATATCGCATGATGTTTTTTGACATTTTCTGATGCGTAAAATGGTGTGTTAATCGATCACCGTGCAAAATCAGACAGCACTGTACCACTGCAGCCATGTACAGCGAATTTATGCAACCTTGCAACAGTTTCCACACCATGGGCAGTTGTTACCTAGGATACGGACTGGTACTGTAGTCACCTATTATATATCACCCTGTTCGTATCCTAGGTATCGACTACCCAGGTATGGGAACTGTTGCTAGGTTGCATAAATCCGCTGTACATGGATGTATGCATGCAGCATGGTGGTATATATTTGTACACATGGGAACATGTACGTAGCTTGAATGGGCATATGCATGCTCCTGTGGCAGCCCTTGCTATTGCACACTCGCATGTACACTTGCACTATAATACACAGGCGGCGAAACAGGGAATGGTAGCAAGACCGCAAGCGCAGCAAAATGTTGGCAGATGTAGGGATGGTGAAAACGTATTCAAAGTCAGCGCATCATCTTATTTCAATGCACTGTATTACCTCAGAAAGGGTTGGTTCTCCAATACCAGCTTCACAACAGGGTTGAAAAACCTTGCCGACGTTTTGACCAGATGCTCTGGTCTTCTTCAGGGTGAAGATGAAGAGGTGAAGAAGACCAGAGCATCTGGTCGAAATGTCGGCAAGGTTTTTCAACCCTGTTGTGAAGCTGGTATTAGAGAACCAACCCTTTCTGATGCCTGAGCCAGCTGAGAAGCCCTCACTTCACTGTATTACCTGTTACATGGCACTTGATCGCCTTTCCTGCTGTAAGTGCCTGTTGGTCTATGTTACATTTTTTCATACTCATTGGAGTGTTGATGGGCCTAGAATTGCTCCTAAAGTACTCACAGAACATCTAAATTTCAAAAAGTTTCCTGGGGGCATGCCCGCAGCCCCCCTTAGTTTGCATCACATCATCTATGGCCTGACTGGTTTTTATCTTGGTGCTACAGCTCTGCTTAGCAATGATTGCAGCCATGGATGGTACTAGCCACTGTCACCCTTTGTCATCTCAGTGTAATCTCCCATCACTTTTAGCCTTTCTGCCACTTTCCTGCAATTTAAAGGCCTTGTCAATCTGGTTTAGTTACATTGCAATGATGATAGAATACCATTGAAATACGAAGTGAAAGTTCACCAGACCTGTATGTGCAAGCTTTGTGTTAGTTGTATTGGTGTCAAGAATCATCCCTTTCAAGTGCTATTGGCCTTTTATGCAGTTCTGTATGTAATGATGTTGATTTTGTTCCATATCATTGAGTGAACATGCCAGATTTGCTCTAAATCCACTTTTTCTTCTAGTATCTGTATTCTGTGTGCTGCCCATCTGTTTACACCCAATTGAAGTTACTTTTGTATTGTTACAGGTCAGCAGCAGACATTGAACTCAAAGTTACAGGTGTTGATTCAGGTAATGAGAACATTGGTGACTCACGTTTACAATCAATTGCTGATGAAGACACAGAAACAAGTACTAACTTATAGGTACGTATGTGGAATGTATGTTATTGTATGTTGCCTTGGGAGCACTGTGGTACAAGTATTGATGACGTAAAGTGCTTACAGGTTCCTGCCTGAATGCCATCTTGTGGGTCAAGTTGCATCAGCACTGTATATGCCAATGTAATGTTAGCTTTTGTTCAGTGTCCACCCTCAAACTGGTATGAAGGCCTTGGGTTAGTCTCGTGCACAAGCCCCGATTATTGTGCAGTAGCGTGTGGAATAGGGTGTGGTTAGACTTGACATGTTTTTGGGATCTCTAATGGATCGTGAGTAGACCAATTAGATTGCAGAAGAATGTTTGCCGTTAACGAACTCCGTTGATCTTGGACAAGGGAACATGCGGCTCTTCAAAATGAAGTATTTTTGCCTCTTCAAGGAATTATGGATGCCAGTTTCTGAGTCTGGGTGTGCCGGAGTGAGTTCATAAAGAGGAATGAAACGGAAATACGTAATTAAGCCCAGTGACAGAGCTGTGCGTTGGCTAGAGAGTTACAGTGCTAACAACTTCGACTATACGCTCATTGAGGACGCATTCCAGTATACTGTGGTTCTTTAGTCATGCGCTGTCCAGTTTGACTCCGATGGCGGAACATGAAATTAACACCAATACCATCGAATGCTTCTTTCCTACAATGCTGAGTAGTTCAAGGCGTTCACTGTGGCTGTTTCTGGTTCCACTGACCGTATATTTCAAAGCTTCAAAGTGGCTTCTGATGATGTAACACATTTCACACCTTCCATGGCAACCCAGGAAACAGTCAAGTCTGGCCAGACCCATTTCTCCGTGATTGCACAATAATTTGCATGTAGAGAAATAAGGTCTGGAAGCGAAACTAGCCTTGGTCCTACAGTGCATTCTATGAAGCAGGCAGACTCATGTGCTGATTGGAATGTCTAAACAGCACTGACTAAGGAGCTTGTATCTGCGGCCACTTGCTTTTTACTTTCTGATTATTTCTGGCTTCGCACTGCCTATGTGAATGTTTCATATTTCATATTCTGAGCTCAGAGCACTGGCTAACATACATGTATTCAGGGAATAAATGGTCTTATTGGCTAACGTCTTCTCTGACCCAACAGCCAAAGTGAAGAGTGTGAGATTTGACACTATCACACAACTGAAGTACGATAAGTCTCCTTCTTGCACCTAACTACTTTAGCCTTTGCAAGTGTGCTAGTATACAGTCTCTAGTGACTATTACAGAGTGAAACTTGCCACAAGCTTTATCAGTTGTGTATACTTGTGACTACGAGATTAAGTGAAGTTGCTGAAAGAAGGCCATGCCACTGCTACGGATGCTCTGAGACAATTATTACATTCTGAGTCTTGCAACCAGAAAAATTCACACTTATGCAAATTACTCTCTGTCATGACATATGAAATGGTTATCCACACACACCAGCTAACACTTTATACCTACTTTAAGTGCCACCCATCCAGTTAACTGTGTGTGTGCACCTGTTGCTCACTGAGTTCATGAAATATGCCATCACTTTTGCACGGGAGTACTTTAACCTGTTCTGTTATCTGCCTACATGCAGGGACGTTTGGCATTTATGTGTTTGGATACTCCTTGCTGTTGCACAAAAGAGATGTGGTCTCATTTCTGCAACTCGCTTAGTTACTCTCCCTCAGCACTGATCATTAAGCCTTTCCCACTCCCTGCTAACTATGATATTATGTACACTGTACATACAATCATTTCTGTAACATTTTATTGTACTCTACAATATGTGTACATACATACATGCCCTAGGCTTTGTTGTACAGTGTTTATAATGTTCTGCGATGTGTGCGCATCTGGTGTATTGATTGAAATAGTGGTAAAATGTTTGAGTAATTTACTTGTGCCGTGATTCATCATTTGAGACCCACTGCACATTGTCATATGTGTTAATCATTCTATCATGGTGACACATCGGGGCATCCTGTAATACTTATGACATGCTGGTAAGATGGTAACTTTAATCCTATTTACATAATTCATGTATCCCTCAGTATCATGTAATTGGGGCGAGCCTGAGCGAGCCCCACTCTGGCGTGGAGTGTAGGCGGAAGTCTCTGTTTTATTATTATCATTATTATTATTATTATTATTATGTATAGATGGTACGTCCGTTTTGGCCCCTGGGGCCGATTTCGTCTAGGTCATAGCCCCAAGCATAAGACGTCTATATATGCCCCAAGCCGAGTCTCTTCGGCGGTGTAGAAGAACACGGCTGCATGCCGTTCGCTTGCCAGCCGCGCACACTCCGTAACAAAGACGCCTTACCAACCGTGCAAACTTCGAAACAAAGATGCCTTAGCAACCGCACACACCCTGTTGGAACGTCGCTCGCACTCACGACGCTATGTCAAGGACGCTCTCCCCTACCTTTGTTGTTGTAGCTATGGGAAAGCAGCGGGTCCACACGTCGGCTAGGATGCCGATTTTTGATGCACGGCTTTTGCGTGAACTTCATGTTCAGGCGACTACAGTCAACGTTTCACTGGAAGGACAGCGCGCTCCAGCCATTGTTCTAGCCAGGGACCAGACTCTTCAGCGATTAAAGTTGGCTGCAGCGAGTTCCCTTCGAGCAGGCAGCTCATCTAGTGCATACATGCTGATGTAGTGACGTTGTCAGTATATTTGTGGGCATGGGTATAGGTTGTCCGTCTGCCCCACTCCATGATATCACCATGTCTAGCACATTATGCTGAGGAAGACAGTCAGAGAGTCACCATCTTGCCCACCATTTTACATTGAAGTTTATAATGCGAAATAATTATGTCAAAACAAGTGAAATATAATGCACAATACAATTAGGAACATGCCATTGTGACTTAACACAATCATGGTGCAGCAATCAGAATGCACAATCAGAACGCCGTAACATGACAGATTAGTCCAGTTGTCCAGGGTGTACCCATTCACATACTAGAGATAAACTGGTATCAATGCAGTAACTTGTTGTCTTATGCTCTGCATTTGGTACTCATGTGCATGGAGGTGTGTCCGTCCTCAGTAGGCCTATCCACATTTCCTATAACCTGTTTCATTCACCTACACCCATCATGCATGTGTGCTCCATTCCTGTCATCGCCCACTCTCTAGGCCACAATCACTGCAAGAGTACATGACGCTCGCTCAGGCTCGCCCCGCAATGCTTGCATTCGCCTAGTGTACAGTATAATTATGCTGGTGAGACCACAAACCACCTGTGCACACAAGCACTTGCGTATACATACGTATGTACACACAGACACGCACATGCACACACACACACACACACACACACACACACACACACACACACACACACACACACACACACACACACACACACACACACACACACACACACACACACACACACACACGAGCACACTGCATATTGCATAAATTACTCATACACAACAATTGCCATGAGTATATAGTGGCTGCATTCCCTTTTTTTATTTGGTCCAGGCAGCCTGCATGTACATATCTACCAACCATGCACATGCCTCGTCCATGGACTACATTGTGGAGTGGTGTCTTCTTACAAACATGACACAAGCACCATAGAGTGTGATTGCACTTGCACATGTCTTTTGCTATGCGGGAGATGCACACTGTACCTGCATTGCAGTGGTACATGTGTGATCAGAGACAGATGCTCAGCCTCTTGCTGGCATGTGTTTGTTGGACTTAAATCAAAATTCCACTCCTTTCAATTCAATGACACCTTGTAGCTGTGCAGGTCACAAAGGACAAGAAGCACCATAACAGCTTATCACTTTCAGTGGTGTGTAGATAGCCGAACATGAATGATGTCATATATGCCCCCTAAGACAGTGCAGGCATGTACAGGGACTACCCTAGACAACTGCGTCTGCCGTCACGGAAGCAATGTCATTTCTCTTACTATGACATTGCGTGTCATTACACAAAGTGCTATGCATTAATCTGCCGTACGGGGAAAGCCATGCAGTAATATGCTGGTGTAAAGTGGAACTTGTCAAAAATGGTCACTGAGTTAGGGAGCCACTTCTAAAACAGCCAGCCTCCCTGGCCCCAAATAGCACTAAAGTATTGCAGTCTACCTCTGTAGAGCAGCTATACCTCTCTATAAAGGTCAGTTAGTAATAGAACTGGCCCGTAGGTGGCTGCCTAAGACAGTTTCCACTAGTATCAAAGATGTACTAGCTGCAAAGCCCTAGATTTGGCCCCGTGCGCCCGTTCCCCATTCTTGCCATGCTCTATGACATAGCATGGCCCTGTTCACTGTTTGATGGCAAATCGTTACCGTACGCTGGAAGTTGGCGGACAAAATAATTATAATGCCAAAACTTGTTTGCCGTCCCCTCCTGGGCTGTAGGCTATTAGAGTGCGCCGACGCTTTGGTACACCCTGCATTAATTCTGTGTTATTCAATCAGCATGAGCACAAGCTTGGACACATAACTTTGTACAAATGTATTTTAATGCGTAGCAATCAGTGTCTTTGCAACTGCGCAATGCAAGCTAGTATGGGGCGAAGGAAAAAATGCATGTGAGCTTTGAAAAAGACAGTCAAATGACTATGGTCCATTCTTCACTCCAGTGCTGGCAGTAGAAGGTACTTCTTTGCTTTCTGTGGTACGACCCATGCTGACTTTGCCAAGGGCAGATGTTCTGCATCTCCGACATGTGAGTAGGCCCTTCACAGCATTCCATATCGGTTTGAAAATGATCATCATCAGAATTGGAACGATAACAGCTGGGAGAATGAGTGCAATGTTAATTGTTAGGCTCAGCCAAACCAACACAGCAACATCCGCACCCATCGGCAACACAAATCCAACTGTTCCCACGATGTTGGTGAGTACGATTAGGATGTTGATGCAAAGCAGTGCTATGGTGAATTTGAACAAGGACTTCTTGATTGGACTGAAGTCTGTAACAGTACTCCGCTTGACATGAACAGCTGCAGCAATTATGGTGATGATACTGATAGCCCGACCGGGAAAGTCAATGATGAGAAGAGATACGCTGATGTGGGCATAAGCAGCAGGTGTGAATGTAGTGTCACATACCAGAATGCCTTTACGAAATGCTTTATACTCATAAGCTGGTGTCAGGTACGGTATGCCTGAGATCACAACAATCACCCAAAGGATAATGATTGCTGCAATGAGAGGATACAGCTTCACCTTGGACAGGCCATGCTTGATGATAATGAAGACCACAACAGACAACAGTGCCAAGAAAGCAGTGCGGATGGCAATACTGATGTGAAATGCTGCAAAGCCAACACGACAAACCCACGCTGCACCTTCTTGTACGCTGTTTACGAGAAAGAGACGAGAGGCACTAACTGAACCCACAGTCAGAGTTGTAACCAGCCCTGCAAGGGCTATGTTGAGAAGGATGATCCACTGAGCTCTTCCTTGTTTCTTGGTTACCTCCCCAGCCAATGCTATCACAACCAAGCTGTTTAGTACCAGTCCAGGGAGAGCAAGGAGAATCAGTGAACAGGAGTTCACAGCTAGAAAGGCATTTACTTCAAAAGTGGTACTAATCTCTGAACTGTTGTTACTGGCCATTTGATCATATAGCTATTCGGGCAAGATGTGGCCTGGTATAAGCTGTAGTGGTTTTTATATCTGAATGGCTTGAGTATGCATTCCAAGCATTGTTAGATCATTGTCTCATCAAGAGCTGAGTATGGACATAGGAAGCCCTACAAAGACAGCTGGGGACATTTGTAACTTTCCAGGGAAGTAATGGATGACGTTTTGTCCTAGCCCAATTACAATTTGCAGAAGTCCAGAAATGCAGGCATAATGTGTTGCTTTGTAGGCACCTGTACATATGCATATGTGTGTAGTCCAGTGCATGTGTTTGTGCTTACTCACATATGTACGTATATGCACACACAAGCACACGCACACGCACACACACACACACACACACACTAGTGCATGCACGCACACAGGGTAATACATTACTTATTGACTGACATTACAAAATAAGGAAATGTAGTCATGCATAAGGCATGTTTTTGTCAACATGCTGAAGAATGTACACTACAAAGTAGATAGCTGCTTAATGTGTCATGATAACAGTTCATAACTATATTACTAGCATGCAATTGACCATCTTATGAGGGTGGGTTGAGGAGTGAAGAGTGTTATTGCTTGCGTAGTGCCTTGTGATTCCTCAATTGTGGCTTTAGTGATCTGCTTCATCAATGTCCTTTGGCCCCGTATGCAGCCACAGCTGGAATAGTGGCTGGAGACTGTCTGTGTCAAGGAAACCTCTGCAGCCAACCTGGATAGTGTGCTGGCTGGCTTGTTTCCTACTGCTCTGTGCCACCTCCAGCAGATGAAAGTACTTGCTCTTCTTTCTTAGCTGTGAGCTTAGGAAGTTGCTCTCCCAGCAGATTGCGGACTTGAAGATGCGCAGGCATCCAGGGGAGAGTGCCACAGGGCCAGGTCTCAGGTCGGTAGGCAGGTCGGCTGGTAACTGGTATGGTTGCTCATCCAGGTCAACAATGACTGTGGTTTTCTTTGTGAGCTTCTCCAGCACGTGCTGGTAGAAGACTTGAAAAATCATATCATGTCTGGTGTTTACCTGCCGTGTTGAAGTGCTGCCTGGCAGTGGCTCAGCACATGTGCCAGTGTCTGCCTTCTCTGCTGTCCTTTTTTAAGGTAGATGGGGCAGATCTATATCAGAGCTCAGCTTCCTCAATGTCACAGGTTGGTGGGTTGTGTGGTAAGGAATCTACTGCTTCCCCCATGCCAAAGACAGATTGATGCTCTGAGAGTGACAATGCTGTGTCGCTCCACAGGTCATCACCTTTCTCAGTGATAGTGAACAAGTAGCTTTCTTTCACTAAAGAGCTGGCACAGTCAAAGAGTGCTCTCTCGTCCTTACTGGTGCCTCGCTTGCGAGCTTCACTTGCAAGTTTGCTTCTTATTGCATTTAGCACTCCTGCATGGCGGCTATGACCTCTGCAGTGGGCTTCAGCTTCTTAGGTTCCTACTACTACTACTACTACACACACACAAACACACACACGCACACACACACACATGCACACACACACACACACACACACACACACACACACACGCACACACGCACACACACACACACACACACCAATGTGCTGAATGACTTCTCTTGTACATCAAAGGAACCACTTTTTCTTTCCATTTCATACGTGTGATAAATTGAATATGCACCAAAACTAAGTTGTTACAACTATCTATTTAGCTACTCTCATATTCGATTTCATGGGACTTCTCAAACAGATCACACACACCAACACATGCACATGCACACAATGCACACACTCACAATGCACACACACACACACACACACACACACACTCACAATGCACACACACACACACACACACACACACACACACACACACACACACACACACACACACACACACACACGTGCGCGCGCGCATGCGCGCACACACACGTACACATACTTAATCTAATGTCATTGTCTGAGTATTCTTGAATAGCAGGGACAAATGTTTTGCACACACATAGTTCTTTTAAAGATTAGGAATCAATTGCAGTATGCACGGAAGTCACACACAACCAGACATCTGCTGTAACATGATCTTAGCAAGTATCTATTCTGTGGCCTGGGTCAATTGTAGTGTTTAGTACAAAAGTATACAATGCACCAGGAAGTGTGTGTTCAAAGTGTATAATTATTATGCACCTTATACAGTGACAAACAACCCATGAAAGGCTTGGCCATTTCTAATAGCAGTCCTTGCCCCCCTCCCCTGTGGCCCCTTCATCCCATAGCCACAGCCTATTACTGTCAAGTCCTTAGGCAGTAGGCGATCTCTGCACACAGCAGTACAGTACAAAATGTATCGCTGTAGCCAGCATGTGCAGTCTAATAGACCTCTCACAGATGTGTTCATAGCCAGTTACTACTAGTCTCCATCTCCTCCTCCTTCCTATCCTATAGTATTATTCCCCTTCCTTCTCATGAGTTCTCTCCCCATTTTTCTCCTCCTCACCCCTTCCATTTCCTCCTCCTCCTCACCCCTCCCATTTCCTCCTCCTCCTCACCCCTCCCTTTTCCTCCTCCCAACCCTTCCCCTTTTCCCTCCTCTTGGACTGGTCTAGCTGTATATGTATAGAAGCTATTATACCTGTTAACTGTTAATGAAGTCAAGCCCAGACGTGCTGGTAACTGTGTAAACCTTGTGCTTTGGTGTAGGACACTATATATATTACTGCGTGCACTGTTTTCCCCGAAATTGAAATAGAAAGGAAACCCCATTCATCAATTGTGTATTCCTAACCATATATGTTGTTGCTTATTGCCTTATGCTTTGCACAATAGTATAGTCAAATTCCGGGTCCAAAATAGTCATGAATGCACCTTTGATGACATCATGTCAACTGCAAATTGCTGGTCTGTGAGGGCAAACCACCCAAACACACTATCCTACTTGAACCGGATTGCACAGTCAAAAGCAGTAATGTTCGGTGAGAGACGTCGACATAATTGGAACATAATTACATTATACAGTATGAAGATATGCGCACCCTCTTCAGCATTAGTACATTGTTAAGCAATAATTGTAATGCACATTAGAACCTTTCAACATGCTTCATGAATACCAGTATATACGTACACTTGTATGCAACATTCATGTTATTAACCCGACTATGGTCCAGTCTTCACTCCTGTGTTGCCAGTTGAAAGTACTTCTTTGGTTTCAGTAGTGTGACCAGCTTGATGGCACCCAGGGCAGATGCTCTACATCTATTGCAAGTGAGTAGGCTCTTTACCGCATTCCATATCGGCTTGAAGATGATCATCATTAGAACTGGAACGGCAACAGCTGGGAGAATGAGTGCAATGTTAATTGTCAGGCTCAGCCAAACCAACACATCGATACCTGCACCCATCGGCAACACAAATCCCAGTGTGCCCACGATGTTTGTAATTACAATCAGGATATTGATGCAAAGCAGTGCTATGGTGAATTTGAACAAAGACTTTTTGATTGGACTGAAATCTTTCACTGTGCTCCGCTTGACATAAACGGCTGCAGCGATTATGGTGAAGATACTGATGAATCATCCAGGGATGTCAATGATGAGAAGAGATAGACTGATGTGGGCGTAAGCAGCTGGTGTGAATGTAGTGTCACAGATTAGGATAACTTTGCGAAATGCTTTATACTCATAAACTGGTGTCAGGTACGGTATGCCTGAGATCACAACAATCACCCAAAGGATAATGATTGCTGCAATGAGAGGATACAGATTCACCTTGGACAGGCCATGTTTAATGATAATGAAGACCACAACAGACAGCAGTGCTAAGGAACCAGTATGACTGGAGATGCTGTTGTGGAATGCAGTGAAACCAAAGCAACACACCCACACTGCACCTTCTTGTACATGGTTGATGAAGAATAGATGAGATACACTCAATGTTCCCAAAGCAAGAGTTGTAATCAGCCCAGCAAGGGCTATGTTAAGATTTTGTGCCCTTCATATGTTTGAATGGTTGCACATACATACATTCAAAGCATTATACCTTCTGTGTAAGCCAATATGGTTGTATAGGAAGATCAATAAGTGTAAGCGGGGAACAATATTTTGGAGGTTTGAAGGGGGTAGAGAGTAGGTCCCGCTTCAATATCTGGCTTTGTGGCACATTTTCTCTCTCCTTCCTGCTCCTATGTAGCTTTAGCTGATTTCATCTATTTACGATCAGTCATAGTAGCTACAGTCACAATCACTATGGCTCAAGAAGCAATTCTTCTGAACAGAGAAAACTTTAGTCTGTAACAATTGCAAGTAAAAACGTGGTTAGACTAGCCCCATATCTGGTCACTGCCACACTGAAAGGGCAGTAGCATCAACTGCAGAGGTGTAAGAGTACTGTCTGATCCCTGTAAGAGGATACAGCAGGAGGGAAGGTAGAATTAAGGAGTGAGCAACGTAAAAGAAGGTACTTAATCCCAATTATAGCATAAAGGTTTACCACTTGCTACAGCTGGAGGTTGCTTTTTCAACCTATATTGTTTGTGCAACCTATTATGCAGAGGTATACATCCTACTTTTCAAGACAAGTAGTCATTGTTGTAAAGCCAAGTACTAGTATGGTACAGCAATCCAGCAAATCATTTACTTTTGAATTCTGAATTATTTTAATGATATGAGATATACAGGAACCGTTCAGTATATATTATACAAGCTTGTGCTGCAACCGGCATGGAGAGAGTTCCTCTTCTTGATCACATGCACTTGAAGCCCTAACTGTCCATCACTATATAAATCGCTAGCACACATGTGCATGTGCACATATGTGGCTTAGGTTAGTCACATCAAATGAACTTAAGCAGCTAGAGTGCATGACTGCAAGAGAATTAGGGAAGCTTTATAGCAGCACGTTCACATGAGAGAGATCTAAAGTGCACGTGGACAGGCTGGCCTTGCTCTAAAAAGCCACATCCTGTAACATTGTCCTAGTCACCTGGAGGAATTACCCTAAGCAACAGTACTAGTCGTAGAAGCCAGCAATGAGGCATGCAGTTATATCAAGTTATTGACCTGTTAAAATTTCATCTATATACATAAAACTATGTGTATGCATTACCTACATGCAGAATGCATATTGAGAGGGCGTGGCCATATATATAGGTAGGTAGCCATATTCATGTGCGCAAAAGTCATTTATATAATTATGACTGCATGCAGATATTATGAGCACAGTATAATTATATTCATTAATCTGACCACCAGCTGTCATTACATGTTGCAATACCATCCAATGTTAAAGGGATTTGGTGGCTACATACACTGTGGATGGATACATAGGAGTGCATGATCAGTAATTACGGAGAATGTGATTATACTATGTGGTTGCCAATGTTTACATTCAATACATACATTGCATAATAATTAATGTCTTGCATGGTAGTTGAGGTGGAGCAAGAGCAGCTAGCTATTCAGCTATTGCACAGAGTTGATATGCCCAAAATGGTAACCAATTCCAATGTGAAGAACCAAATGGCTGACAAATTGCATGATATTAATTATTTAGTCCTAAACAGTTGAACACCATGCATCTAGCTGTTGTTTTCATTAATACAATTTACATATATGGTATACTTATATAGTTGGTTGCATCATGACTGAAATAGCACTCTTGTGTGCTGCATGTGTATCAACCCCTAGATACAGCCCAACAGTGCTTTTTGCCAATTCACCGCCATACAATACGTCAGTGTCTTGATACATCATGCTGTTTGCATGAGGTCACTGCCATGAATTGGTACCTGCTTAAGCTTCCTGCTACACAGTGTCCATTACATATTATATTCTACAAGAACCAGTTGTGTGTGACCAAAGTTTATACAAGTAATACTTTCAATTGAAAAGGCTTAGGTTGCATCACTGGTAGTTCACATAGCCTAAGCTGAATGACGACTTCCATTACTTCAATTTCTTATTGTTACCATTTATAATTAGAGTGTGAAAATTGAGCAACAAGTTATTTCATAGCTATCAGATGGACATAGTCCATTGCATAATAGCAATTAACAAACTATCATAATGCACGTGTGTGCAATATATGTACAGTATGACTACACATAGGCTATTCTGAGCTATAACTCCTATTATATTGCATAATAATTATATAGGACCATTATATTATATATTGCACAGATTTCCTAATAAGTGTCATAGATGTATCATGCAGCGGCTTTTCAAATGCAGTCGATACATGAACACAATGACCAAGTGAAATTACTTTATATATACAGAGAAACTTAACACGGCATGGCTGCCCTATTGCAATATGGCCAACATATAATTATATGTACGTACATTCATTTCTGTAGTCTTTCATAATACAATAACATAATTTTATACAAGTCCATCTGCTGCAGTGCAAGTCAGCAACATAATTATACTGTTTGCACATTAAACTAATCTAACAAATGTTACTGGACTTAAATCCGATCCAGTCTTTACACATGTGCTGTGTTATAGGAATGCACAGTCTCAAACCTGCTTCCTTGGGTACTGGCATGCTAATGGCACCGTGAGCTGGTTCTCTGCATCTCTGGCATGTGAGTAGGCTCTTGACAGCATTCCATATTGGTTTGAAGATAATCATCATTAAAACAGGAGCAACAAAAGCTGGAAGGCAGATGGCAATGTTAATAGTCGAGTTCAACCAAACCAACACGGCAACATCTTCACTGGTGCCTATTGGCAAAACATATCCCAGTGTAGCAATGATGTTTACCAATGCAACTAAGATATTGATGCAAAGAAGTGCTACAGAGAACCTAAAGATGGACTTCTTGATAGGGTTGTAATCCCTAACTGACCTACGCTTGACATGAATGGCTGCTGCGATTACAGTGAAGACACTGATGAAACGACCAGGGATGTCAATGAACAAAATAGATAAGCTGATGTGGACATAAGCAGCTCTGGTAAGCGCAGTGTCACAGATTAGGATACCTTTGCGAAATGCTTTATACTCATAAGCTGGTGTCAGGTACGGTATGCCTGAGATCACAACAATCATCCAAAGGATAATGATTGCTGCAGTGAGAGGATACAGCTTCACCTTGGAAAGGCCGTGCTTGATGATAATGTACATCACAACAGATAGCACTGCCAAGGCAGCAGTGCGGATAGCAATGCTGATGTGAACCGCAGCTTGACTAATGCGACACGCCCACTCTGCACCTTCCTGTACATTGTTGATAAGAAACAGACGAGATACACTCAGTGCTGCTAAACCAAGAATTGTAACCAGCCCAGCAAGGGCTATGTTGAGAACAATGATCCACTGAGCTCTTCCTTGTTTCTTGGCAATCAGTCCAGCCAGTGTTATCATGAGCAGGCCATTCAGTAGTAGTCCAGGGACAGCTATGAATACCAGTAGGCAGGAGTTTACAGCCAAGTAACTGTTTACTTTAAAGGTAGTACCAAACTCCAGTACTTCTGAGCTGTTGTTACTAGCCACATTCATGGTCTCAGCACACAGATCATGTTGCTGTCGAGCAGTGCTCCCCTTTATCTATGAGCACACCGTACGGTATATGAATTCCAAGCATAATTATGGTATTGTATTATTTTACACCAACTAGATTGGCATGTCATGTGCCCTCCCAAGTATAGACATGAAGACCTATAAAAGAGTTCAATAGGACATTTGGAACTTTCGATCAAGTGTACACTTCGGGCATGACGTCATGAAATGATAGAGAAGTTTGGTAGCAATTTAGCGTTTGCTGTCGGAGGAGTTTGGTTTGAAAGCACACCCTACGTTTCCTCTAGTATATATGCTGCAAGAGTGGCTCATTTCCAAACACCTCTCACTTTGTAATGCTCTGAGGCATAGCGTGGTGCCAATGAGAATGTTTCCAATGCCAGACGATGCCAGACATGGGAGGGATTAGCGGATGAGCTTTCCCAAAAACTTGTTCGCTACCCCTTCCTCAGCTGAGGCTATTAAAGTAGGGTCGACACTCCGCTGCAACCTATGACACAGCATCGCATTATGGGACAGTTTGTCAGCCATCTGTCCCCCTTGTCAAATCTTGCCAATTCTTACAGCATCTGCCTTGTCACATCTTGCCAGATCTTACCATGTCTCCCTTGTCAAAACTTGCAAGATCTTACAGGTGCACGAGAATTATCAGGACAACGGTTCAGCCCACTATTTATAATACTGCTTTTGGACTTGTTCCCATCTTTAAAGAATGCCAACTTTTGTGTGCAGCCTACATCATGGTGTCATAGTGCAAGTTTGGCAGCAATCTGTTCCCGGGTGCCCAAGAAAAATCCGGGTAAAGATTCCGCCCGACTTCTCGCAAACCCCGAGGTTGGCTACTTTAACATAATTATATAACTGCAGCTGTTGGTGCAGTGCTATTATGGTTCAGTCTAGCTTGCACTTGTCTTCATATTAACAATAATTCTGTGGTATTCAATCAGCATGAGCACACCAAGCATTCGCAGGTTATATGTCATTTAATGGCATAACAGCATATGTGTATTATATTGTCTGTATTATTACAATAAATTAATGCACACACACTACTAGCTAACATATAATATGTCGTGCTCTCAATTTGTACCAATGTATTATGCATTATAATGCATAGCAATCAGCGTGTTTACAACTGCATATTGCAAGCTATAGCTAGTATGGGGCAAATGAGCATGTGAGCTTGAGAAAGACAGTCAAATGACAATGGTCCATTCTTCATGCCAGTGTTGGCAATGGAACTTAAGGTACTTCTTTGCTTTCTGTGGTACGACCCATGCTGACTTTGCCAAGGGCTGATGCTCTGCATCTCTGACATGTGAGTAGGCCCTTCACAGCATTCCATACTGGTTTAAAAATGATCATCATTAGAATTGGAACGATAACAGCTGGGAGAATGAGTGCAAGGTTAAGTGCCAATGTCAGCCAAACCAACACAGCAACATCTGCACCCATCTGCAACACGAATCCAACTGTTCCCACAACATTGGCGAGTTCAATCAGGATATTGAGTACTACTGTGAATTTGAACAAAGACTTCTTATTTGGACTGAAGTCTGTCACTGTGCTCCGCTTGACATGAACAGCTGCAGCGATTATGGTGAAGATACTGATGGTCCTGCCAGGGATGTCAATGATGAGAACTGATAGGCTGATGTGGGCATAAGCAGCATATGTGAATGTAGTGTCACATACCAGAATGCCTTTACGAAATGCTTTACACTCATAAGCTGGTGTCAGGTACGGTATGCCCGAGATCACAGCAATCACCCAAAGGATAATGATTGCTGCAATGAGAGGATACAGCTTCACCTTGGACAGACCATGCTTGATGATAATGAAGACCAGAACTGACAACAGTGCCAAGGAGGCAGTGCGGATGGCAATACTGATGTGAAATGCTGCAAAGCCAACACGACAAACCCACACTGCACCTTCTTGTACACTGTCTACGAGAAAGAGACGAGATGCACTAACTGAACCCACAGTCAGAGCTGTAACCAGCCCAGCAAGGGCTATGTTGAGAAGGATGATCCACTGAGCTCTTCCTTGTTTCTTGGTTACCTCCCCAGCCAATGCTATCACAACCAAGCTGTTTAGTACCAGTCCAGGGAGGGCAAGGAGAATCAGTGAACAGGAATTCACAGCTAGAAAGGCATTTACTTCAAAAGTGGTACTAATCTCTGAACTGTTGTTACTGGCCATTTGTCATAGCTATTCGGGCAAGATGTAGCCTGGTATAAGCTGTAGTGGTTTTTATATCTGAATGGCCTGAGTATACATTCCAAGCATTGTTAGAGCATTGTGTCATCAAGAGCTGGGTATGGACATAGAAAACACTACAAAGACGGCTGGGGATATTCAGAATTTTCCAGGGCAGTACTGGATGATATCGATGTTTTGTCTTAGCCCAATTACAGTTTGCAAAGTTTCCAGGGAATTGCTGGGTGACATTATGTCCTCAATCAGCAAAGTCCAGAAACGCATCCTCCGCTCATATGTATGCATGCATGCGCACGCGCGCGCGCACACACACACACACACACACATGCACACACACACACACACACACACACACACACACACACACACATACACACATGCACACATGGGCACACACACACACACGGGCACACACACACACACGGGCACACACACACACACACACACACACACACACACACACATACACACACACACACACACACACACACACACACACATACACACACACACACACACACACACACACACATGGCATGATCATAATAATTATTGATTAAAGTTTGGAAGATGATTGCAGTATGCAAGGAAGTTACATGCCACCAAACATGATCCTAGCAAGTATCCATTCTGTGGCCTGGGTCAATTGTAGTGTATAGTACGAAAGTATACAATGCACTTGGAAGTGTGTGTTCAAAGAGTATGTACCGTAACAACGGCTAACAACCTGTGAAAGGCTTAGCCATGTACAGCTGCTGAAAGGGGACATGCATAGCAGATGGTGCCCATTACAATGTAATCAAACACATATTTTTCTGTTCAGTGGGCATTCAGCCGACTGTGAGGTCATGTCCACTGGCTCAGCTCAGGTCACATACGTACTGGGAATAACAAACTCTACAGTCACGAGCAGAGACATAGTTGCATGCTGTATGCCATGCACAGCCCATTTTGCACAGATGTGGTATATATTTGTGCACATAATATCATGAATTTTATGTCTGTAGAACCAGGCATGTGTGCATATAATGAGTAAGAATCCGTTCTATTCACTATCCTTTCCTAGTAGTACCGAGAAGTTGTGCCACTACAGAAAATGGCCTGTTATTGCCAAGTTTACTGCAAGTTGAAATTGCCCTGGAAAAGGGTAGGGAACCTGTGGAATCAGTGATGTATAATTGTATACATCACTGATTAAGCTTAAACTCAAATTCTAAAAGTAGTCCCCGCCCTCTTCCCTTGGGCCCCTCCATCCCATGGCCACGGCCTATTCAGTCCTTAAGTAGTAAGTGACCTCTGTACACAGCACTACAGTACAAAGTTTAAGTGTATTCCTGTAGCCAGCGGTCTAATAAACCTCTTGCAGACATGCACATAGCCAGTTACTACTAGTCCACGTCTCCTCCTTCTTCCTACCTTGAATTATTCTCCTTAATTCTTTCTCTTGAGTCCTGTCCCCATTCTCCTCCTCCCCACCCCTCCCATTCTTTGAAGATTTGAAGGGGACACAGGGTAGGTCCCGGTTCAATTTCTGGCTCTGTGGCAAAGTTTCCCTTTCTTTCCTGCTCCTATGGAGCTTTAGCCGATTTCATCTGATCAGTGATCAATTAATATGGAGAATTTTAATATACTTTATGGTTGCCAATGCATGTTCACATTCACATTATCATGCATGGTATAGTTGAGGCAAACACAAGAGCAGCTAGCTATTCAGCTATTGCACAGAGTTGATGTACCCAAGCTGCTAACTAGTTCCAGACTGCAGAACAAAATGGCAGACAAAATACATGGTTTTCTATTATGTAATCATAACAGTTAAACACATTGTATCTATTTTGTCCATAAACACATTGTATTATTACATATGGTATATAGTTGGTTGCATCATGGCTGAAATGTGCTGCATGTGTATCAACCTCAGTGAGCAGCCCAACAGTTACCAATTCACAGCCATACAATACGTCAGTGTCTTGATATGTCCAATCCTGCATGCTGTTTGCACGAGGGGTCACTTGCATGAATAGGTACCTGTTTCCTGTTACACAGTGTCCATTACATGTACAAGAACTAGTTGTAAGTGACCACAGTTTATACAAGCACTAATTACAGTTGAAAAGCTTGACTGGTTATAGGTTCCATCACTGGTAGTTCAAATGGCCAGAGCTGTATGGTGACTTCCATGACTGCAAATTCTTATGTTACCACTTATACAATAACTATAGTAGAATTTCAATCATAGCATGCAGCAGCTTATCAAATGCAGTCAATACATATGCACCATGACCAAGTGTAAAATTATTGAATTCAGAGGCACACGGCATGGCTGCCCAGTTGCAATATAGCCACACAGATCTAGATATATACAAGTCATACAGTCATTCATTTCTGTAGTCTCTCATAACACTGTAACATAATTTTATACAACTCCATCTGCTGCAGCACAAGTCAGCAACATATAATTATATTGTTTGCACATTAAACTAATCTAATGAATGATGCCAGACTTAATTTGATCCAGTCTTTACACATGTGCTGTGTTAGGAATGCACAGTCTCAAACCTGCTTCCTTAATTGGGCACTGACATGCTAATGGTACCATGAGCTGGTTCTCTGCATCTTCAGCATGTGAGTAGGCTCTTGACAGCATTCCGTATCGGCTTGAAGATAATCATCATTAGAACTGGAACAACAACAGCTGGAAGGCAGATGGCAATGTTAATAGTCAAGTTCAACCAAACCAACAGAAGAAGTACTACAGAGAACCTAAAGAAGGACTTCTTGATAGGGTTGTAATCCCTAACTGACCTACGCTTGACGTGAATGGCTGCTGCGATTACAGTGAAGACACTGATGAAACGACCAGGAATGTCAATGAACAGAATAGATAAGCTGATGTGGACATAAGCAACTCTGGTCAGTGTAGTGTCACAGATCAGGATGCCATTGCGAAAAGCCTCATATTCATAAGCTGGTGTCAGGTACGGTATGCCTGAGATCACAACAATCATCCAAAGGATAATGATTGCTGCAGTGAGAGGATACAGCTTCACCTTGGACATGCCGTGCTTGATGATAATAAATACAATAACAGAGAGCACTGCCAAGGAGGCAGTGCGGATGGCAATACTGATGTGAAAGGCAGCACATACACACACACACACACAAACACACACAATCACATCTACACACACAAACACACACACACACACACACACACACACACATACAAACACGTCTACACGCACACAAACACACACCTCCCCACACACAAACATCTACACGCACACACACACACGCACACACACACACACACACGCGCGCACACACACAATCACATCTACACAAACACTACACCATCCTATTAACTATTCTGCATAAGATACACTATGAATACATAATTGCAGATGTATAATTATGCGAATAGCAAGAAACATCTACACGAACACACACACACACACACACACACACACACACACACATACACACACATGCATACACACACACACATTCCATCATTCTGTATTCGTTGCAGTTGTAAGCATAGTACTAGTCACACTGGGTAAATGCAGTCCATTGTGGGCATGTCTGTACAGGGGTTGCTGTTTTTGCTCAGCCGTTTGCAAGGAGAGCAGCAATTCACTTGTCATTCAGAGTCTTCTGTTCAGTCAGTGCTGCTGCCCATCTTCAGCTGTGGACAGCTTGCCCACACCCTTAGCTATGCTGCTGTATATACCATGCTCTTTGTCATGCTTGTTGGCTAGCCCACGTGCCTGGACCGGAGGCTGTGATGATTTACAACACCGATACCTCACAGTATTGTCCATTGTATATTGTCACAAGGAATGCATCGCGCTACTGGCATGTAAAATGCTATCTTTCTATTATCTAATAGTTCTCTGCAGACAGGAATTAATGATTACAAGCATTTTCCCATTTTACTGATCTTTTGATTAAGATCTATGGAACGAAACAGGCATGTAATATATAGTAATAGCGAATAAATGAAGCGGAGATTGTAGATTGATATACTGTAGTAAAAAAAAATATTAGAATACTTCATAAAATTATATTGCAGAACATGATTAGAATATACGTAATTATTATTATTCTGCACTCCCTTTACTCCTGTATAACATTTACAGTATGTAGAAATATATCATCGTAGAAATATATCACATATACATGGCATCGTAGAGCTAGGAACATTTGGTGACAATCCTTCCACAGCTGCATCAGAAAAGTCTGGTCAAATGTTTTGCCAGGTTTCTCTAAGGCAATCCAATGATTAAAGATGGCCGCCGAGTGGAGTTAGCGATGAACCATCTCGTGCTGCATGCTCTGAATTGGTCTGTTTTCGAAAATGAGGTCTGACATAACTCGTAACAGCAATGGATGTGATGATAGAGAAGTTTGGTAGCAATTCAGTGTTTGCTGTTGGAGGAGTTTGGTTTGAAAATGCACCCAAAAGTTTCCATCTAGTAGGCTGCAACAGTGGCTCGTTCCAAACACCTCTCACTTTATAATGCTCTAAGGCATAGCGTGGTGCCAATGAGAAAGTTTGCGATGCCAGCCCCAGGAAGGATTAGCAGACGAGCTTTCCCAAAATTTGTTCGCCACCCCTTCCTCGGCTGAGGCTATTAAGGTAGGGCCCACACTCCGCTGCAACCACAACACAGCATTGCATTATGGAACTGTTTGTTAGTTCTTTCCCCCTGTCACATCTTGTCAAGTCTTACAGCGTCTGCCTTGTCACATCTTGCCAGATCTTACAGTGTCTCCCTTGTCACATCTTGCCAATTAATTAATTAAATTATCTGTGTCTTGTGACACCTTAATTGCCAGATCTTACCATCATGTCTCCCTGGTCACATCTTGTCCGATCTTACCAGGTCTCCCTTGTCAAACTTGCCAGATCTCACAGGTGCATGAGAATTATCAGGACAACGGTTCTGCCCACTCTTTATAATACTGTTTTTGGACTTGTTCTCATCCTTAAAGAATGCCAAACTTGTTGTGCAGCCTACGTCATGGCGTCATATCCGATTCCGGGAGCCCAAGAAAAATTGTGGCGAAGATTTTGCCCGACTTCTCGCAAAACCCAAGGGTGGCTACTTTAACATAATTATAATATCTGCAGCTGCTGGTGCAGTGCTATATGGTTCAGTCTAGCTTGCACTTGTCTTCATATTAACATTAATTCTGTGGTATTCAAGCTGCATGAGCACCAGCCAACATTTGCAGTTTATATGTCAATTAATGGCATTATAGGATAATTATATTGTCTGTATTATTACAATGAAGAAATGCACACACACTACTAGCTAACGTATATGTCATGCTCGCAATTTGTACAAATGTATTATGCATTACAATGCATAGCAATCAGTGTCTTTACAACTGCACAATGCAAGCTAGTATGGGGCAAATGAAATAATGCATGCAAGCTTTAAAAATGACAGTCAAATGGCAATGGTCCATTCTTAATGCCAGTGTTGGCAATGGAACTTATATTAAGGTACTTCTTTGCTTTCTGTGTTACGATCAGTGCTGACTGTGCCAAGGGCAGATGTTCTGCATCTCCGACATGTGAGTAGGCCCTTCACAGCATTCCATATTGGTCTAAAAATGATCATCATTAGAATTGGAACGATAACAGCTGGGAGAATGAGTGCAAGGTTAATTGTCAGGCTCAGCCAAACCAACACAGCAACATCTGCACCCATCGGCAACACAAATCCAACTGTTCCCACGATGTTGGTGAGTACGATTAGTATGTTGATGCAAAGCAGTGCTATGGTGAACTTGAACAAGGACTTCTTGATTGGACTGAAATCTGTCACTGTGCTCCGCTTGACATGAACAGCTGCGGCAATAATGGTGATGATACTGATAGCCCTACCGGGAAAGTCAATGATGAGAAGAGATAGGCTGATGTGGGCATAAGCAGCAGGTGTGAATGTAGTGTCGCATACAAGGATTCCTTTTCGGAATGCTTTATACTCATAAGCTGGTGTCAGGTATGGTATGCCTGAGATCACAACAATTACCCAAAGGATAATGATTGCTGCAGTAAGAGGATACAGCTTCACCTTGGACAGGCCATGCTTGATAATAATGAAGACCACAACAGACAACAGTGCCAAGAAAGCAGTGCGGATGGCAATACTGATGTGATATGCTGCAAAGCCAACACGACAAACCCACACTGCACCTTCTTGTACGCTGTTTACGAGAAAGAGACGAGATGCACTAACTGAACCCACAGTCAGAGTTGTAACTAGCCCAGCAAGGGCTATGTTGAGAAGGATGATCCACTGAGCTCTTCCTTGTTTCTTGCTTACCTCACCAGCTAATGCTACCACAACCAAGCTGTTTAGTACCAGTCCAGGGAGGGCAAGGAGAATCAGTGAACAGGAATTCACAGCTAGAAAGGCATTTACTTCAAAAGTGGTACTAATCTCTGAACTGTTGTTACTGGCCATTTTGTCATATAGCTATTTGTCCTAGCTATTCGGGCACAGATGTGGCCTGGTATAAGCTGTAGTGGTTTTTATATCTGAATGGCTTGAGTATACATTCCAAGCATTGTTAGAACATTGTGTCATCAAGAGCTGAGTATGGACATAGAAAACACTACAAAGACAGCTAGGGACATTTGTAACTTTCCAGGGAATTGCTGGGTGACGTTATGTCCTCAATCAGCAAAGTCCAGAAATGCATCCTCCGCTCATATGTATGCATGCATGCATGTGTGCGCGCACACACATGCGCACACACACACACACACACACACACACACACACAACACACACACACACACACACACACACACACACACACACACACACACACACACACACACACACACACACACACACAACACACACACACTATTCACTGCAAACTAGTATCAAACTCCGGCACTTCTGAGCTATTGTTACTAGCCACATTCATGGTCATGGGCACATATACTATATATCATTGTGTTGTACTGTTGAGCAGTTCCAGTTATCTGTGTGTGTGCGTGTGTGTATGGTGTAGGAGAGCATTGCTATGGTTTCGCTAGGTCAACTGGTTGCCATGTGATCCCCAAGTATAGACATGAAACCTTATAAGGGGCAAGGGGACATTAGTAGCTTTCAAGCGTGTTTGTCATGGTCGTAGTCCTAGGGTCACATGGTCTCCCTCCACAGTATGGTAATAACCTACACATTGCCATAGGGATTCTATGATAAAGAGACCTTGAGTCACACATACTAATTATAAATGCACACACACAAGCACATGTACGTACACACACATACACACACACACACACACACACACACACACACACACACACACACACACACACACACACACACACACACACACACACACATGGCATGATCATAATATTCATTTCTTAAAGTTTGGAAGATGATTGCAGTATGCAAGGAAGTTACACACCACCAAACATGATCCTAGCAAGTATCCATTCTGCGGCCTGGGTCAGTGGTAGTGTATAGTACAAAAGTATACAATGCACCTGGAAGTGTGTGTTCAAAGAGTATGTACCGTAACAATGGCAAACAACCCGTGAAAGGCTTGGCCATGTACAGCTGCTGAAATGGGACATGCGTAACAGTTGGTCATCAAACACATATTTTTCTGTTCAGTGGGCATTCAGCCGACTGTGAGGTCATGTCCACTGGCACGGCTCAGGTCTCATACGTACTGGGAATAACAAACTCTATAGTCACGAGCAGACATAGTTGCATGCTGTATGCCATGCACAGCCCATTTTTGCACAGATGTGGTATGTGTATTTGTGCACGATATCATTAATTTAATATCTGTAGAACTGGGCATGTGTGCATATAATGAGTAAGAATCTGTTTTATTCACTTTCTTTTCCTAGTAGTATCAATAGTCTGAGAGGTTGTGCCACTACAGAAAATGGCCTGTTATTGCCAAGTTTACTGCAAGTTGAAATTGCCGTGGAAAAGGAGTGGGGAACCTGTGGAATAAGTGATGTATAATTATAGTTGTTCTACATCACTGATTATTTATAAGCTTAAACTCAAATTTTATAGGTAGTCCCCTCCCTCTTTCCCTGGGGCCCCTCCCTTCCATGGCCACAGCCTATTACCACCATGTCCTTAAGTAGTAGGGGACCTCTGTACACAGCACTACAGTACAAAGTTTAAGTGTATTCCTGTAGCCAGCCGTCTAATATACCTCTTGCAGACATGCACATAGCCAGTTACTACTAGTCTCCATCTCCTCCTCCTTCCTACCTTGAAATATTCTCCTTCATTCTTTCACTTGAGTCCTGTCCCCATTCTCCTCCTCCTCCTCCCCCTCCCATTCTTTGAAGATTTGAAGGGGACACAGGGTAGGTCCTGGTTCAATTTCTGGCTCTGTGGCAAAGTTTCCCTTTCTTTCCTGCTCCTATGGAGCTTTAACCGATTTCATCTGATCAGTGATCAATTAATATGGAGAATGTTAATAATTATACTTTATGGTTGCCAATGTTCACATTCACATTATCATGCATGGTATAGTTGAGGCAAACACAAGAGCAGCTAGCTATTCAGCTATTGCACAGAGTTGATGTACCCAAGCTGCTAACTAGTTCCAGACTGCAGAACAAAATGGCAGACAAAATACATGGTTTTCTATTATTTAATCATAACAGTTAAACACATTGTATCTATTTTGTCCATAAACACATTGTATTATTACATATGGTATATAGTTGGTTGCACCATGGCTGAAATGTGCTGCATGCGTATCAACCTCAGTGAGCAGCCCAACAGTTACCAATTCACAGCCATACAATACGTCAGTGTCTTGATATGTCCAGTCCTGCATGCTGTTTGCACGAGGGGTCACTTGCATGAATAGGTACCTGTTTCCTGTTACACAGTGTCCATTACATGTACAAGAACTAGTTGTAAGTGACCACAGTTTATACAAGCACTAATTACAGTTGAAAAGGCTTGACTGGTTATAGGTTCCATCACTGGTAGTTCAAATGGCCAGAGCTGTATGGTGACTTCCATGACTGCAAATTCTTATGTTACCACTTATACAATAACTATAGTAGAATTTCAATCATAGCATGCAGCAGCTTATCAAATGCAGTCAATAAATATGCACCATGACCAAGTGCAAAATTATTTAATTCAGAGACACACGACATACAGTATGGCTGCCCAGTTGCAATATAACAAAAACAGATCTAGATATATACAAGTCATACAGTCATTCATTTCTGTAGTCTCTCATAACACTGTAACATAATTTTTATACAAGTCTATCTGCTGCAGCACAAGTCAGCAACATAATATTATAATTATATTGTTTGCACGTTAAACTAATCTAATGAATGATGCCAGACTTAATTTGATCTAGTCTTTACACATGTGCTGTGTTAGGAATGCACAGTCTCAAACCTGCTTCCTTAATTGGGTACTGGCATGCTAATGGCACTGTGAGCTGGTTCTCTGCATCTCCGGCATGTGAGTAGGCTCTTGACAGCATTCCGTATTGGTTTGAAGATAATCATCATTAGAACTGGAACAACAACAGCTGGAAGGCAGATGGCAATGTTAATAGTCGAGTTCAACCAAACCAACACGGCAACATCTTCACTGGTACCTATTGGCAAAACGTATCCCAGTGTAGCAATGATGTTTACCAATGCAACTAAGATATTGATGCAGAGAAGTACTACAGAGAACCTAAAGAAGGACTTCTTGATAGGGTTATAATCCCTAACAGACCTACGCTTGACATGAATGGCTGCTGCGATTACAGTGAAGACACTGATGAAACGACCAGGGATGTCAATGAACAAAATAGATAAGCTGATGTGGGCATAAGCAACTCTGGTAAGCGTAGTGTCACAGATCAGGATGCCATTACGAAATGCCTCGTATTCATAAGCTGGTGTCAGGTACGGTATGCCTGAGATCACAACAATCATCCAAAGGATAATGATTGCTGCAGTGAGAGGATACAGCTTCACCTTGGACATGCCATGCTTGATGATAATAAATACAATAACAGAGAGCACTGCCAAGGAGGCAGTGCGGATGGCAATACTGATGTGAAAGGCAGCTTGACTAACACGGCACACCCATTCTGCACTTTCTTGTTCTTTGTTGATAAGAAACAGACGAGATACACTCAGTGTCCCTGAACCAAGAGTTGTAACCAGCCCAGCAAGGGCTATGTTGAGAAGGATGATCCACTGAGCTCTGCCTTGCTTCTTGGCCATCAGTCCAGCCAGTGTTATTACGAGCAGGCCATTCAGTAGTAGTCCAGGGACAGCTATGAATACCAGTAGGCAGGAGTTTACAGCCAAGTAACTATTCACTTCAAAGGTAGTACCAAACTCCGGTACTTCTGAGCTGTTGTTACTAGCCACATTCATGGTCACAGGCGCACAGATCATGTTGCTGTCGAGCAGTGCTCCTCTTTATCTATGAGCGCACAGTACGGTATATGAATTCCAAGCATAATTATGGTATTGTATTAGTATACACCAACTAGATTGTCATGTGTCCTCCCTAGTATATGAAGACCTATAAAAGAGTTCAATGGTAACTTTCAGGTGTGCACTTTGGGCATGATGTCATGGCCTGTAGTCCTATATATGGGATCATATGGCTTCCTTCCACAGTATAGGGTACTAACCTGCACATTGCAATTGTATGCTGATTTTATTATAAACAGAGCCACACACACACACTTTCAAACATGAACACGCATGCTTGCACACACACATGCACGCACGCACCAATGTTTTTCATTCAGTTTCCAAAGCACACACGTGTTTTTAATCAGTTTCTGCATCCAATATGCATGTTTTCTTTCATTGTCCACTTTCCACATTGCATACAGTGATTTTGAAACTTCAATATGGGTTCAGTCATGCTTAGATACAATTCCTTCCTCTAAAGGTCCTCCCTCCCCTAGGGAACCCCCTCCAGCCCACCGCAGCCTATTATCGCCTTAGCTAGCAGGTACCTTCTACACATAGCAGTTCAGTGTACTGCTGTAACCAACAGTCTACAGACCTCTCTGTATAGGAAAACACTGTGTACATAGCCAGTTTGTGCAATTACCACATGGTCTCCATCTCCTCCTGTGCTCTCTCTCCTTTCCTCTCTATTCTCGTTAGTCCTCTACCCTCCTCCCCAACCTTCCACCTCTCCCCTTCTCCCCTCAATCCTCTTGTACTGACCTATCTGTACAGAGGCTACTTTTAACTGTTCATGAAGTCAAGGCCATGCAGGTGGACAGGTCATCTTGTAAGCATTGTGCTGTGATGTAGGACAAAATGGCTAACAGTATGTACTATCTTCATGCACTATTTTTCGGAAAGTGAAATGGAAAGGAAAACCACATTCATCAATGCTGTTTTCCTTATTACACAAATGTGTTCGATGTTGTATGCACCATGCAATATAGAAAGCTATTTCCATGTCCAAGTTTAAAAACAGTGAACTTTGACACAATGTTGATGTCATCTCTTCACAGTTGCATTCACTGCATGAGGTATGAATACAACCCAAACACACAGTCATACTTGGATGTACCTGATCACACGAAAGCAATTGGTCAGCGACACATATATAATTACAACTTGCAATTGGTAACAATTAATGTAGGGAAGCTATACATGCATTCCTGTGTAGTAGCACATTGGTAAGCACTGCACATTTAGAACATGTCAACATGTTCATGCTAAGTACAGATAATACGTGTACATGACTATGGCCCAGTCTTCACTCCAGTGCTGTCTGTGGAGGGTACTTCCTTGGTTTCATTAGTGTGACCAGCGCTGATGAAAAACTGAATGATTATAATGATTAATTGGCTTTGGTCTAGTCTCTATTCATGCTCTGGGTTAGGAATGCACAGCCTTAAACCTGCATCTTCTGGCACTAGCAAGCTGACAGTACCACGGGCAAATGCTCTACATCTTCTGCACGTGAGCAGTCCCTTGACAGCACTCCATATTGGTTTGAAGATGATCATCATTAGAACTGGAACGACAACAGCTGGGAGAATGATGGCAATGTTAATGGCCAAGCTCAGCCAAACCAACACAGCAACATCTGCACCCATTGGCAGCACGACTCCGAGTGTACCCAGAACATTGGTGAGTACAATCAGGATATTGATGATAAAGAGTACTACAGTGAATCTGAGCAGAGACCTCTTGGTTGGACTGAAGTCTGTCACTGTGCTCCGCTTGACATGAACAGCTGCAGCGATTATGGTGAAGATACTGATGGTCCTGCCAGGGATGTCAATGATGAGAAGAGATAGGCTAATGTGGGCATAAGCAGCAGGTGTGAATGTAGTGTCACATACAAGAATTTCGTTGCGGAATGCTGTAAATTTGTAGGCTGGTGTCAGGTACGGTATGCCTGAGATCACAACAATCATCCAAAGGATAATGATTGCTGCAATGAGAGGATACAACTTCACCTTGGACGGACCATGCTTGATGATAATGTACATCACAACAGACAGCACTGCCAAAGAGGCAGTACGACTTGCAATACTGATGTGAAATGCTGCAAAGCCAATGCGACACTTCCACACTGCTCCTTCTTGGACATTGTTGACAAAAGATAGACGAGATGCACTCAATGTTCCCATAGTGAGAGTTGTAACTAATCCAGCAAGGCCAATGTTGAGGAGGATGATCCATTGTGCTCGTCCCTGCTTCTTGGCAAGCTCCCGAAACAGTGCTACCACTACCAATCCATTCAGTAGCAGTCCAGGGAGGGCAAAGAGAATCAATGAACAGGAGTATACAGCTAAGTAGGCATTCACTTCAAAAGTAGAACTGTTGTTACTAGCCATTTTAACAGTCACTGCCATAGAAAGTGTGAGCTAGCTAGCACTGTACACATGATTTGGTGCCCTTTATACATCTGAATGGCTTTTGTGCACATTCCAAGCATCTCGCTTTAGGTGTAGACTCAATAATTATGGTTGTTTTACTAAAAACAATAAGTGTGGGTGCGAATCAGCTTCTAAGCTTTTCAGCCTAAGGGGAACAGAGGGTAGGTCCCTGCGTATGACGGGTTGTGAATTCGTAAAGGTGCTATAATCATGCATATAAAGCTATTTCCATTTTCATTTTCATTGATTGCATTGCTAATAATAGATTTGTTGTATTTCTTGCACACATTTGCTTAAGTTGATCATATCAATAGGAAGTGCACAGTGTATCTGACCTCCATAGGTGAATGTGAATTTCCTCCAGCAACCATTTCCCCCCACCATCACTGGGACCACTTCTCACCCAGATCTCTTTGTAGTGGATGGTAAGTATGCTACCATGTTGGAGCTCACTGTGCCCTGGAACAACCTCACTAGCATCAAGAATGCTAGAGCCCGGAAGCAGGGGAAGACCAACTACCAGCTTTTGACTTCGGACCTATCTGCCCAGGGTTACCAGGTTCAACTGCTGACAATTGAGATCGGCTGCCTAGGCCACTACACGCATGAGGCCTGTATGGCGCTAAGACTTGCTGCCCCTCAGAGCAAAGCCTCTGACAGATGTAAAGCATTGACCGACACGGCAAAAGCAGCCATCTCTGGGAGATACACTATCTGTTCAGCCCACAAATCGCCCTGGAATTTGGGTGCCAGATGCCTATAAATGGAGACTGAGCCCCAGTTGACCACCAAATATGCCCATCAATCACTGTTTTAATGTTATGTTTAATGTAATGTTCACATGTAGCACCATCCTCCCCTTACATATCCACGTATTGCTTGCCTATATTATAACCCCAAATTGTATCCCCATACAGTCCTTTTGTTCCCCAAACTTATGTTTTCCCCACTTTGTCCCCTCTATTTACTTCTCCTCCTAACTTTACCAGGCCATTCCCTAGCAATGCAGTTTCTACTGCCTAGCAACCTGTAACCCAGTGTCCAAGGTTTTTAACCCTTTTAACCCTTTTCTATCACACCAATATCACTGATTGTATATATCCCTGTTTGAATAATGATGTGATCCCCCCACGGGTTAAATAATGGATCCTCTGTAATTTTTCCTCTTAACTAGCCAAGATGCACTGTCATCACCTGGACAACTACTCGTTGAGATTGATATGGAAGCAGTAAGGGAATTGAGAATGCTCGGACTTACATAGACCAAAATATGCCAGTAGTTTGAACATAAGTAGGCAGACGTTGTATCGTCATTTGGATGGATTCAGTTTGATAGGCTTCACTGATGTGACTGACGAGGAGTTGAATGATATCATTCAGTCATACAAGGCAGCACGTCCCAATGACGGAGAGCAATAATCACTGGTTACCTCAGGTCAATAGGAATGTGCATCCCCAAGAGAAGGATTAGAGAATCAATTCATTGCGTAGATCCTGCTGGAGTAGAAGAAAGAGCTCGCACAACAATTAGATGGAGAAGGTATCATGTTGATGCACCAAATGAAGCGTGGCATATGGATGGCAATCATAAATTAATACAGTGGAAGTTTGTCTTTCATTCGTGCATGAACAAAACAGTGGTTATTGCGCTGATCATAGCCACGTATACTTCAATCAAGATTCTTCAGGACAATAACCTTGTAGTAAATCGTCAGCACAATAAAGTAAATTGCGGAAATCGTTCGTTAACAAATTGTGGTCACGATATAGTAAATGGTGGTCACGATATAGTAAATGGTGGTCACGATATAGTAAATGGTGGTCACGATATAGTAAATGGTGGTCACGATATAGTAAATGTTGGTCACGATATAGTAAATGGTGGTCACGATATAGTAAATCGTGGGCACAATATCATTATAGTAAATTGTGTGCTCAATATGGTAAATTGTGGCAGTTTAACACCGGTTCCCATTTCAATCCATGTGTTTTGGTACAAATGGCGCGCCCCCATATACGAATGTGTACATTGTGTGTGCGTGCAGTACTATGCTTCAGTAAGGGTTGGTTCTCTAATACCAGCTTCACAACAGGGTTGAAAACCTTGCCGACGTTTCGACCAGATGCTCTGGTCTTCTTCAGGGCGAAGTACTATGCTTGTATATTATATTGTACAGCCAATCTGGCCTCTACAGGCCAGCTGCGGCAGCTACATGTGTGCATGATGCACATGTAAATAAAAGGCCGGATATATGATGGTGGCTATCTGCAGCTGCTTTTGATTGATGCATTTCAGTGATCAGTAAGGATATGTATGAATGCTGTGTAAATGTTAGCTATAGACATGCAGTTTTCAAAGCCAGCATTGTTGACATAGCTGTGGCAAACTTATTATATTGAACATGATGTGGCTAGCTACGTAGCTATTGCACAAATTTCATTTGTCTATTAAGCTAACTTGCTCCAGTGTGCAAATCCAAATGGCTAACATTAAATACCTTGTGCCTCCCTGCACCCAACTAGCACTAAAGCTTTGCAATTTACCTCTGTAATGCAGCCACCTCTATATATATATATAGAAAAGTCAACTACACTGGCCCATAGGTGGCTGTCTTAGACAGGTTTAACTGTATTCCTGTTACATTGTGTATGTTTATACAAGCAAGATACAGCTGCAGCTGCAAGTGACCAAAGTTTGTATGATACAAATCTCACTGACAGTTGAAAAGGCCTGTCTAGTTAGCCTCCAGTGCTGGTAGTTCTCAACACTAATGACTTCTGAAACTATATACAAATAATTATTACAATGTTACAAGCCAGAGTTGAATTGAACAATTGCTAAAGCCTTATAATAATATCAATTGAATCAGCACAATGCCAACATCGTATTCAGTGCATTACAATTAATCATAGGCTGTTCTGAGCCATACACATGGATGCAATTTTATGTCCTACATAGTAAGGAAACATTTGCTGATTAGTGTCTTCAAACATCATAACACACTTGTATCCTGACTGAATACATTATTCTACAGAAGCAATACATGGCATATTTTGACTGCCCTATTACAAGAATATGTCAAACTAATAAAACTGCGCAGAAACGACCCTGTGAAGCCCAGCTGCCGTGAAGTACCTCAGAACGTTGCTAAAGTTAATTTCGCTCCAAGCTTGTCACAGCTACGATGTTGAACGCTTGCCTTAAAGTGCCAGACGCTACCAGAGGTGGTATAAGTTGAATCAGAGGTGGTAGAAGCGATTTAAAGCACCTCCATTGGACCAACCAGATTACAGCAATTTGTTGCAATGTGGTCTAAATATACTTATAACATGCATGCAGCTACGTACATTCAATACATTACTCCTATTACAGAGGAGTGCATCCACCTGCAGCAATAGAGTTCAGCACTGGCAACATGTTGACAATGCAATAATAAAAAACTGAATGATTATAATTATTAATTGGCTTTGGTCTAGTCTCTATTCATGCTCTGGGTTAGGAATGCACAGCCTTAAACCTGCATCTTCTGGCACTAGCAAGCTGACAGTACCACGGGCAGATGCTCTGCACCTTCTGCACATGAGTAGGCCTTTCACACTATTCCATATTGGTTTGAAGATGATCATCATTAGAACTGGAACAACAGCAGCTGGGAGAATGATTGCAATAATAACAGTCAAGTTCAACCAAACCAACACAGAAACATCTTCACCCATCGGCAACGTGAATCCAATTGTGCCAATGATGTTTACAAGAACAATCAGGATATTGATACAAAGGAGTACAATGGTGAACTTGAAGAAAGCCTTCTTGATAGGACTGTAATCTGTAATAGTCCTACGCCTGACGTGAATAGCTGCTGCGATTACAGTGAAGACACTAATGCAACGACCAGGGATAGCAATGAACGCAATAGATAAGCCGATGTGGACATAAGCAGCTCTGGTAAATTTAGTGTCACAGATCAGGATGCCATTGCGAAAAGCCTCATATTCATAAACTGGTGTCAGGTACGGTATGCCTGAGATCACAACAATCACCCAAAGGATAATGATTGCTGCAGTGAGAGGATACAGCTTCACCTTGGACAGACCATGCTTGATAATAATGAATACCACAACAGAGAGCACTGCCACGGAGGCAGTTCGAATGGAAATGCTAATATGAAACGCAGCTTGACTTAAACGACACAACCATTCTGCACCTTCTTGCACATTGTTGATAAGAAACAGACGAGATACACTCAAAGTACCCAAACCAAGAGCTGTCACTAGCCCAGCAAGGGCTATGTTGAGAAGGATGATCCACTGAGCTCTTCCTTGTTTCTTGGCAATCAGTCCAGCCAGTGTTACCATGAGCAGGCCATTCAGTAGTAGTCCAGGGACAGCAACGAATACCAGTAGGCAGGAGTTTAAAGCCAAGTAGTTATTCACTGCAAAACTAATATTAAACTCCAGCACTTCTGAACTGTAGTTACTAGCCACATTCATGGTCTCGGGCACATATATATATTATATCATTGTGTTGTACTGTTGTGCAGTTCCACCTTTTATCTGTGTGTGTGTGTATGGTATATGATTTCCAAGCATTGTTATGGTTTCACTAGGTCAACTGGTTTGTCATGTGATCCCCAAATATAGACATGAAGCCTTATAAGGGGCAAGGGGACATTTGTAGCTTTCAAGTGTGTTTGTCATGGTCCGTAGTCCTAGGGTCACATGGTCTCCCTCCACAGTAGGGTAATAACCTACACATTGCAATTTCATAGGGATCCTATGATAAAGAGATCTTGAGTCACACATACTAATTATATTTATAAATCCACACACACAAGCACATGTATGCACACACACACACACACACACACACACACACACACACACACACACACACACACACACACACACACACACACACACACACACACACACACACACACACACACACACAAGCACATGTACACACACACACACACACACACACACACACACACACACACACACACACACACACACACACACACACACACACACACACACACAAGCACATGTACACACACACACACACACACACACACACACACACACACACACACACACACACACACACACACACACACACACACACACACACACACACACAAGCACATGTACACACACACACACACACACAAGCACATGTACACACACACACACACAAGCACATGTACACACACACACAAGCACATGTACACACACACACACACAAGCACATGTACACACACACACACACAAGCACATGTACACACACACACACACACACAAGCACATGTACCCACACACAAGCACATGTACACACACACACACACACACACACACACACAAGCACATGTACACACACACACACAAGCGCATGCACACACACACGCACACACACACACACACACACACACACACACACACACACACACACACACACACACACACACACACACACAAGCACATGTACACACACACACACACACACACAAGCACATGTACACACACACACACACACACACACACACACAAGCACATGTACAAACACACACACACACACACACACAAGCACATGTACAAACACACACACACACACACACACACAAGCGCATGTACACACACACACACACACACAAGCACATGTACACACACACACACACACACACACACACACACACACACACACACACACACACACACACACACACACACACACACACACACACACACACACACACAATTAATGCAAACACATTCCATAAGTCTGTAATATTGTGTTGCATTCATAGTCTAAGCAGATTATGATTTACAGTTTCTGTAGTTCTGTCTGACAAGTCTCTTCCATGTCTATATACATAGTGCCATTTCCTTCACATATGCATGCTCATTACTTCGTTGCAATATGACCTCACAAACCCTCCATAGGTCCGCTGACATCATGCACGTATAGTGCAGTGTACTCAATGTCATGGCAATCATGCAGCCATTGAGGCAGCATATACAGGACTGCTGAAGGGACTGAATGCATTGTGCAGCACACTGGTTATATATACAACATACAGTTAGAAATGATTATCTATTCTGTATATTCATAGGTTGCATGGGGAAGTTAAAAACATTTTACATATTATTGAAAAAAAAATGCTTGCTTGCAGTCATAGCTTAAACTGATTAATCAATCATGAGTCCATGTCCGGGCCATCATGACCTTCCCTCTAGTATCCTGTACATATACAGCTTCTGGACAGTCCCAGTCCATAGTAGTGGGCAGCCATATTGAAGTGTGTACATAGGACATTGAGGACATACAACTGTATCAACTATCCCACCACCTGCTACTGCAGTATTAAATTATACTGCATTTGATGAAAGAAGCTGACCATACATGGTCATGAGTACAGTACGTTGGCACATGTTCTGTGTGTATATAAACATACACGCACATGTGTATACCACGCTATAAGGGATGCCTAACATTATACACATGTACATATCCTTCCAGTTCAGATAGAAATTGCAATTTTGCAAGCTATACTTGCATATTTCAGCAATACTATGAAGCAAAACTCAGGAAAGTATGCACCAACATTCACTTTGGGTTCCTATGAACACAAGCACATGTGCATTCACTGTTGTATACACGCATTTACCTACATCTGTGAATGCATGACTGTTCATGCCATTTCCTCACATACAGCTGTGATCCCCCAAGGTCTATGTATGTGGCCAAGACAATGCAATACTTTCCACAACGCACCCACAGAAAGTGTCAGATTCGTTCAATAATGCAGATTATATTAAGTAATTACAACTATCTTCTGTTCTGGTTTAAGCTGTAATGTACATTAGAATAATAAGCCATTAAAATTAATTAGCAAGCTTATTGGTTAACTTAGTCTGATAGTTACACACGTGCAAGGTGAAACAACTATGGTACAGTCTTATCTCCAGTGCTGGCAGTAGAAGGTACTTCTTTGCTTTCTGTGGTACGACCCGTGCTGACTGTACCAAGGGCAGATGCTCTGCATCTCCGACACGTGAGTAGGCCCTTCACAGCATTCAATATTGGTTTGAAAATGATCATCATTAGAATTGGAACAACAACAGTTGGGAGAATGATGGCAATGTTAACAGTTAGGCTCAGCCAAATCAATGCAGGAACATCTTCACTGATTGGCAACACATATCCCATGGCAGCAATGATGTTTGTGAGTAATATCAGGAAATTGATGCAAAGAAGGATCACAGAGAACCTTAACAAGGACCTCTTGATAGGGCTGTAATCTGTAACAGTCCCTCGTTTGACATGAATAGCTGCAGCAATAATGGTGACAACACTTATTAGACGACCAGTGATGTCAATGAAGAGAAAGGACAGGCTGATATGTGCGTAAGCAGCCCTGGTAAGTGTAGTGTCACAGATCAGGAGGCCATTACGAAATGCCTCATACTCATAAGCTGGTGTCAGGTACGGTATGCCTGAGATCACAACAATCATCCAAAGGATAATGATTGCTGCAGCGAGAGGATACAGCTTCACCTTGGACAGGCCATGCTTGATGATAATGTACATCACAACAGACAGCACTGCTAAGGCGGCAGTGCGGATGGCAATACTGATGTGATATGCAGCTTGACCAATGCGGCACACCCATTCTGCACCTTCTTGTACATTGTTGATAAGAAACAGACGAGATACACTCAAAGTACCCAAACCAAGAGCTGTCACTAGCCCAGCAAGGGCTATGTTGAGAAGGATGATCCACTGAGCTCTTCCTTGTTTCTTTAAGTTGGCAATCAGTCCAGCCAGTGTTACCATGAGCAGGCCATTCAGTAGTAGTCCAGGGAGGGCAGCGAATACCAGTAGGCAGGAGTTTAAAGCCAAGTAACTATTCATTTCAAAGCTAGTACCAAACACTGGCACTTCTGAACTGTTGTTACTAGCCATATTCATGGACACACACACATACACACACACACACTGATGGTACAGGTTGTGACAACACCTTTATACATGTGAAGTTGAATGGCTTTAATGCATATTCCTAGCATTGTGAGTGTGCATATAAGGAAGCACATATTATGGCTTCATAGGATCAATTGGGATAAGATGTGCTCATGCATGCATGTGTATACGTACATTCGCACACACATGCATAAATATGTAATTGCATATGTATGCGAGTATATATACACATGCACATGCACATGTACACGAGGTTTCACAGGGAGATACACAGTAGCACCTCATCTCTGTGTGTGCCACTCTGTGCTCTCTGTGTGTGCCACTCTGTGCTCTCTGTGTGCCACTCTGTGCTCTCTGTGTGTGCCACTCTGTGCTCTCTGTGTGTGCCACTCTGTGCTCTCTGTGTGTGCCACTCTGTGCTCTCTGTGTGTGCCACTCTGTGCTCTCTGTGTGCCACTCTGTGCTCTCTGTGTGTGCCACTCTGTGCTCTCTGTGTGTGCCACTCTGTGTGCCACTCTGTGCTCTCTATGTGTGCCACTCTGTGCTCTCTGTGTGTGCCACTCTGTGCTCTCTGTGTGTAACACACCTCTAGCTAATACAGACTATAAGCAGGTTTGTGTTTTACTGTTTCCATATAGTTCTGCATCTCTTCGGTGTCTAACTAGTGCTGTTTTCCTTCACATAAATTATGTGAGCGGACTTGACAAAAACGCCCACTTGTCACTATGTATAAAATGTCACTATGGACGAAAACATGCAACCCAGTGATGTTTTCAGTAAATTTGAATTTTTGTGTCGTCATACCTGTGGTATTGTCCGAACACCCTGGCCAAGTTTGAAACCCGTAGTCCTTTCCTGCGCTTCAAACTTGGCAGAATAGTTACACTGTCACCATGTTTATGGATATACTAACAGAAGTGTTACGGTCTGTTGTCTCATAATTTTACCGAACGTATTTTTGTACAGTGAGTAAGTGTATCTCAGAAAAAGGAGCAGCTATTCAAGCGCAACAAAGTGCAACGAAGAGCTCATCTACTGTGCTAGCACCTAGTACTGCTAACTCAAAATCGACAAATAGTGACAAGTGGGCCCTTTGTCAAATCCACTGACATAATATGCACGTTCCTTACTGCATTGCAATTGGGGATATGACCTCACAAACACTGCATAGGTGACATCATGCAAGTAGCCATAATTCCACACATGGTAGTCAACCATTGAGGCAGTATAATACAGAGAGGCAGAAATTTCAAATTTATCACCTCCTATATTATATCATATGTAACACTGTTAATAGGTCACAGGAAAGAGAAGCAAATATGCACTGACATTCACTTCAGGTTCCCATTAACACATGCCCATGTGCATTCACTGATGTATACACACATTTGGCTACATCTGTGAATGCATGACTGGTCATGCCATTTCCTCACATGCAGCTGAGACTCCCTAAAGTCTATGTATGTATAACTAGGATATACATTAAAATGCAACCAGCCTCGCTTGAATGTCTACAGCTATTTCGGGTAAATACAGTGTATGAGCTTAACTCAACCAGGGCAAGTACATTTTGGGCGCCCATCCCTGCTTAGCTAATATAGTGTGCATTGTGCACTTCCCCCAAGGGAACAGTGAAAGTGTTCCCAGCCACGCGGGGCAAATGACCTCAGCCAATATGGCGGAATCGTCAACAGGCATGTAGCCCGCGCTGGAGCAACAAGCGACGTTAACAACAATCTGAATGTAGCGTGCAGCAATGAAGTGGAGTGTTGAGCAGTTTTGTGGCCGATGATGGCCAAGTAGAGCTTTTTGTTGTCGTGAGCGCCTGCGGAGAACACCGGGCTATTGTGCAATCTAGATGTCTCGGGTTGACTGGGACGGATATACATATACACATACATACAAACAGGGACTACTACACAACGCGATTACTTGCCTTGCTTTTCGGCTTGGCAATAAGGCAATGCAATACTTTTCACAGACACACCCACAGAATGGGTCAGATACATTCAATGATGCAGTTCCAATATTAAGTAAAATAATTACAACTATCTTCTGTTCTGGTTTTTGCTGTAATGTACAGTAGAATAATAAGCCGTTAAATTGGTAAGCTAAATAGTGAACACATCAATAGTTACACAAATTAAAGTTGAAACAACTATGGTACAGTCTTATCTCCAGTACTGGCAGTGGAAGGTGCTTCCTTGCTATCTGTGGTACGACCAGTGCTGACTATGCCGAGTGCAGATATTCTGCACCTCTGACATGTGAGTAGGCCCTTCACAGCATTCCATATTGGTTTAAAGATGATCATCATTAGAAGTGGTACGGCGATGTTGGGAGGATGATGGCAATGTTAATGGATGAGCTCAGCCAAACCAACACAGGAACATCCACACCCATCGGCAACACGACTCTTCCTTGTTTCTTGGCAATCAGTCCAGCTAGTGTTACCATGAGCAGGCCATTCAGTAGTAGTCCAGGGAAGGCAAAGAATACCAGTAAGGAAGAGTTTAAAGCCAAGTAACTAATCACTTCAAAGCTAGTACCAAACACTGGTACTTCAGAACTGTTGTTACTAGCCATATTCATGGACAAAGGCACACAATGATGGTACAGGTTGTGGCAACTCCTTTATATTTACCTGAATGGCTTTTTAATGGACGTTAATATTCCTAGCATTGCACTATAGCCAGCTATAGGACTAACTGAGCGAATGAGTGCATGCACATAGGAAGCCGGCTTCATTGTAACAATATTGAGTGAACTTGTGCACATGTGTGTGCGTGTGCATACATTTGCAGTCCTAATCCTCAGGGGTCATAAATTACGTATTAAATCTTGTAGTAGAGAAAAAGCAAATAATTGATTTACATTACAAAAGGAAACCGATTGTGTTGGAGTAATGAACTAACATTGAATAAAGCTGATTCATGTATATAATTGATTGGTTTACAAGCTGCAGTACGCTTGAAAGATGTGACAACTCTGGCCGTCAAGGTTTGCTTCACCATCGGCGGGAAGAAACATCACAGAACCTTTCTTCAGAGTCTGACACTTGTCATTCTTGCCTGATGTGATGCCCACATCACCATCCACAACAATGATGATTGAAGGGCCACTAACCTTTGGGAGGGACATCTTCCCATTCACTTTTACAGATGCCACTGAAAACTCTGGAACAGGAGGGTCATAGACCTGCAATAAACAAGTATAATCGGATACAAAACTCATATGTGAATGTGTGTGTGCTTGTGCGTGTGTGTGTGTGTGTGTGTGTGTGTGTGTGTGTGTGTGTGTGTGTGTGTGTGTGCGCGCGTGCATGTGTGTGTATGTGTGCACGTGTATGGAGCATGTGTATGTGTACGTGAGGTGTAAACAAAAAGTAGTACCCTGTGCAAGATGCCACAGTAAGGATTAAAAATTCCCGCATTGCAGTATGCAGAGCTGCACTACAGACACACACACACACACACATACGTACGTACCATGATGCTGGGAGAGGAGGAATGCTTCACGGGCTTGAACAAGTTATCTTCTGCAGGTCTAGCTTTGTAGGTCAACATGCCACACAGCGTCTTCTTATCCTTGAACTTTGGGGTAAGGCCGGCTCTGACCACGTTGTCACTACAAGCCATACACTCCACACAGTCTACAGTGTTGAAACATACAGAACAGAGTAAACAGTGCTTCCTACATACCCTGCACACAAGTGCACAGATAAACACGACACTCACTATCGTCACTGCTGCTTGCAGTTAGTGAGGCTAATCTGACCCCACCGGTTTGTCAGTCATTATATTCTACCTTTATGTGTGAACCTATCCATGCATAATGTTGCAATAAAGCAGCCGGTGAAGTCTGGTTCACAAGACTACTCACTCACTACCAGGTCTTCTATACAAAACAACTTACAAGGTGGAAAATAGAATATTACTGACGACAACATACACTGCCACCTACATACAATACGTAGATGTACTATCTCACGCATCTCCTGAATTACACAAAAACATAGAGAAGCATAACCCCCGTGGGTCGACATAACACACAATCAAACCACACACAACTACACCTCCATACTTTACGTACATACATAGGAAATACATATGGTAACTTTCAGTGCGCCAACGATGCCACACCGGCGCCTGTCTAGTGACACCAGCATGTTGTGTGACGGTGTGCTGATGTCAGCTGGGCAACAAATGTGAAATTACTTAAATTAGTAACTTTGGCATGCAGCGACACCAACGGGATGTGACGTCACATTCTTATGGCAGAATGAAATACTGTACGTTGTCAAGTGCTGCCAGAGTAGTCAAAAATGGCAACTTGGCCGTGGAAAAAAGGAAGTGCGCTCTTCGGCTGCAGGGCAGTTACGTAGGTGAACAGCACCACTCTAAGCTCATGTCCGTCCACTCCCTTAACTGGCATGGCACGTTTCAAGTCTGCCAAGGACCGGTAGTGGAAGGGTCAATAATTTTAAAAATGATGTGTCGGCCCACAAAGAACAGATGAAAGAATCTCACTCTTCGGCCACAAGGGAGCTGGGTAAACGGTACCCCTCTAAGAATGTGCCTGCCCGGTCCCTCAACTGGCATGGACCGTCTTGATCTGATTCCCTGCAAGGCGTCGATTTTATCACGGAACAAACAAACACACAAACTGGGATCCGGTGCATTATAGTAAGATGTGGTAGAGGCTTTGGCTACAGTACAGAACAAAACAGATGTATTCTTGAACAATTATGCACATAGCAAAGTAGGATAAATTAGGGAGACAGTTTTGACTCCACAGTCTATGTCAGTCTCAGCACAGCTTTGTGACTAACAAAACCCATCGCGGTCGAAAAATCTCACAAACTTATTCTTCTCTGCTACGTGATGCTCAGCAGAAAAACAATTTCTACATTTCATGCTAAACTATAGCACACAAAGTATGTGACAATCGCTACACTCACCACCAGAAATGTAAGCGTGTGGCTCGTTGGGTGCAAGGAAGAGTGCCTCTTCGGGTGAGAGAGTGAGGAAGTTGAGGAAGTAGACTGCAAAACAGCCAATGTCTCCAGGGAAGAACGAGTGGAGGTGCAGAAGGAGGTCTGCCTCAATCTCCTTACGTGCACCTTCCTCCCCTGCAGCAGATGCACATGTAACACTTAGTGAAATTCACTCAAGCTACAGTATCCAATGATCACAGTCTATCAACCACATTATACAACACAAACAGAGAGCTTGGCAACAAAGGGTACCTACATGGGTGGGCACAGATTGGTAAGTGAAAACCAACATGCTGAAGGGATATTTACATAAGTGGAACTGGTTGTATCATACAGGGCACCCTGAATAATGCACACTTTTCATATTTTGGGAGCCCGTTTTGTCACTCCACAAACTTCTCCTTTGGGTCCCCAATAGATGACTGCCCAAGAAAGTAGAAAATTGGGGCAGGAGTGTGGCATCGTGATATGAAGTCTGAATGTTACAAATGCTCCTCAACAAATCTTCGACAAAATATATTATGGCGAGAATTAACAGTGTATGACTGTTCGTAAACTCCTCCACCAGTTTCCAGCCAATCATCACTGTAGCATTCTTCAACTGTAACAGACGACACTATACAGACACCAAATGAGGCGGATAGTATTCATACCGACAAGGGAGGGACGTACACAACAAAGCTGGCTAGTTAGTTAGTTAGTTAGGGCAATTCTTGCTGTCTCCACTAAGTATGTACCTAACATGAGTAAAGGTGGTCTCCTGATCTGGACAATTTGAGCTGTGACATAGTTAGGTTTCCCAAATGGAGTTCCATTACACAACTATGCAAAGTACAAATAAAGCTAATCGCTAAACACATTTGTAGAAGCCAAAATTAGAAACCTTTCTACTGTCATTCACCTTCTAACTTGAGCTTCTCTGCTTTGGTGACCAAATTAGCCAGTTGCTTAGCAATGATGTCCTCCTCCTGATGCATAAAACTGGTGAAGCATCTCTTTAGTGCATCCTTGGCTTCAGCAGAAGAGCCATCTGGGTGGGAACGCTCACTCTCAATCAATTTCATCGCAGCATCCTCACCAACTACACAACGAAACTCAGGTACTTTATGCAAGTAGAACACGATTTGTGAGATGGGTCGGAAGCCACAGAATGCTT
>OZ025868.1:12534622-12704622 GCA_964019415.1 Ianthella basta | reverse complement strand
CCAGTGAAGAGTACCTCTATTATGTAATGCTTAGGGGCACTGTTGGGATGCCACAGGCATATGGAACTTGCGGAAACTCTTTTGCAGTTGAAAGTTTTTCCTCCGCTGACATGGAAGATCACCTATTAAAAGAAGACCATCGGTCGTGGTCCAAGCGGGTGAGAATAGCCATCGGCCTTATTGAGATGGTGATGGCTTTTGAGCACACTCCGTATGGCACGATATATTTGTGTGATGTGAAGGAAAGTAACTTCGGTGTGAAGACCCTTCCTAACGGCACTGTGCAAGTTGCTGCTATTGACATGGATATCTCCTTCTTTGAAAGTGTGATGAAGGAGACAGTACTGGCACAGGCAAAATGGGACAAAAAGAACTGCTCTTCTCATTCCGATTGTGACTTTATCCATTGCTGGTCTTACTGTAACCACGAGACAAGTCGTTGTGACAACAAACTCTACTCCAGTAACATTCAGGTGAGTTTTTACTGCACATCCGGCCTTGACTGCTATGTATGTATGTACATGCACATACTTGCACCTGTGATGTATTATTAGTTGGACTCTTTCATTTCCTGCTGTTAACCTAAAGAGAGAACTGCAGTTTGAGCTCTTGGTAGAGCAAAAATAGTCATATCTGTTAAGAATATGCATGCACAAAGGTGTCTCCCACTCATACATGTCACTTAGAAATTGCTTGTAGTACAATGGGACAGAGCACGAATACTATATGATAAACTAGTGTATAAAAATTTCTTTAGAATTAAAAGGGATTTAGGAATGGCCAGCATGCAGAAAAAGCATAGAAACAATCAACAGTAACTGAACACCATGATGAACCACATTGCCGTGAAGTTTGGTATGCATTCGTAATTTCCTTGTACAGCTACATGGGCCCAAGTGTCTAGCTAGCCAGTCCCAATGTGGTTCATCATGGTGTTGAGTTACTATTGCTTGTTTCTATGCTTTTTCTGCTGGCCTTTCCTAAATCCCTTTTAGTTCTAAAGAAAATTTTACACACTAGTTTGTACGGTTTTTGCATATCTAAAGAACTATGGTTACATCAGATTAATACTTGCGCTGACTAATACCCTTAAAATAGCTGAAGATTGCAGAGCATCAAGCACAGTTATGCCACTTTAGATGAAGCGGCTGCCATGTATCATATGGTATACCAGCGCAACAAAATGGCGACATTGGGGTATCTTTAATACATGGGGAGGGCAAATTTCCTGCCCGCTCCAGCACTGTACTTATCGAATTGCCACTAACACTCTAGTCCTTGACCTAGGTACATGAGTCCTCATGCATGCATAGGTATCATGCGTCATGCGCTAGGAGCGCACAAAAAATTTGCTGGGAAGGAGAACAATGGAATGACAGCAACCTGTGTCACATTTCTCTTACATGTACTCCAGGCTGACTTTGGCTGTGCTGCCATCTTCAATACATCTAATGAAGCCTATCCATGGCCTTCAATTGTTCTTCGCCATCGCCCTTTGGCTAATTTTGCTGAATCATGCTAATACATTAAGATAGGAGACGCCATTTTGAACCGGGCACATTCCTAAATAGACATCACGAGCATGACGTCTGATACTGTATGTCACTAGCATACGGTACTTAGTAATTTAGATTACCTCCTGAGCTGTTAAGACCGCATGACATTTGTGACACTAAGAAATGCTCATACTCGTGCACAAGTATGCCTACAAATGAGTGTGTGTGTGTGTGTGTGTGTGTGTGTGTGTGTGTGTGTGTGTGTGTGTGTGTGTGTGTGTGTCTGTGTGTGTCTGTGTGTGTCTGTGTGTACTTTAAGATTCTTAGCCTTTAGTCTGATTGGTCACATTGCACTGCCCCTCGTGTCTCACATACCATTGAGTTTGCTACCCAAAACCTAGTTGCACGCCAAATGTCCCTGTGTAGAACATCTGGCGCATGAGGCTATGCAGCACCATCCATGTCCTTCGTAATAGCCACAATTGCAATTTACGTATCCCCTTGTTCATGCTCTAGTGTAGTTAGTCTCGCATAGCAACAGCGGAAATGGAGGAAAGGATCTGGGCTGCGCGAGACTACAGTGTAGTGGAAGCAAAAAAAAGAGTTCTTTTCTAACCATAAATGGAGTATTACAGACTAGTACTCGTCTTACATACATACATATACATTGCATTCATGGAAGTGCTCGCCACCTTACTTGTACCACATCCTAATGAATACCCTTGAACTTTGCATGCTGTCCTGCATGATTCCAAATGTGAACACACTTTAATGTGGCACTATCCTAGTCCTAGTCAATGTTATTTGTCACACACACACACACACACACACACACACACACACACACACACACACACACACACACACACACACACACACACACACACACACACACACACACACACACACACACACACACACACACACACACACACACACACACACACACACACACACACACACACACACACACACAAATGCATGTGCACACACACTCACTCAAACACACACACACAAATGCATGTGCACACACTCACTCAAACACTGTTTTGACAATTTTCATTTCATATATATTTTGCCTATCATCCTCATCTGTAGCTCCTTTGCAATCAGATATTTGAGTCATATGGTGCTACTGATCCCGGCTTGCTTCACAACCCTCCCGAAGAGGTGGAGGAGGAGCTCGAGGAATTGTTGGATAAATGTAGTCATCCAAGGCATCTGATCAGGTACAGTGATGAAGTTCTTGTGCGATCTCCTCCTGCTGTAATGGAGGCAATGATTGACCTACTAAAGGAGTCCCTCCAGTACTAGGATTTTTTGACCTTTTCAACTTCTACAGCTAACAACATTAACCAGTTTGTATAGGTTTATGTATGAAATGATGTACTGTTATACCTATACAGCTCAATGATATCACCATCTGAAGAATTGCACTGTGTTTGGATTCATTCTTTGTATCCCTTTCTATGGCATGTTTGATAAAAGGCCTTGTCAATGTGTTTTAGTGTCCTACGGCCATACCATGCGGAATGCACCGGTTCTCGTCTGATCACCGAAGTTAAGCAGCATTGGGCTGGGTTAGTACTTGGATGGGTGACCGCCTGGGAATACCCAGTGCTGTAGGTCTTTTAGATCTGCTTGTCAATCATTGCACCAAACAGATGCAAATGTAACTAGTATAATGATTTCCGAATGAATACCGTATATCTTCTAATTTTTCATCAGGGCAAGATTCTGAGAAGCAACATCATTTAGAAGTAATTTTGGCCAGCTAGCTGAAATTGGCAAATAAATAGAAAAGTATGACGACCAAATAGAAGTCGCAGGATGCCATTTTATTTTGGAGAAATGCAAATGGCCACCTTTAGTTTGCACGTTGTTGCTGCTATTCGATGGTCTTCGGTTGCAGCGTAGTCAGGTCCACAGCAACTGCAGAACCCTCAGATTAACCCCTGAAGCGGCTCAGTTCTAGATCATCATCCCTCCAACTGACATTGCCAGGCAGAGTGTTGGCACAGGCACTAGGAGGGCTATCAGGCATATGAGGCAAGCGGAAAGCGTAACAGTACAACTCTTCGTCCATCGTGAATAGCTTAAGCTACAAACTAGGGTCAAAGAAGGCGACATTACAATGGAGTACTATTATGATGACAACAAATTGGAAGAATGACAACAAACTAGAAGATGTCCAATTTCATCAGAAAATTAGAGGAAAACCGCATGCTTTATCAAGATAACAAGAAATTGGAAGGACCAAAGATTAACCAAAAATTAGAGGATATACGATAAAATATAGCCTGTTGCCATGGCAACCGCGCGAAAATATATTGTATGAACAAGCCAGCTGGGATATAACAGGAGTTAAGAAGCATCTATATGCACAGGCCACTTAAATCCTGTTATATCCCAGCCCAAATATGGAAGGTGTGAAAGATAACAAGGAATGATTATTGTTTTTGATAACAACGAAGGGGTCAAATCACACCAAAGCACAAACACACAAATGCAGCAACTTGCAGTCAGCTTCAACTTTGTATGGCTTTGGGAGAGTCCGCATAGCAATGAAAAGGAGAATACCTCCCTCCACCATGCTGCAACCAATGCACGCAAGCCAACAACATAAAGCGCTACGTAGGTAAGCTAGATAAACCATGTACGCGACCCGCACAGTGCACAAACGAGAAGCAGCAAGCTCGTGTGTTAATTAGAGTTGCACCAATATAGGTTTTTACCGATTATCCGATTTCCGATTTTTAAGTGCCGATACCGATCCGATATTCCGATTTTTGCTTCACAATGTGTACCTTGGTTTCTTTGATCTACTGCCTGAAGCCCTGGTCCTCAGCCACAAAGAACAGCTGACAATCGAGTGCAATCATCTCACCACTTCTCCCATCAATACGCTGTGTGCGCACATCACTAATACAGCTTAGCCTACAGATTCATATGCAATCTTCACTTTCAGGCTCGAAGCGATATTTGTCTGAAAGGCGCTGGACTACTTGATAAAGTCACTGCATTCTGCACCTCAACCTTTTGTTGCAACTCTCTGTGTAGTTGAGCGTGCTTGCACCAAATTCGTATAATTCCATAATATAACTCGTGCAATTCCTACCGCCGCACGGATTCCTTCTTGTTGCAGGCCTGGCACACTACGAAGTTGAGGTCCTCGTCGACAGCGAAGTAGTCCCATGCTGGCGAATCTTTCTTCCTGGTGATTCCATGCGCCGCAGACCCAGAACAAACCTTAGATAGAGGAACAAACCAACGGCAAACGTGTAATAACGTAACGACTCGCATAACACTTTACTCGCAAACTTCACGTGCTTGAGGTGACATAATCAGTAGGGGACGAAGGAAAAAATCGATAACCGATAAGGTTACAGAGACCCAATATCGGCCGATTGCCGATCCGATTATCAGTGCAACTTTAGTGTTAATCCTAGATCTACCACTGACACCCAGGGTCCTTGATCCATACCAAGGAATGTTATGTAATACTTTAAATAGCATGGTTGCAAAACAAAGTAGTCGCTGAATCAACATATTTATACAGTGGAACAGCCACTTATGGGCCAGTTGTAATTGACATTTTAATAGTTAAGTGACCGTTTTATGCACAGAGGTAGGCTGTAATGTATTAGTGGTATGTATGTTTTAGTTGTGCTTCATATTACAGCTGGCTGTATTCTTCAATTGGTTTGTACAACTTTAGGTACTGTGACCGACAATGACTGGTACTTGATTGCCTACTAAACCAGTTTCCTAGCATACATGTGCACTTGCCTGACCACAGTGCATTGCTCCTGAAGGTACCCAAGAAACTTTAGGTACTGTGACCTACAACGACAGGTACTTGATTGCCTACTAAACCAGTTTCCTAGCATACATGTGCACTTGCCTGACCACAGTGCATTGCTCCTGAAGGTACCCAAGAAATCTTTTTCCCATTTCCAACTATATAGCACCCCAAGTGTGGCATAGACGTGCCAGTCACTAGCTAGCTTGTGGTAATAATGACTCTGTTTCTCACTTAACAGACCCTAAGGCATACCTAGCTAGCTCACAAAGTGAGTAAGCAGTGCTATCTACAGCAAGTCACAAAGAAAGGTACACTTCCACACTTCGTTAATCTGTTCATGGCCACTTCGGCCTTAATGTTACCGTAATGCATGAACATGCATGTGGCAGCCCTATTCCTGATAAAATTGAAATTAAAAAAGCGTATATCATAGACAACACATAAAACACAATAATTGCCTAAATTGTTGACTCTACAGCGAGTTGAATACCCAAAGCAGCAAAACGTTTCATAACAGAGATGAACCTTCAAACTCACATAAAATTATTTAATACAAAAATAATGCTTTAATGAAGTTATCTCATACGGATATTTATCACTGTTATGAATAAGCAATGAATATTGGATAAAACTGAGCCAGAAATCTAATAATGCAATGGAATCAAGGTCTTGATAAAGAAATGACATATAGTAACTGTTAACAAAACTGTGTGTTCTGCTGATCTTGGTCTCCAAACAAGATTGGTGGAAGAACTTTTCCAAATTTCACTGCAAGTTTAGCCAGGTATCTGCGAAACTCGAGTGCTCCAATAAACATACTCTGCAAATGCCGCATGCCTCCATTAAGCTCGAAGGCATTTCTTCTGTGAAATACTGTTCTATTGTTAAAGAACACGAAATCACCTGGCTCTGGAGGCAACTCTATAATCCTGGGTGAAGATTCAATAAACTTTGCAAACTTGTTGTGAGCATCATAATATGGCTCCACTAACTCTGGATCAACTGCCAAAGGACCATGCGTGTCTGGTGCCCAACTCACTCCAGTGATGTGACCCCAATAGTTGAGGGTGAAATGTGGGCGTGAGTAGCTGTAAGGGACAGGACCAGGTAGATTCTTATCCGCAACATTGAGATAAAAAGTAGCAGGAACCTTGGCCAGGACAGCAAACTCCGAAGGGTATTCCTTACGAAACAATTCTGCCTCATAAAATGCATTCAAATACACCTGTTCTCCGCCCTTTACTTGCTTGTCGAAGGTGAGGCAGTGGAAGGATAAAAATCCGGATGGAGACTCCCTCCATTGATGATCACTGTGGAAAGGGAGCTCCATGCTTAGATTTCCAACATTGTTGGCTATTTCTGGGGGATCTGACTTTAGCTCTTCAACTGGCCCGTAATGGTACCGCAAAATGTGCTCACTCATTTTAAGTCCAATTTCCTCAGACCTTCCGGGCTCAGCTGGGACATTCTTGAGCATTGCCAACTGGCCAGAGGCAGCCGTCATCATGAAGTCAAACACGACCTCATCGCTTGCCATGAAATCTGTGTACTCCACTGGCACAGGATACTTTAGTGGCTCCCATTGATTCTCTTTGGGAATCGCATTACTCCCATCTCCCCAGTACGCATGCTTCTCCAGGAACCACAGAGGCAGTCTGGTAGAGTGGCTTCTACCCTCTTCTTTCTCCTTCCATTCCAAGTGAAGAATTCCATCTATTTCCATGGCCTTGTCAATGGTATAGCTAGGAAGAAGATTGCTTGGGATGTAGAATGGTGCTTCATCTGCAATTGTACGGCACTCCGGACACCAGCACTGATACCGCAGCCACACAGCGTGATAGGATGTTGGGGGACGGTGCAGCCAATTGACTGTGAGTGACTTCTGGTCACTAGCCACTGAAAGACTCTTCACTGGTGCATTTATCTTTGTCCTTATCGAAGCTGTTTTACTGGTGGTCAATCTGCGAATGGCGTAGAACCCGTCATAGCTTTGGATTCTAGGAAGAATGGTAAGCCACTTCCTAGATGTGAACATGTTGTCAAACAAAGTTCAAGGTTATGTCTGAATATAATGGCAGGCTATCGCTGGCCTGTCAGGTTCTAGTTGAACCAAATAAACTTGTGATTTATATATATAAAGGACATTTCAATTTGACAGCTCATGAATATCATAATGATGCCATGAGCATACTGACACCTGGCAGGATGATATATTTGTGCCATGGAAATATAGAACTTAAGTATATCTTATTATAATAAAAGTAACACACATTTTCATTGTTCAGGATATTCTCCTTCAATTCTGGACAGAACGTCACGAAACTTGATAGGATCACGACTAGGTGTACTGTGAGTACCAGTTTACCTCTAGTATGTTAATGGATACACCCTGGACAACTGGACTAATCTGTCATGTTACTGTGTTCTGATTGCTGCACCATGATTGTGTTGAGTCACAATGGCATTGTGCATTATAGTTCACTTGTTTTGACATAATTGTTTCACATTATAAACTTCAATGTAAAATGGTGGGCAAGATGGTGACTCTCTGACTGTCTACCTCAGCATAATGTGCTAGACACCATGGCAACATGCAAGGTGATATCATGGAGTAGGGCAGACGAACAACTTATACCCATGCCCACAAATATATATACTGACAACGTCATTGCATCAGCATGAATGCACTAGATGAGCAGCCTGCTTGAAGGGAACTCACTGCAGCCAACTTTGATCGCTGAAGAGATCTGGTCCCTGGCTAGAACTTTAGCTGGAGCGCGCTGTCCTTCCAGTGAAACGTTTACTGTAGCTGCCTGAGCATGAAGTTCGCGCAAAAGCCGTGCATCAAAAATCGGCACCCTAGCTGACGTGGGGACCCGCTGCTTTCCCATAGCTGCAACAACAAAGCGTCGTGAGTGCGAGCGACGTTCCAACCGTGCAGTTGCTAAGGCATTTTTGTTTCAAAGTCTGCACGGTTGGTAAGGCGTCTTTGTTTCGGAGTGTGCGCGGCTGGAAAGCGAACGGCATGCAGCCGTGTTCTTCTACACCGGCGAAGAGACTCGGCCTGGGGCATAGACGTCTTATGCTTGGGGCTATGACCTAGAAGAAATCGGCCCCGGGGGCCAAAACGGTCGTACCATCTATACATAATAATTATAATAATAAAACAGAGTCTTCCACCTACACTCCACGCAAGAGTGGAGCTCGCTCAGGCTCGCCCTAAAAAATAATAAAAATTTATCTACAAAAATAGCAAGGATGTAGGGATGGCACAAAAAGTACAGAAACAAGCAAAGGCTGTTACACAGTGGAGCATTAACCATGGTCCCTACCTGCAAGAATGTCGCACCTTATAGTCCTACACCCTTGAATGTAGAACTGTTTGTCAGTTACAGCTGGCGAAGAAGAATATGAAGAATATGAAGACGAAAATGGATGTTTTCGAGTGTCATTTTTTCGCTGACAGACCACATTTGCTTGCCTTCCAGGTCAGTTTAGTGTATGAATATTTTGTATTTAGCCCTACGAAGCCTCGTTTTGGCGGTTTTCGACGCTTTTAGCGATTTCATCCCTATGCCAATGTATTGTGAATTTGAAACACCCTATACCATCCCTACATAGAAAGTACTATTGTACTCTCTGGTAGCTAGCTATTTCAGTAAAGTACAGTGCATGTGCGTAACTCAGCCAGGACAAGTGCATTTGGAGCAACAGAACTGTAATCTGCTTTCACTGGCTGTCAGAAAGAAGGGATTGCAAGCCAGATGAAGCATTAGATGGCAGCAGACCCATCGACACCTACATATTTGGAGTTGCGCAGGGAAGCCAGTCCCTGCTTAGCTAACCACAGTGCGTGTTTTGCGCTGCACCCGAGGGAACAATGAAAGTGTTCCCGGCCACGCGGGGCAAATTATGTCAGCCAACATGGCAGAATCGCCAACAGGCGTGTAGCCCTCGCTGGAGCAATGAGCGACGTTAAAAGCAATCTGAACGCGGCGTACAGCGATGACGTGGAGTGTTGAGCAGATTCGTGGCCGATGGTGGCCAAGTAGAGCATTTTGTTGTCGTAAGCACCTACGGAGAACACGCAATCTAGGTGTCTCGGGTTGAATGGGACGGATATACATATATATATACATACATATATACAAAAGGGGGACAACGACGCATCACGATTACTTGCCTCGCCTTTCGGCTCAGCAATAAAATGCTTACAAAATTAACCAGTTGATAATTCAGCTCATGATCATGCAACAAATGGTTGATTTCATTCTCCTAGAAATGGTCTATGGTTATATAATAATACTAGGGTGTACATTAAAATGTAACCAGCCTCGCTTGAATGTATATAGCTAGCTATTTCAGTAAAATAAAGTACAGTGCATGAGTGTAACTTGGCCAGGGCAAGTACATTTTGGGCAATAGAATTGTAATCTACTTTCACTGGCTGTCAGAAAGAAGGCATAGCAAGCCATACAAAGCACTGGATGGCAGCTGGGCAATCGCCACCTAAATATTTGGAGCTGCGCAGGGAAGCCCGTCCGTGCTGTGCTAACACAGTGCGCACTGTGCGCTTCACCCGAGGGAACAGTGAAAGTGATCCCGGCCACGCAGGGTAAATGACGTCAGCCAATATGGCGGAATCGCCAACAGGCGTGTAGCCCAGGGGGGGTCGGTCAAGGTCACGTGTGTCCGCAAAATGGCCGACGCTGCTGCTCTTTCTTGTGTATTTTACCTATACTAGCTAAGAGCAGACATATTTCGAGAAATACGTCGCATCGCTTGTTTCTTTGCTTCTGAGCACACAGTTGGACAAGGGCTATCAGAAAACAGACCCTTCCCCGCCCTTCCCCAGCATCTAGGTAGGTTTTGCGAGCATTTTCCAACACCGGTATACGAGTGTTCTCTGATGCTGGCTACGAGGCAGATGGGGCCTAATCTGGAGTACTGAGCAAGTGCTCCTGTGGAAGTGACTCCTTAGAAGCTGGTAGCGAGTCAGCATTGATCATTTGAGGACTGCAAGACTGATAGGTTGACTGCTTCTGCAATGGGAGTGCAATCGGCAGCCACGTCCTTGCAATCGTCTTGGTTCTGTACATGATTTGTCACATTCAATAGCAGGGATGCTAGAAATGGCTTAAACGTGCTGGCAATCCTCAAGAAACGCTGCGATAGCTTGCAAAACTAAATGGTGAAAGCGGTCAGACAATTGAGCCCAATCCACCGTATGGCTCCTTGGCTACGTACGTACGGGTCATACTAGGGGCGCGAATGCAGTACAAGGCCCTGCCATGGCTCAGGGTATGCACATTCGGCCTTGGAGCACAGTCAGCTAACATATGGAAACGCGATTAGAATGTCAGGAATGCAATTATTGAGGTGCTGGTATTGCGCAATCCCAGGACTTGTCCGACCCCCCCCCCCCCCCTGCGTGTAGCCCTCGCTGGAGCAATGGGCGACGTTAACAACAATCTGAACGCAGCGTTCAGCGATGAAGTGGAGTGTTTAGCAGTTTTGTGGCTAACGGTGGCCAAGTAGAGCGTTTTGTTGTCGTGAGCGCATGCGGAGAACACTGCACTATTGTGCAATCTAGGTGTCTCGGGTTGACTGGGACGGATATACATACATACATACATACATACATAGTACAAACGGGGGACGACAACGCATCACGATTACTTGCCTCGCCTTTCGCCCATTGACTCCTGCGCTAACTGTGAACAAAAAAGGAAGCTGTTCTACTGCGAAGATGACCTTTCAAGCTCGGATAAATTTAATGCAAAAATCATGCTTTAATGAAGTTATCTCTTATGGATATATGTATTATTGATCTCTGTTATAATAACTAACCAACAAATAATGTGTAAAAGCCAGTAATGCAATAGAACTAAAATGGTTGATGAAGAATTCACATAATAACTGCTATCAAAGCTGTTTGTCCTGTGCTGGTCTTGGTCTCCACAGGATTGGTGGATGAACCTTCAACTGCCAGTTTTGCCAGTTGTCTGCAAGCTGGAGTGTTTCAATAAATTATACTCTGCGAATGGCACATGCCTCCATTTAGTTTATCATGGGCTTTTCTACCATGTAATACTGTTCTGTTGTTAACGAACACAATCCCCTGCCTCAGGAATTGAGCAGCTCTATATCCCTGGGTGAAGATTCAACCAGTATTTCGATTGAAAAAAAAACTTGTGGGGTGCCAGGGCACCCCTGAACTTGTACTACTTGCTACTAATTTCTCAATGTATGTTCAATAATTCAGATATATAGCTGGGGTACTGCATTGCGGCCAGTCATCCATCCTACTTTAGCAGCTAATTTAGGAGGAGCTGACTTTACTTCTTCAATGGCCCGTACTTGGTACTACAAATGTGCTCACTCATTACTTAAGTCCAACTTTCTCAGACCTTCCAGGCTCTGTAGGGTCATTCTTGAGCACTGCCAACTGGCCAGAGGTAGCCGTCATCAGGAACTCAAACACAGCCTCAACACTTGACATGAAGTCTTCGTACCCCACTGCATGGCACAGGGTGCACGTGCTTCAATAAAATTCTTGCGGAATATATAATTTTCTCCACTCTCCTCAGTATGAATGCTTCTCTAAGAACCACAAAGGTAGTTCCACAGCTTTAATTTATCATTTGTAAATTTGGGATGAAGTTTGTAAGGGTTGTAAACTGAATTGTTCGGCACTCCGGATACAGGCACTGACAGTGCAGCCACACAGAATGATGGGATGTTGGGGGGCGGTGTTGCAACCAATTGACTCTAAGAGATTCCTAGTCTTTAGCCACCAAAAGACTCTTCACAGGTGTAGATTAAATTTCTCCGCCCTTGAAAAGGACAGATTTTCAGTTGGCCAAAGTCTAGATAGATTGTGGAACCACTGAGTAGCAGTTCTTCTATTAGTATATTATGGACATATTTCTCCTCATGCATAAAGGAGACAGTATGTCACAAGCATTACGTAAGTGTCAGCTAATTTAAAACCCTTCCTTCTAGTTACTTTTTAGTTATACAGAAGAGTGCTAACATGAATTCAATTAGAAACAGCGATTCCATGTGTACACCAGCCTGCATGAACTTCAATAAATTTAAATCATCTCTAGATGTAACATTAGAACTGCACCTCAGATTGCAGGAAGCAGATGGTGATGGCTTTTGAGCACACTCGTATGGCATGATATATTTGTGTGATGTGAAGGACAGTAGCTTTGGTGTGAAGACCCTTCCTAACGGCACTGTGCAAGTTGCCGCTATTGACCAGGATATCTCCTTCTTTGAAAGTGTGATGAAGGAGACAGTACTGGCACAGGCAAAATGGGACAAAAAGAACTGTTCTTCTCATTCCGATTGTGACTTTATCCATTGCTGGTCTTACTGTAACCACGAGACAAGTCGTTGTGACAATAAACACTACTCCAGTAACATTCAGGTGAGTTTTTACTGCACATCCGGCCTTGACTGCTATGTATGTACATGCATATACTTGCACCAGTGATGTATTATTAGTTGGACTCTTTCATTTCCTGCTGTTAACCTAAAGAGAGAACTGCAGTTTGAGCTCTTGGTAATGCAAAAATAGTCATATCTGTTAAGAATATGCATGCACAAAGGTGTCTCCCACTCATACTGTCACTTAGAAACTGCTTGTAGTACAGTGGGACGTTTGAAGGTAGAGCAAGAATACTATATGATAAACTAGTGTATAAATATTTCTTTAAAATTAAAGGGGATTTAGGGATTGGCCAGCAGAAAAAGCATAGAAACAATCAACAGTAACTCAACACCATGATGAACCACGTTGCCGTGAAGTTCGCTATGCATTCTAATTTCCTTGTACAGCTACATGGGCCCAAGTGTCTAGCTAGCTAGTCCCATGTAGCTACAAGGAAATTAGGAATGCATAGTCCCACGCACACAAACACACACACACTTCTGTATTTTTGTCCTATTAGTGCATAGGGTAGTAACTCATCCCAAACCCCAGTCCAAACAAAAGTAAGATCACTGGTGTCATGCAGGCCTTTTAGGCACTAAGGGGCTGTATACAGCTCACCATGCCATGGGATGGGGTTGTCATTGACAGGAATTCACTACCTGTGGTATGAGGAGGGCTTTGATGGTCTAACTTAACTTGCTCTGAGATGGCACTAGCTACATACAGACCTTTTTGAATCGCTTGTCCACACCGTGCACTGGTATTCAGGAAACGCTCGCACGATATATACGGATTCACACACATACAGTATAATTGCAAAATCTAGTGTTGACATAGATTGCGAGCTAGAGATTTTATACAGCAATACTGCTTATGTTTATGTATATAATACCATGATTTTGTCCGGTACCCGGTGCCCGGTGTGGACAGCCAAATTAAACCAAAAACATCTGTAATGTCATTATAACATGGGCCCAACAGCAAATGACATGCAACCTGCTTATGATTGTCTCATTTGCTGATAACATTCTTGCGATCACATACCCAGACTGTACCTAGCCATTTTGATGCCATTAAATACGCACGCACACACACACGTACACACAGACATGCACGCACACACACATGCACGTGCGCACACACTCGCTCAAACACTGTTTTGCGAAGTTAGTTTGCCAATTTTCATTTCATGTATATTTTGCCTATCATCCTCTTCTGTAGCTCCTTTGCAATCAGATATTTGAGTCATATGGTGCTACTGATCCCGGCTTGCTTCACAACCCTCCCGAAGAGGTGGAGGAGGAGCTCGAGGAATTGTTGGATAAATGTGGTCATCCAAGGCATCTGATCAGGTACAGTGATGAAGTTCTTGTGCGATCTCCTCCTGCTGTAATGGAGGCAATGATTGACCTACTAAAGGAGTCTCTCCAGTACTAGGATTTTCTGACCTTTTCAACTTCTACAGCTAACAACCTTAACCAGTTTGTATAGGTTTATGTATAAAATGATGTACTGATATACCTATACAGCTCAATGATATCACCATCTGAAGAATGGCACTGTGTTTGGATTCATTCTTTGTATCCCTTTCTATGGCAAGTTTGATAAAAGGCCTTGTCAATGTGTTTTAGTGTCCTTCGGCCATACCATGCTGAATGCACCGGTTCTCGTCTGATCACCGAAGTTAAGCAGCATTGGGCTGGGTTAGTACTTGGATGGGTGACCACCTGGGAATACCCAGTGCTGTAGGTCTTTTAGATCTGCTTGTCAGTCATTGCACCAAACAGATGCAAATGTAACTAGTACAATAATTTCCGAATGAATACCGTATATCTTCTAATTTTTCATCAGGGCAAGATTCTGAGAAGCAACATCATTTAGAAGTAATTTTGGCCAGCTAGCTGAAATTGGCAAATAAATAGAAAAATATGACGACCAAATAGAAGTTGCAGGATGCCATTTTATTTTGGAGAAATGCAAATGGCCACCTTTAGTTTGCACGTTGTTGCTGCTATTCGATGGTCTTTGGTTGCAGCATAGTCAGGTCCACAGCAACTCCAGAACCCCTAATCCCTCCAACTGACATTTCCAGGCAGAGTGTTGGCACAGGCACTATATAGGAGGGCTATCAGGCATACGAGGCAAACGGAAAGCGTAACGATACAACTCTTCGTCCATCGCGAGCAGCCTAAGCTACAAACCAAGGTCAAAAGTGACATTACAATGGAATACTATTATGATGACAACAAATTGGAAGAATGATGATGAATTAGAAGACATCCAATTTCATCAAAAAATTAGAGGAAAACCGCATGCTTCGTTGAGATGACAAGAAATTGGAAGGACAAAAATTTAGAGGATATGGGGTAAAATATACCCCATTGCCATGGCAACGGGGTATATTTTATAATTATATGCACAAGGGTGCTTAAATCCTGTTATATCCCAGCCCAAATATGGAGGTGTGAAAGATTATTCATGCATGTGCTTGCATGTTCCTGGCAGCAAAATTAATGACACCAGCTAGCACGTGTACACCATATGAATCATGACTGCTGCACCCGCCCGGTATGATGTATACAGAGTATAACTTCACAGGTTATGTAATCAACAAGTACTGCCAGGCTATTTGGGTTGCTAGCAGGAAGTATTACTGCATGCATTTACAGAAGTCCTTCAATATTATTGAAGTCAGATTGTTCAGCAGGCAGTGTATAGATAGCACCAAATATATGCAGACATAAATTATATATAACCAAAGCGGTTACATGTGTATATGTAAAGTGATATAAGAATGTTATACGGCACAGTTAGTCATGTGGCATTACATACAGGCAATTGGCAGTATGGAAATGCTTTTCCATACTGTTCAAGTACATGTAGCTATTATACATACACATATAGTAGTGGATCTGGGTGGGAGAGGATCCAGATGTGCAAAGGAATCCCCATTTTGCCAGTCTGAGGTATATAGGGTATGGGGCAGATTATAGACCAGAATTAAGTGTGGTATGTAGCAGAACTTCAGAGGCACTGTGCGCAGCTAACTACTGTAGAGCCCCGAAATCTAAGATCTGCCACTGACTTCCAGGGTCCTTGATCCATGCCAAGGAATGTTATGTAATACTTTAAATAGCATGGTTGCAAAACAAAGTAGTCGCTGGGTCAACATATACAGTGGAACAGCCACTTAAGGGTTAGTTGTAATCGACATTAATAGTTAATTATATAAGTGACCGTTTTATACACAGAGGTAGGCTGTAATGTATTAGTGGTATGTATGTTTTAGTCTCTTTGGGAGGCTGGCTGTAGTAGAGAGGTGGCTGTATTATATGTACATAGACAGTAACCCGCTTAGACAGGTTTTAATGTAGTACGTACAGTGTACATGTACTACTGTGTAGTTGGCTGAGAGATAATGTCCTTGCCAACCAGCTATGAAGTCATGCTGTGCATTGTATGACTGTGTGCGTACATCATTCCAATTCTAATTCTCCTGGACTTAATTATGAGCAAGGGATTGCAAGGCCTAGGAAAGCCTGATTTAGGAAAGCAGTACATATGATCACAAACCCTTGTCCACAAAAGTGAGTGTAGCAGTGTGATGTTCATGAGTTACTAAAGTTACATAATCCAATAGGCATTGAAATTGTGGCAATCACTACATTGAGCAGCAGTACAGGGTGGCTAGGGTGCTGTATCCACTCACCCCCCCCCCCCCCAGTATACCATGCAAACCGTGCCATACATGTTCTGCAGCCACTATTAGCCGCAAATTGCTTATTCTTGTGCTTCTTATGCCAGCTGGCTGTATTCTTTAATTGGTTTGTACAACTTTAGGTACTGAGACCGACAATGACTGGTACTTGAATGCCTACTAAACCAGTTTTCTAGCATGCTTGTGCACTTGCCTGACCACAGTGCATTGCTCCTGAAGGTACCCAAGAAAACTTTTCCCATTTCCAACTACATAGCACCCCTGGTGTGGCATAGACGTGCCAGTCACTAGCTAGCTTGTGGTAATAACGACTCTGTTTCTCACTTAACAGACCCTAAGGCATACCTAGCTAGCTCACAAAGTGAGTAAGCAGTGCTATCTACAGCAATTCACAAAGAATGGCACACTTCCACACTTCGTTGATCTGCTCATGGCCACTTCAGCCTTAATGTTACCGTAATGCATGAACATGCATGTGGCAGACCTATTCCTAATAAAATTGAAATTAAAAAAGCGTATATCATAGACAACACATAAAACACAATAATTGTCTAAATTGTTGACTCCACAGCAAGTTGAATAGCCAAAGCAGCAAAAAGTTACATAACAGAGATGATTCTTCAAACTCATGATCACATAAAATTATTTAATACAAAAATAATGCTTTACTGAAGTTATCTCATATGGATATTTATCACTGTTATGAATAAACAATGAATATCGGATAAACAAGTATTTGGAGTTAATAAAACTCGTGGGGTGCCGGGGCGCCCTTGAACTCGAACTACTTGCCTAATCACGAAGTACAAAGCTGAGCTTAGGAGATGGAGTACAAGGGTCTGGGTGCCAGAGGTCTGTCGATGATGCACGCTGGAAGACGTGTGCCAAGCGAAACGCACAGTATCACAAATATTTCATTCCTTTGAAGGAAATCCTCCAATTCGAAGGTGTGGCATTGTCCAATAGTTCTACAATGTCTAGAACCAGCATTCACACATCTTTGACTGCCATTTCAATGCACTGTAGCGGTTCAATTTCACTTCGGCCGTTCCCAACACATGGCATTTCAAATTACCCCGTCGGCCATTTTGCTGTCAAATTTCTAAGAAAATGATTCAGGCTACCGTGCATTCCCTGTCATAGCCGGTTTGAGATGATTTGTGTACAGTATGAAAGAGCCACGTCTTCTCCGACTTCTTAGAGAAATTCGTTCTGGTACCCTTTCTAGTTTTCGTAAAATGTAATATCTTAGTTACCACGATGAAATTATATCCCGAATCCCCCCCGCTTTACCCTATCAGGCTTATCGGTTGAAACTCAAGCCAATTCATCCAAGGAACCTCTTTGGGTTGGTATATTATAATGAACAAATGGTTTAAATCTCTCTTCAAGCAACTGAAGTACTAGGCAAGAGAGAAAGTTGAAATCTAGTATTTCATGAACAATTACGACTCGTCTCAGAGCGCCGCCATTTAAAATGCCCGTCCTCTCGGTCTTCATGCTATTTGGAGCTATATCTCACAGGAGAGTCTTTCAATAGGCTTCTTACTAGTATTAGCATGTGCACACATACCTATGTCCTAATTTCGTTTGATAGATAGACGGCGAAATGCGAACATAGATAATTGCGAGGCTTGTAAAGCGTAGACCTAGAGCGCAGCCATCTTGAATTACCCGAAATATATACATACATGCATACATAGTCCATTACGAACATGAAACCGTACGAATACCTAAAAGTGAAAACAATTATAGGGGCCTTGCCAAGGAGTCTTGCCAAAACTGAGCCAGAAATTTAATAATGCAATGGAATCATGGTTTATATAGACGCAAAGAGCAGCAAGATTTACATAACAGAGATGAACCTTCAAACTCACATACATAATAATGCTTTAATGAAGTTATCTTGTACAGATATTTATCACTGTTATGAATAACCAATGAATATTGAATAAAACTGAGCCAGAAAATGAATAATGCAATGGAATCAAAGTCTTGATATAGAATTGACATACAGTAACTGTTAACAAAGGTGTATGTTCTGCTGATCTTGGTCTCCAAACGAGATTGTTGGAAGAACCTTTCCAAGTTTCACTGCAAGTTTAGTCAGGTATCTGCGAAACTCGAGTGCTCCAATAAACATACTCTGCAAATGCCGCATGCCTCCATTAAGCTCGAAGGCATTTCTTCCATGAAATACTGTTCTATTGTTAAAGAACACGAAATCCCCTGGCTGTGGAGGCATCTCTATAATCCTGGGTGAAGATTCAATAAACTTTGCAAACTTGTTGTGAGCATCATAATATGGCTCCACTAACTCTGGATCAACTGCCAAAGGACCATGGGTATCTGGTGCCCAACTCACTCCAGTGATGAGACCCCAATAGTTGAGGGTGAAATGTGGGCGTGAGTAGCTGTAAGGAACAGGACCAGGTAGATTCTTATCCATGACATGGAGACGAAAAGTTGCAGGAACCTTGGCTAGGACAGCGAACTCTGCAGGGTACTTCTTTCGAAACAATTCTGCCTCATAAAATGCATTCAAATACACCTGTGCACCATCTCTTACTTGTTTGTCAAAGGCAAGGCAGTGGAAGGATAAAAATCCAGATGGAGACTCCCTCCATTGATGATCACTGTGGAAAGGGAGCTCCATGCTTAGATTTCCAACATTGTTGGCTATATCTGGGGGATCTGACTTTACCTCTTCAATTGGCCCGTAGTGGTACCGCAAAATGTGCTCACTCATTTTAAGCCCAATTTCCTCAGACCTTCCGGGCTCAGCTGGGACTTTCTTGAGCACTGCCAACTGGCCAGAGGCAGCTGTCATCATGAAGTCAAACACGACCTCATCGCTTGCCATGAAATCTGTGTACTCCACTGGCACAGGATACTTTAGTGGCTCCCATTGATTCTTCTTGGGAATCACATTACTCCCATCACCCCAGTACGCATGCTTCTCCAGGAACCACAGAGGCAGCCTGGTAGAGTGGCTTCTACCTTCTTCTTTCTCCTTCCATTCCAAGTGAATATTTCCATCTTTCTCCATTGCCTTGTCAATGGTGTAGTTGGGAAGAAGATTGCATGGATTGTAGACTGGGGATTCATCTGCAATTGTACGGCACTCCGGACACCAGCACTGATACCGCAGCCACACAGCATGATAGGATGTTGGGGGACGGTGCATCCAATTGACTGCGAGTGACTTCTGGTCACTAGCCACTGAAAGACTCTTCACTAGTGCATTCTTCTTTGTCCTTATTGAAGCTGTTTTACTGGTGGTCAGTCTGCGAATGGCGTAGAACCCGTCATAGCTTTGGATTCTAGAAAAAATGGTAAGCCACTTCCTAGCTGTGAACATGTTGTCAAACAAAGTTCAAGGTTATGTCTGAATATAGTGGCAGGGTATCACTGGCCTATCAGCTTCCAGTTGAACCAAATAAGCTTGTGAGTATATATATAAAGGACATTTCAATTGACAGCTCATGAATATCATAATGATGCCATGAGCATACTGACACCTGGCAGGAAGATATATTTGTGCCATTGAAGTTAATTAATTGATTGAGTGATATAAAACAATTACAAAATTAACCAGTTGATAATTCAGCTCATGATCATGCAACAAATGGTTGATTTCATTTTTCTGGGAATGGTCTATGTACCATGGTTATATATGCAAATGAAGGACAACATTGTGAACTACATGGTTGGAAAGAAAGTCAACGTCATTTTCTGTATACGTTAAAGCCATTAGGTCTCAACTTGCATGGACCAAGGGCCTCATTAAGTATGGCAGCTGTCATGGTCATTGGCTGTTATGGTAGCTGTGGATTACAAGTGGTTTCAAAAGGAAAGTAATAAGGATCTATAGAGATGCCTTGGGAATCTTCTCTCCCAACCACCTTCTGGTGGTTCCACAACCTCATGCTGTTTGAATGTCTTGCAATACATATTGTAATTTTGGAAATAATGAAGAAGGCTGACCTCTTTGCAATGGCTGACGAGAATGGTTGGCATGGACATCTTGCACTGGCTACTTTGGCCTTAATGTTGTAACCGTAATCATGAATATGCATGCAGCAGCCCTAAGCAGTTCTTGAAGAATATGTAACTATTTTAGGAAGCATATGTCATGGACAAACACACAAACACAATTGGCTAAATTGGTGACTCACAGCAAATTGAATACATAGAACAGCAAAATATTAAAACCTAACCCTTCAACGTTTTAAGCCAATAAATTGCCATTGCGCTAAAATCGATTTTGTACTTGTGCAATTCATTTCCGCATGAAACTGACCTGTTTGGGCTGAGACGCAGCCATAGAGAGGCCTGACCAGCAGAAGAAAGTCAAGAACTGTGTGGCAACCGACGGTATTGGGCAAAAGAGACGTAGCCTGGTAAGGTAAGAATCTGCAGCCTGGTAAGGTAAGATAGGTGGATTCCAAACGAGATAGGGTTTCCGAACACGGTTCCGCCTTTCACCTGTACTCAAAGGAACAGCTTCTCACTGCATCAGCCTACACATTGACTCATGCACTAACTGCGAACAAAAAAGGAAGCTGTCCTACCGCATACAGGCGAAGTCCAGCGCCGTGTTTGGGATCCCCTTATCTTACCTTCTCACTCTCCACAACAGAAAGGACGACATTCACCTTCAAATCTTTTGAATACTACCTCAAGAGCAGACTTACCTTCCTTGAAGTATATTTTATCAGGCTCAAAAGCTACAAATACCGTATCCGCTCTAAAAATTCGTCACCGCTAGTGCAATGAAAATTTCGTCTTTTGAGGCAATTAGAGCTGGAATGAAGAAGACCGTCGAAGGTGACGAATATTTAGAGTTTTCGGACGAAACATTACAGAGCTTTTCAGTCTGGGCGTTTTTTGCTGAAATGGCCGCTTTCACGTTGCCCGGGCGAACAGCAGTGCGAGGCTACCGTCCGAACGAGAAGGTTCTGGAGACGATTCGTGATCACTGAACTCCATTGTCGCACCAGAAGGAAAATGAACGACGTACACAGCGTCGAGAAGGCTTATAGACAAACGGAACAATGCCTGAAGAACAAAGACAACAGCTAGCGTTGTTGGCTTTGCTCCTAGGCTTTGTTCCTTGGCCGTCGCAGCCATATTGCAGGCATTTCCGACGAATATTTAGAACGCTTCCCGTTCATGACGAAAATTAGAGGCCAATGGCGGAAATTAGAGAGACAGGAAATTCGTCACGATTAGAGTACACTTGAGCATATTATTTTCCCTGACGAAAATTAGAATGACGAATTTTTAGAGCGAATATGGTACTGCTTTAATAGCTGAAAACTTGCAAGTCGAAGTGTGTGGCAATGAACTGGCTTAAAATCGTCTGCGCATGCAAAAACTTGCACAAATGCAAACGAAGTTGAACCTTCAAACTCACATAAATTTTATAAAGGAAAAATCATGCTTTTATGAAGTTATCGCTTATGGATATACTTGTATTGATCTCTATTATAACTAATCGGCAAAATTAATTATGTGTGAAAGCCAGTAATGCAATGGAATTAAATGGTTGATGAAGAATTCACATAATAACTGCTAGCAAAGCTGTGTGTCCTGCACTGGTCTAGGTCTCCAACAGGATTAGTGGAAGAACCTTCCATGTCTTACCGCTAGTTTTGCCAGTTGTCTGCAAAACTCGAGTGTTCCAATAAATTATTCTCTGCGAATGGCACATGCCTCCATTTAGTTTATCATGGGCATTTCTGCCATGAAATACTGTTCTGTTGTTAACAAATCACAACATCCCCTGCCTCAGGAATTGAGCAACTCTACATCCCTGGGTGAAGATTCAACCAGTAATTTGATTTAAAAACTTGTGGGGTGCCGGGGCACCCCTGAACTCAAACTACTTGCTAGTAATTTCCCAATGTATGCTCAATATAATTCAGATATATAGCTGGGGCACTGCATTGCTGGTGGCCTCAAAGCTTCATCAAGATGCCATAGGCTGCATGTTGGGTTTGCAAGAGTTCCCAGTCTCCAGCCCAGCCAGTCATCCATCCTACATTAGCAGCTAATTTAGGAGGAGCTGACTTTACTTCTTCAATGGCCCGTATTGGTACTACAAATGTGCTCACTCATTAGTTAAGTCCAACTTTCTCAGACCTTCCGAGCTCTGCTGGGTCATTCCTGAGCATTGCCAACTGGCCAGAGGTAGCCGTCATCTGGAACTCAAACACAGCCTCAACACTTGACATGAAGTCTTTGTACCCCACTGCATGGCACAGGGTGCATGTGCTTCAGTGGTTCCCAATAAAAGTATATTTGGGATGAAGTTTGTAAGGGTTGTAAACTGAACTGTTCGGCACTCCGCACACGGGCACTGACAGTGCAGCCACACAGAATGATGGGATGTTGGGGGGCGGTGTTGCAACCAATTGACTCTAAGAGATTCCTAGTCTTTAGCCACCAAAAGACTCTTCACAGGTGTAGATTTCTCCACCCTTGTGAAGGACAGATTTTCAGTTGGCCAAAGTCTAGATAGATTGTGGAACCACTGACAGCAGTTCTTCCATATGGACATTATATACTATTTCTCTTCACGCGTAAAGGAGACAGTATGTCACAAGCATTGCATAAGTGTCAGCTAACTTAAAACCCTTCTGTCTAGTTATCTTTATAGTCATACAGAAGAGTGCTAACATGAATCCAATTAGAAACAGCGATTCCATGTGTACACCAACCTGCATGAACTTCAATAAATATAAATCATGTCTAGATGTAACATTAGAACTGCACCTCAGATTGCAGGAAGCCTATAGCTATAGCTACATACACATGCGCTATATGTGAGAGCTGAACAATGTATGCATGCATGCGCACGTAATATAATCATAATTATTATGCAGTGCTCTAAATCTCATGATCATTCTATTATAATATACTAGAAAGAATAAAAATTTTCTACAACAGAAAGGCTACAACAGTGGACCATTCACCACTGTATGCCCTGCGGAACAGCCCAGGCTGCCCAGGCCATGGCCTGACCAGATTTATAACCCTGGTCATTCTTTTGTATATACAGCAAAGATACTTGCTGTGACTGCATGCATGTGGCCATCTACGTGGGTAAGATTGTATTGATGTGGCCTGACTCAACCACCACAGATGTCCTTCTAAACAGTGCACTGGCTCACAGCAGCTGAAGCTTGTCTCGCGATCGCATGCACTTTCGAGTACTCATCTGACCGCATTGTGGGGCTATTGGCCCAAAACTTAAAGAGGTAAGCGGCCAACCGTGGTACGTATGTGATTAGGTCATTGTAAAATGGTGTCTTGCACCTAGTAACGTCTTACGAAGGCTGATAAGACGTTACTAGGTGCAAGACACCATTTTAACTAACCTAGATACAAGAGGCACTTACTGGCCAAAAGCATCATAGAACTGTGGATAAATTATTCTCTTACTTCTTATCGTTCATGAGTTTCAACTAACAGAGAAGAAAAAAGAAGAACGAAGACGAAACATGGAAAAAGGCATCAACGTTTTCTACTCGATGTTACCCTGGCACTTGAAAGTAAGGTTAGCTATATGTAAACTGTACAGCATCCCTTCCTCATTGGCAGTTCCTTTTGTTGGATCTTGCGTCTGTTCAGGAGTAGCGCTACTTATCATTTGTATTACAGCATACAAACAAAAATGGCCATTGATCCCTACATAGAACGCACTACCATGCTGTCTGATAAGTATAAGTGCACCCTTATGTCTACTTGTTGTTATAAAGCAAAATGCAGCCAATTCATTATCAGCACTATCAATCTCGTTAGCAATGACAATTTATGTGTGCACCTAACGGGACCAATGTACATATATAATTTTCTATATGTTTACTACAAATAATAGAAAATTTCTGCAAAAATGAAAAGGATGTGGGGATGGCATAAAAAAGGACAGAAATAAGTAACGACTGCATGTTACACAGTGGAGCATTAACCATGGTCCCTATACTTGCAAGAATATCTCACCTTATGGTCCTACATGTAGGGACCATGGTTAATGCTGAACTGTGTAGCAGTCTTTACTTGTTTCCGTCCTTTTTATGCCATCCCTACATCCTTACCATTCTTGTAGAGAATTTTTATTATTTCTAGTTTCTGTAGCTACTTTTTAGCTATAGTGGGCAGCTAAGCTGAAGTAACACACTTAGTCTCTCAACCATAAATAGGGCAATGGTGCAGGCATTATACCTTACTTCTGTAATCCTGGAGCTCAAAGTGTGGGCTAGTGCCTAGGTTCCGCTAACCTACCGAAAAAGAACGGAAAAGGCGACCGGATATCGGAAGTCACCAGAGTAAAAATCGAAAATGGCGGGGAAATGCACGACAGCGAATGTACTTCAAACGGCGCGCAAGCTAACTTTGGCCTGGGATAGCAAAGTACGTACTTCCAATTGGACATACGTCGGCATTGCTAGGTTATTGAACTAAATTTGAATGAGGATTAGGCGGACAAATACAGCCAAAGCGTTCATTACGTCGTGTTAAAATGGCGTCTCTCGCGTAGCAAGAGACATGGCAGACGAAGCAGGGAAATGTCGAGGTCGTTTTCTGCCGGAGCGCGCACTTTCGCTGGGACGTAAAGTTAGTCCTGCGTTGTATGCAACATACACTTCTCTTTGGTCGCCTTCTTCGCCGATTATCAGTCCTATACGGCGATAGCGCCATTTTCGTTGTATTTAATAGCTACAGCATACAAACAACGACTGCCATCCTTACATTTTTTTATTGAATTTTTTGCACATAGCAGCAGTACAATAGTTAACATAACGGCGATAACAAAGGTGATGTGTAAAGTAAGTGTTTGTTAATGTAATAGCATAGATGAGGTGAATGAAGATAGTTGGGTCAGTCAATACAGGCGCACCTCCTGGCGGATGAGGTCCAGGGGGTGTTCCTCGAGGCTGATGGCCTTGGCAGGGGCATGGAATGACGATCTCGGTCCACGCAGGCACATTATTCCTGATTGTATGAGTGAGTATCCAATCTTGCATCTGATGAAACTCAGTGTCGTGCTGTAGGATTGTCCATGCTTGTTGGCGATGAGGCCAGCCAGTCTTCTGAAGGCAACTGTGGCAGAGGGGCCCCAGCCACCACTTGAGGACAGGACCAATGGAGTGAAGGTTCCATGTTCAACTTGCAGGATTCTCTGCTCATACGCTCTCCTTTTTTCTCTTTCATGTCTGCAATATGTGGAGCTGGTTGAGGATGAGCTGTTGGTGGGGGCAAAGGAATTAAACACTCTAACATCAAAGAAGGCACTTCTCTGGCTGTTGTCCCAGACGTTCTGGGCCTTGATGTCGAGCCTTGCCCCTTCTTCTGTATTGGTACTACGGAGGGGGAAACTCTCTCCAGTCAGGGGCTGGAGAGTGGGCTCGAGGCCAAGGTTCGGGCACACTCAGGAAATTAGCAGTGATGTCCCGGATTCAGTCATGGCGGATAGATGGCAGGGCTCCATTAGGGCAACTGAAGGCATGATCAACAGTGAATAGCTTTCCACATGGACAGTGGGATGGAAGTCGAGTTGGTGTCCATCCAAATCGGAGGCATAGGGCATCCCTGAATGCCTGCTTGTGGAGGCAGAAGTCATACTTCGCCAGCGGAAGGGCGGTCAACCATGAAGAGGCCCCCTTCTCACTGGCTTGCTCCATGGCACACTGTTGGGCATTGGACAGCTTAGGCTTGAGTGCCATCGCCTCTTCGGCGGCATCATTGCAGTTGTTGGTGCGAATGGCAGCCTTTACGTGTCTCTGTTTCAGGCGAACTTCCATAGGGTAGTTCGTGTTCTGCTGTTTGATGACCTTCACCAATGGTGCACTAATGGAAGAACAGGCCAGGAACTGGCGCTGGGCAGCTGCTGTAGGTATGGGGATGCCAAGTCCTCCATGCCTTGCTGGCAAGGCCAACAGCGCTCTCTCAGAATCACTGAGAGCCTTTCTACCAGTCAACGCCGGTAGGAATTGATGGCGGATAACCTCTTCCAATGGTTGGGACAATTCCTCCACACCTGGAACTGTACGCATTAGGAAAGTCCATCTATGCATCAGTCCGTGTGTAAAGACTGTGTGTGCTGCTTGGGGTTGGAAGCTGGCAATCCTTGATAGCTTCTCAATCTCGGATACCCAAACTGAGACCTTCTCCCGAACAAAGTCCTCCACAAAGTTCCTGGAACCAATTGCAGCCCCAAGATGCCTCTGTCCTTGGGTTGTGACCTTTACTCCTGTTTCATGGAACTGTTCTTCTGCTGCTGGGAGATGTTCTGGTTTAACCACCAGCCAGGTCTTGCTTGGGTTGGGGTGGTATCCATACTGTGGGCCAATTGCTTCGAGCTTTTCCCACCATCTACGTAGGCCTGTTATCACTCCTCCGGCTGTGGCATCGTCAGCATACCAGGCTTGTGTTACATCCTTCTGAAGTTTCAGGATGAGGGGTAGGGTACCAAGGGCGTACATAGCCATAGCCAGTGGGTCTCCCTGTGTGGTACCCTCTTGCGATAGAATGTGATCTCCCCCGATGAACAGTCTAGCTGGGCTCCGGTACGTGTTTGTTAGCATTGGGGCTAGTATGGGGCAGAGAATGTGGGTGTTCCGAAGGGCAGCCTCTCTGTTTAGGGAGTTGAAAGCATTAGAAGCATCTACCAAAAGGACAGCCTCCACAGTGCCATCTTCAAACAGGCTCCTCATTGCTAGTATTCCGGCTTCACATGCTGCCTCCTGCCCTGCACATAGCTGTAAACAGCCCACCACTCGTTGGATGTCATCTCTTGCTACCTGAAGGACTGCCTTAGATATGAGACGCCTCAATGTCTCGCCAATCCCAACTGGTCTCACTCCTGGGCATTTGTCAAGTGCTATGAGACGGCAGGCAACCAGGGCAGATATTCCTTCTGGGTCAACATATCCAGTGCACAATCTCCTGGCTAGTCTGGCAATGGACTTGCACAGATCTTCTGAGGTTCTCCAGAAGGAGGAGCACATTCTCTTCCAATTGCCCGCATTGAGCCCTGAGGGTCCGGCTGAGCCATCCATTCCTTGGACAATGGAGCGGATCAATGGGCCATCTATCTGATCAAAAATTACTTCATGGGGTTCAGCGGCCGGAGGGCTGTCACTAATCACTGAGGATATCGCTGGCCTGGTGGATGTTTGTCTTGAAGGTGCTGCTTTACTGTCCTTCCATCTGGTTGAAGGCTGTCTAAAGGTAGACATCCCCTATCCTGATGTTCAGTAATCAATCTCATTGCAGCCTTGACATTGCCTGCAGAAACCAACTTTTTGAAGGACCTTGCCATTCTCCCTTCATCTTGGTGCTGAATCTGGTGAGTGTTCAGTTGACTTTGGACAGTACGACCTTCGTGGACAAGTGAATCAAGGTCTCCCTTCTTCCATTTTGACAGTCTTTCCTCCAAGCACCGGATGTTGTCTTTGGTGCTGGACCTGGCATGAGGCCTCTGAAGTAACAGGCTGGGCATCACCATTACTGCTTTCAAGGCAATGCTTTCTAGTGCTGTGGCATCATTGTATGCCTCTATCAGTCGGGTCACTTCTGAGACAAAGTCAGTTCCTGCCTTCCCCCTTGGGACCTCAAAGAGGTTTCGCTTCCAGCTTACTACCTCTTCATACGCCTTCTTCAGACGCGATGAGAGGGTCTCCCCATCAGTATCCCCCCAAACAAAGTTGGGGGGATTGGTGGTGTTGAAATGTGGGAGATCGTTGTGGCTCGCGAGTTGAAAGCCATCACCTGCCTGCCTGTCTTCCTTGGCCAATTCCTCTGCTGTCTGACGTGTTCTACAATCGTCCTGCCATCCTAACATAGACAGCACTACCCTGCTGTTTGATAACAATGGGAACTGCATATGCCACATTTTGAGGAAGTATTGTATACATTGTGGCTGATCATGAATGGGATCGGAACAGGACCATGTGTTTAGCTATGCATTAATTGTTCTAAGCTCATCCTATTAAGAAAATTAATCGATCATTTACAATGTTCCAGTCAAGACAATTGATTTCGGCTATCATCAATGGATAGAAAAGCATATAAACAAGCAACAGTAACTAACACCATGATGAACCACATAGCCATGAAGTTCGCTCTGCATTTCCCTTGTACAGCTGCATGGGCCCCAACGTCTAGCTAGCTAGTCCCATGTATGTATAGCTACAAGAAATTAAGAATGCAGAGCAACTTCACGGTAATGTGGTTCATCATGGTGTTAGTTAGTGTTGCTTGTTTCTATGCTTTTTCTGCTGACCATTGCTAAATCCCTTTTAATTCTAAAGGGACTTTTGTACACTAGTAAAATAATTCAGACGTCACGCTCGTGACGTCTATTTAGGAATGTGCCCCGTTCAAATCCTATTTTAATGTATTAGGACGCTTCAGCGAAACCTGCCAATCGGCGGTGGCAAAGAACAATTAAAGGCCTTGGATAGGCTTCTTTTGATGTATTGACGACGGCAGCGTACTCAAAGGCAACCTGGACTACATGTAAGAGAAAAGCGTCATAGGCTGTTCGTACCCCATTTCGTCTTTTCCTATTCTTCCCACTGAATTTTTGCGCACTCCTAGCGCAAGACACAGGACATCTATGGACTTAAGTCACATACCAGTACTCGCATACGTACCTGAATGGTGAAGATCTGAGCGCCGGTGGCAATCCAATTCATACAGCGTTGGAGCGAGCGCGAAGTTTGTCGCTCCCGTGTATTAAACATACCCCAATGCCGCCATTTCGTTGCGTTCTACTGTATCAAACGTCACGTTCATGACGTCTGTAAACTCAGCGCGAGTATTTATCTGATGTAGATATAGTCCTTTGGATATGAAAAAACTGTACAAACTAGTGTATAAAAATTCCTTTATAATTAAAGAGGAAATTAGGAATGGCTGGCAGAAAAAAGCATAGAAACAAGCAAGAGTAACTCAACACCCTGATTAACCACATTTCTGCAAAGTTTGCTCTGCATTCCTAATTTTCTTGTTGAGTTACTCTTGCTTGTTTCTATGCTTTTTCTGCCAGCAATTCCTAAATCCCTTTTAATTCTAAAAGAATTTTTATAGACTAGTATAATGTATTCAAACTGAAACCACAGAATATGTTCATAATTATACTTTATGTATAATTATATTATTATACCTAGCTGAATGTCCGCCCTATGGGCAGGTTCCAGCTTATCACAAGCCAGTGAGTCGGTACCTTGCCAGTTTTGAACTATCTGCACAGGTAGTAACAGAGGCTAGCTGTTATAACGACGGTAGAGTTTATTTCGAAATTTGCCGACAACGAAAAAGATCTTCCGTAACCGAAAGTCCTAGAGCCGATCATTAAAAATGGTGTCTCGGCCCGCGGAAGAAAAGGAAGCGCGCCCTTCGGCTGCAGGGCAGCTAGGTGAACGGCACCCCTCTAAGCTCATGTCCCACCACTCCCTAAACCGGCATGGCTCATATCGAGTACGCCAATGACCGGTAGTGGAAGGGCCGGGCGATAATGTTAAAAATGGCGTATCGGCCCGCAGAGAATTGACGAAGGACATCTCTCTCTTCGGCCACAAGGCAGCTAGGTGAACGGCACCCCGCTAAGAACATGACCCCCGAGTTCATCAACTGGCACAGAACGTCTCGAGCCGATTCCCTAGAAGGCGCCGATTTTATGGCTGAACAAACATACATATAAATTCTAGATCCCGTGAATTATAGTAGGATTGCAGTATACAGTATATAGGTTTAAATATACTACAGCATAGCCATATTCTGGCATTTGTTCTCTGACAGCTAAATACTTATAATGAACATCAACCCATATGCTTCTCCAGTCTATATCAAGCTTAAGCTGTCAGAGCAAGTTGTCTGACAATATAATGAAGGAAACATAATGTCTTTGTATATACAAACATCCTTTACTGTATAAATCAACATTGGCATGCAGTGGGTGGTTGGTATGAGAATGGAATTATCAATTACTAGCAGGGAAGCCCGCCGAAGGTGGGCTTCCATGCTCTGGTGCGTTGACAACAATATGCTGACGCCAGCATGTTGTGTGACTGTGCGTTGATGTCAGCTGGGCAGTATGCTGGTATCTGCAACATCATGTGTGCATGGCATGTGAGTATGCAAGGGGGGGGGTATTATGCAGATTGTACCATTATATAGCATGGAGTGCCAGCAAGTGGAGCACATGCCAGTGCACATAGTAAGGGACAATGCTATGCCTGCATGCATGGATGAAGGACATCTCGCTCTTTGGCCGCAGGGCAGCTAGGTGAAAGGCACCCCTCTAAGAACATGGCCCCTGAGTCCCTCAACTGGCACAGAGCATCTCAAGCCGATTCCCTGTAAGACGCCGATTTTATGAGGTAAAAAGCAGACATGCACTAAAAGGGAGATCCTGTGCATTATAGTAAGATGACTTTACATCTGTTGGACAAGTTTGATTGCATCGGTTTCAAATTGATCTATGCTTGCTGCACAGTATCATTGTTGCATCATCAGTGGAGAAAGGAAGAAGTGATGTATTTAAGCAAATTTTGCACACAATGGTGTCTATAGCTAAGTTCAGAGCAATTGAAGTTCATGGGTCTTTGCCAGTTGAATGACTGGCTAATTAATAAGGCAGGAGGAGAATCGATGGCATTCAGGAGCTTGAGGTTGAGGGAATTATTGCACATTACATTCATATGCACTCAGGTGCTCGCAGTGGGCAATGGAATACCAGTTAATCAGATTGCATCAAAAATGTGCAGAATTGCTCAATCTCGGCTAGTATTTTACCAACCTGTCGTCATATAAAATACATCCACCTGATGAATAGCTAGTTATATATGCACAGGTGATCCTTCTGAGTTATATACTTACTTCGTGGCTGTCACTTCTGAGTTATATACTTTCTTCATGGATGTCACAGTTTCCCACTGCATGTAGGTCCTGTATACATGGTGTCTGTTCATATGCATGCAATATACTAAGTGACTATACAGGATTGTGGGGTAAGTACATGGTCCTATAAGTGAGTGTTATACATTCAAGTAATGCCCTGGGTGCATGCAGACATACTATATAGAGTGCTCTTAGCACTCACAATCCCATGCTTTGCAAACCCATGCAAGTATGGGTTGTGGCATTCGTCAGTATAATTATGTCATTATATATAAGATAATTATATGAGAGCCAATTAAATAGAAAGCAGCTCAAGGTACAGCAGGTTACCTATAATTATACACAGGTGCATCCACAAGTGTCAGACGTTGTACTGTATATATATAAAGACACTACAGTTATTATTATGTATAAGATCAAGATGTGTGTGAACATGTATTCACAGGATCATGTTGAAAGTGCCCGGGCCTTCTCATCACTAAGAGTAGTGCACATATAACGAAGTCTAATCAGACCAATCATCCTTATATTAGTTATTACCAGTCCTCCTCAAGCATGTCTTCAATCACATTTGGCAGTGGGGCTACCAAATTGATTCTGCTTTGTCATTTCTCATTATCTATTTGCGTATACTGTATGACTCAGCAATGAGCATCTAGAACATTATTGAATGAGTATGAGTATGCATGATATACGTCATGACTTTCATTATGCAACTGAAAATGGTATATAAAAAGTAAAATTATATGCACTTAAATTAACAAAATTGCAAAGTGAAGATGTGTGCATGTGTATGTCATTCCATTCAAAGTGATCAAGTGTTGATTGTTCCCGATAGTTTAATTATAACTATATTATTGAAAAAGCACTGAAACTCAGTTTAACATAACTGTGTGTTCTGCTGATCTTGGTCTCCAAATGTGATTGGTGGTAGGGACTTTCCAAGCTTTACTGCCAATTTTGTCAGCTGTCTGCGAAACTCCAGTGCACCAATGAACATATTCTGGAAGTGGCGCATGCCTCCATTAAGTTCAAAAGCATTGCGAGCGTGAAGCACTACTCTGTTGTTTAGGAACACAAAATCCCCTGGCTCTGGAAGCAACTCTAGGGCTCTGGGTGAAGATTCAATAAATTTAGCAAACTTGCTGTAAGCCTCATAATATGGCTCCACTAACTCTGGGTCAGCTGCCAAAGGGCCATGAATGTCTGGTGCCCAACTCACTCCAGTGATGTGACCCCAGTGGTTGAGGGTGAAATGTGGGCGTGAATAGCTGTAAGGGACAGGACCAGGTAGATTCTTATCCACAACATTGAGATAAAAACTTGTGGGAACTTTCACTAGGACAGCAAACTCTGAAGGGTACTCCTTACGAAACAATTCTGCCTCATAGAATGCATTCAAGTACACCTGTTCTCCTCCCTTAACTTGCTTGCCAAAGGTGAGGCAGTGAAAGGATGTGAACCCAGCAGGAGATTCTCTCCACTGATGGTCCATGTGAAAAGGCAGCTCCACACATAAATTTCCAACGTTGTTGGCTTTTTCTGGGGGATCTGACTTTACCTCTTCAATTGGCCCGTAATGGTACTGCAAAATGTGTTCTGTCATTTTAAGCCCAATTTCCTCAGACCTTCCGGACTCAGCTGGGACATTCTTGAGCATTGCCAACTGGCCAGAGGCAGCTGTCGTCATGAACTCAAACACGACCTCATCACTTGACATGAAGTCTGCGTACTCCACTGGCACAGGGTGCTTCAGTGGTTCCCAATAAAATTCCTGGGGAATAACTTTTCTCCCATCTCCCCAGTACGCATGCTTCTCTAAGAACCACAGAGGCAGTTTGGTAGAGTGGCTTTTACCCTCTTCCTTCTCCTTCCATTCCAGATAAATATAGCCATTCTTCTCAATTGCCTTGTCGATGGTATAGTTAGGAAGAAGATTGCATGGATTGTAGAATGGTGCTTCATCTGCAACAGTTCGGCATTCTGGACACCAACACTGATACCGCAGCCACACAGCGTGATAGGATGTTGGAGGGCGGTGCAGCCAATTGATTGTCAGAGACTTCTGGTCTCTAGCCACTGACAGACTCTTCACTGGTGCATTCTTCTTTAGTTTTAGCGAATCTGTTTTACTGGTTGTCAGTCTGCGAATGGCGTAGAACCTGCCGTAGCTTTGCAATTGGATTCTAGAACAGATGGTAAGCCACTTTGTAGCTGTGAACATGCTGTCAAACAAAGTTTAAGGTTAAGTCTCAATTTAGTGGCAGGCCAAGAATATCACTGACTTCAGGTTCTGAGTGAACCAAATCAACTTGTGATTTATAAATATGCATCCTTTATATATATGCACAGCCATTTCAGTTGACAGCTCATGAATATCATAATGATGCAATGAGAATACTGCATTCTAGCTGAAACCATGGAATATATACTTGATAGTAGACAGTAGATTTTATTACACCATACAGAATTGCCATATGGCATTTGTTCCCTGACAGTATAATGAGCATCAACCCATAAGCATCTATATGCAACACCCATGCATGTGCCCAAGGATAGCACACTGGTATACCACATCTTATGGCCTAACATAGCTGCTTCAATTCCCATGCATGCATTGTGCAATGATGGCAGGACATATAGAATGTGTCTCACATTGCAATCAGCATCATTACTCATTGTATGCTAGTGCGAGAGTGTGTGAGTGAGAATTAATGCATATGTGAGTATGTAACACTGTCAAAGGCAACTGACTAGTAGCTAGTACTAGTAATAATGTAATGGCAGCATTTGTCCATTGTCTGATGCAACCATACACAGGTTCGCGAACTCTGCTGCACCTGGAACTGCGGATGGCACCCGGTAACACTGTGTTTCCTACTCACTGCACTAGCACCATGGAGCAATGCTTGGCTGGTCATGGACGGAGGGCTCAAAGTAGTACAACAATGTGTGAAACACACAAAGTCTACTTTATTATAGTTAGCCTCCACAGCCCATACAGGTCATGCAGAGAGTAGCCATATGCGCTGCTGCATGTGTCCACGCGTCTTTGAAACAGAGTTAACATTATGTTCAGGCTCTTTTAATTGATATCCATATATACACCATGGTTATAGGGAAGTGTGTCTTAAGTGTTAAATGCAATGAGGTGATCCTATAGCCGAACAGACGTGTGAGGTGTAGATAGTTATGCACAGGTGATCCCACCAGACTGAACTGGTTTAATCCACATTATGCAAGTTGAGCCTAGTTCTATAACATATCAGCTTGTGAGTAGCTGTTATATACTTACTTTGTGATTGTCACTGTTTCCCACTGTACGTATGCCTTATATACATATATAGGAAAGCCAATGTGGTGTCTGTTCACATGCATGCAATATACTAAGTGACTATACAGGATTGTGGGGTGTGTACATGGTCCTATAAGTGAGTGTTATACATTCAAGTAATGCCCTGGGTGCATACAGACATGCTATATAGAATGCTCTTAGAACTCACAAGCCCATGCTTTGCAATCCCAGGCAAGTATGGGTGCCGGAAAATTACCAGTTAGTGATGGTAGTGAAACTAATTTGTATGTAGCTATACACTTCATGTTACTGCAAAGAGTGTATCTGATACATAGCAAGCTCATAGCTGCTACAATAGTGACTTGTTAAATTATAGCCTGTAGCTATATTATAGAAATAATAAAAATTTTCTGCAAAAATTGTAAGGATGTAGGGATGGCATAAAAAGGACATAAACAAGTAAAGGCTGTTACACAGTGGAGCATTAACCATGGTCCCAACATGCAAGAACGTTGCACCTTATGGTCCTACATCCTTGAATGTAGGGACAATGGTTAATGCTCCACTGTGTAACAGCCTTTACTTGTTTCTGTCCTTTTTTATGCCATCCCTACATCCTTAAAATTTTTGTAGAAATTTTTTATTACTTCTAGTTTCTGTACTTTTTATAGTGGACAGCTAAGCTGAAGCAACACAAAGTCACCTAGTCTCACCCATAGGGCATTGGTGCAGGCATTATAACTCATTTCTGTAATCCTGGAGTGGGCTAGCACCTAGGTTCCCGGCGAGGAACGGCGAACGGAAGCCAACAATGGCTGGGAAATGCACGCACGGCCGCGAGAGTCCTTCAAACGGCGCGCAAGTTAACTGCTGCAGCTGCTAACAATGGCACCAGTCACTCCGGTTTCATCCGGTTTAATTACGTATATTGGAAATGGCGTCCGTCCCGCTTGGCCAAGCAACACGACAGGAGTCGTGGCAAGCGCGCCGTCTTCCGCACTAACTCGCGCCGCTTTCTAACCTACAAAGGAATGCAGCCAGCCAAAATTGATGCAGTATGTTGCAAGAAGTATCCTCCTGGTTCCTCTGGTTTGTGCGCTACAGCTGTCAGAGAAGAAGAAGAAGAAGAAGAAGAAGAAGACGAAACGTGGGTGATGTCGAGGGCGCTCTCTACATGTAGGCACACCTTCGCTAGGAAGTAAGGTTAGTTATGCGCACTGTTCAGTCCCCGCCTCGTCATGGTAAGCTTCGTTTGCCGGTTTTCAGCCCTGTTCAGGAGTAGCGCGACTTTTCGTTTGTATTACAGCATACAAACAACCACTGCCATCCCTACATAGACAGCACTACCGTGTTGTCTGATGCATGGCATTGAACATATTTTACATGAATGCACCCCTTTTAGCCACTTAATGAAAGCCTTCTCTTACACTGCCAAACTCATACATGATGCTGTATAGCTACACGTACACTGCAACTGCATGCTTGTCAACGTTGCACTAATTGCAGTTGAATGTGTTGATTGTACGTGGGGATTCCCCGAACTTTAATATAATTATACTCAGAAAATGGCTGACTGGGCGTTCCAGGAATGCTTGTTATTCGAGGAATCCGTGCTTCTGCTGACGTGGCAACGAGGGAAAGAGAGGAGGGGGATAACTTGGTTGCTTCAGACCATCGAGCGATGTAGAGCTAGTGTGGACAAATCTTGATTTTTAATTGGGAGGCGGAGAGCTGACAGCTAGCTACACAGCGCTGGAAGTACTGGTATGTTGGGAATCGCTGTTACCGTGCTAGCTAGCGCTTTCCCTCCTGTATGAAACAACGTAGTCCTCCATACTTTATTGTACCATACTGGTCTATAGTTGTATCAGTAGCTACCGACTAACTATGTAGCTAGCTAGCTACTATCCTGTCGACCAATCCATGGACAGCCACTCTTATTGCATTATTGGTGCATAGCTGGTTAACAGTGCTATACTTTGTTACATGTTACTTTCGATTTTACAGTAGTCATTAATGAAGTACTTCACTGTCATCTCTGCAGGAGTAGCTACTTTATAGCTCTATATGTGCTGAGAGATTGAGGTTGATGTAACGAAGGGGCAGTTTCTTGGCATAGCTACCAGAATTTTAACACAATGAGCTTTAGGCGCATCATACTGTTGTCTTTGGATTGGTGTAGGCCAAAAGACCCTCCACTGTCCCTAGGAGCTGCATCCATCCTCACTAGCTTGGTGAAGTCTGACATTGACACAACACCTCTCTCCTACAATGTCAACACTAGCGACTTCAGAGTTGAGGAAGCACTCGAAGACATCTTCGCTCAACAGCCTGATAGTAGTACGCTGCTTGGCATTGGAGCATTTGTGTGGAATGAACGACATGTGCAGAAGATGCTAGCAAGGCTCACGCAGTATCGCTTTCCTGGTAAAATTCTCTTGGGTGGCCCTCAGATTTCATACTGCTCAGGTAATCTTGAGTACTACTACCCCCAAGTCGACATCTTCTGTCGTGGCTATGCAGAGGAAGCAGTGGTGAAGCTGGTAACACGCTCAAATGACAAGGTCCCTCACCCACCTGTCGGCGGGATAGTGTACAAGGGAGTTCCCGACTTGAAGCTGCAAGCTACGTGCGACCTTGAGTCTCTTCCAAGTCCTTTTCTGGAGGAAATTATTCGCCCTCAACGGTTCATTCGATGGGAGACCCAAAGGGGATGCCCCTTTCGGTGTTCTTTCTGTCAGCATCGTGAAAGTTCCTTGCCAACTGGCTCTGGCCAACGTATTCGCCGCCCGTTAAATGTCAGTAGGGTGGAGAAGGAGGTGGAGTGGATGTGCCAGTCGGGCATAGAGGACATAGCTGTCTTGGATCCCACATTTAACTCTGGGCCAAACTATCTGAAAATTCTGGACAGTTTTATTCAGCATGAGTTCCAAGGCAAGCTAGCACTGCAGTGTCGCTTTGAAATGGTAAAGGAAGAATTTTTGTCGAAAGTGTCAAAGTTGAATTCACAGGGTGCAAAGTGCATTCTTGAATTTGGTCTGCAAACGATTATCAAAGCAGAAGCGAAGGCTATTCAGCGACCCAACAACTTGAAGAGAGTTGAAGAAGTTATAGCAAAACTTCATTCCTTTGATATTCCGTTTGAAGTGTCACTGATATTTGGGCTACCTTTGCAGACGCTGCCTTCGTTCAAAGAGTCAGTGAATTACTGCCTCAAACGCGGTATCCCTGTTGTCAAGGCTTGGCCTTTGATGATTCTCCGAGGCACACCTCTGGACACTGAAGAGCAGCGGAAGGGCTATGGCCTCGTGGAGAGGTCCATCGGAGTGTCCGAAGAGATCGATCGAGTACAGGTGGATATTCCACATGTAGTCACTTCTTCCACGTTTTCTTCTGAGGACTGGCTCAAAATGGGTGAAATAGCAGAATTGTTGGCAAAGACTGAAGGAAACCACCCTAAATCTGTGTAGTTTCAACTGTCACTAGCCGTCGTTGGATACTATATCGTAACACTATTTAAAGCTACATACATGTGTATAGCCAGATGAAGTGTGTATATAATCATTGTAAAATATTATATAAATATTTTATACTATTATTGTATAGAAGCATTATATATTAATTTTTACCATTAGCAAGGCCTGTATTTATACATGCACAGAGTGTGGATTTTGACTGTATAATTGTCCACTATAATAATTGAAAGTTTAATATAAATGCAGACATTGTTTATTTGTAATTATGCGGCGATAAGAATACAATTACATAATTATATAATTATTAATAATGAATAATTATCATAATCTAGTATAATTTAATAACTCTATTCATAATTGAATTATAAAATTACATGCATGATTACTTACACTATAGGAACATATAATTTTCGCACATGTGGCATACGTCTATACAATTAATTATGCCATTATAATAAATTATAAGAGCCAATTATAACTGTATAAAAGAGCTCATACAGCAGACATGCATACACATAAACAAGTGTGTGCACAAGCTAGTGTGAGACATTGTATATAAAATACACTAGCTATGTGTGACAGTTATAATAATTATGTATAAGATCAAGATGTGTGTGCAGGTGTATTCGCAAGATCATGTTGAAAGTGCCGGGCCTTCTCATCACTAAGAGTAGCATGTATAATGAAGTCTAATGAGACCAATCAACCTTAATTATTACTGGTCCTCCTCAAGCATGTCTTCAATCACATCTGGCAGTGGGGATGGTCGCCAAGCCCGAGAAAAGCTGCTGTTAGCCTGCCCCTAATCACAGGAGAGAGAGAGAGGGGGAGAGGGAGAGGGAGAGAGGGAGAGGGAGAGAGAGGGAGAGATGGAGAGGGGGAGAGGGAGAGGGGGAGGGAGAGGGTAAGAGAGGGAGTAGGAGGGAGGGGAGGGGGAGGGGGAGGGGGAGGGGGAGAGGGAAAGAGGGAGAGGTAAAGGAAGGGGGAGAGGGAGAGGGGGAGAGGGAAAGAGGGAGAGGGAGAGGGAGAGGGAAAGAGGGAGAGGGAGAGGGAGAGGGAGCGGGAGGGTAGGGGAGGGAGAAGGAGAGGGAGAGGAAGAGGGAGAGGGAACACTGATCATAGCTCATATAATAACGCATGATTCTAATTTCAAAAAGGCAAGCACTGCAGCTAGTTTGCACTACAGAGAGGATACAGCATAGGCATTCCTATAGTAAGTTAGCACTGACAAATATGGAGTTAGGTAGCATCCAGGCCTGCGCATTGGCTTACACTTGATGTCAAGTTGACGTGCGCTTACTTGTGCCGGGCCATGTAGCTGTCTTGATAGCTGCAGGCTGACATAGTGGAACCCTGGGCGATTCTGTGGGTCCACTTCCCAGCAGTCATTCATGATACTAAACCTGTAGTTGGGTGGATGTCAGGTTTACAGCATTAACACAGTAGCAGATTACTATACATGCATGTTGCATATACAAGTGTGTGTGTGTGTGTGCGTGCATGTGCGTGTGCATGAGTGTGTGTGTGTGTGTGTGTGTGTGTGTGTGTGTGTGTGTGTGTGTGTGTGTGTGTGGGTGGGTGTGGGTGTGTGGGTGTGTGCATGTCTGCATGCTCATATGCGCTTGTGCATGCGTGTGTGCATGCACCATGCATGCTCACAGCATCTCTGAGCAGGAGGCCGGTTGAGATGGTTTCACGCCTTTGTTGCAAAACAAGTCTGGCAAGTCACTTGTTTTGTCTGCGCCACACCCTTGCATCGGAGTGTCACCTTCAATACAGCAGACATTCCAAGATGAGTGGGGTACAAACATACACACACATGCATGGAAGGCAGCCGTACTGCACGGCTGACATAATACATGATCTATGGCTACACATAGTGCGTGTGATGTTCGCAATACATAAAACAATGAAAGCACTGGGTATGCAGCGAAAACATGCCACACTATAAGACGGTTGTGACACTGCTGGTACTGCTGGGTAAACTGGTACAACTGAAGTAAGTCTGGCTTGCTAGACCCTTTCCCAACCCCAAGGCAAGGGATGTGAAAGTCTTACCATCTGAAGCAAGTTCCCACAATGTCATTGCAAAAGACCACCTACATAGAGACAGAGGAAAACAGAAGCAATAAGGTGAACACACAGTGCTGACATGTTGACGTGAAATTCCATTCATGCTGTTCACTCACACGTCACTGAGTTGGGAGTACAGCAAGGAGTCAATCACTTCAGGAGCAGACCACCACGCCAGAGGGCGGCCCTACGAGTGAACATTGACGGGACGGAGATCGTTACATGTGCAAACACACAAACAGCTCCAATAGTGCAGTGCAAACTACTTGTATACATACTCTAACAAAGGTACGTATGTAGCACATTTTCTCTGCTCCCACACGATGGAGATTAGAAAGTTGGGACTAACAGCACGACAAGACAAACACTGACAAACATTTATTACAAAAGATAAACAAAATCAATAACAATCGATCAGACTTCTCCAAGCTTGAAGCTTAGGATGATGGCGATAGTTACACTCACGTTTGGTGTCCTTTCCGTGAGCTGTGGTCCGTTGTCCAACTACAGAGAATAGCAAAGTAGCGTACAACACAGATGGACGCTTACACACCAAGGTAACACACATACATACACAGACACTGGAGTATGCACATATAGTAGACACTGCATTGAATGAGACCAAGTGGCATACAGAAATGAACATGTATAGCTCATTCACAACTAATGTTGCATGCTAAAAAGCGTAACTTGTTGGTTGAGCTTACCATGGATGTCCGGCGCATAAGAGGCTGTGATGCACCCTTTTCGCAAGAAAATCCACCCACTTTGATGCAGTAGTTGGCTCCGATGTACACAGATTCACACGTGAGACGCTTGTGAACAATCTAGCACACGAATAGCACTGCTCATTACAGCCACTCAAGATACAAGTATAAGAATGCCATACTTGCCAATCTATCATACATACATACAGTCAACAGACTAAGGGATACAGGGTATGCAGCACACTGCAACATGCACAGGAAGAGTGCTGTAACTGATCGTGTTAAGATATGTATCACAAGTCATAGAGACTGACTACAATATCACGGGTCCAGTTAGTCGCACTACAATGCCTTAGACACATACAGTACAGTAGCTTAATAGAGTGGAATCTTGAGCATAATCACAGAGGCCCTGGGTGTTTGGTTTCTGGTGACACAATGTTTCTCTCAAGCCCTTTAATCTGCCATTTCAAAAGGCTACAGACAGCAACGGACCAGACTGAGTCTCATTAAACATGTCTACTATCAGTCTTCAGAGTGTAGTCCCTTCCTTGGGCTCTGCTGTGATTACGTTAAAGATTCTATTCAATTACTGCACACAGCTGCTCTCACGTAGCTGGACTGCTTTCCAGGGAGCAGTCCGGCTACGCAAGATCAAACAGCAATCAACCCACATCCATCATCTACGTACAGTAGCCGAGTAGCGCTAGGTAACTCACTGACAACTGACTAAGGTGCAACAGTGCCTTGGCAATCTGCTCGGCTATAGCCAGTATGTCTTCACTAGTCATAGCTGTTTCCAGAGGAGCTGTGAATACGTCCACAACCTCCTTGACTGTTGGAGGCTTGCACTCTTTGGCGTAGGCCACCTCCAGGTGCTCCTTCTTTCCACTCTCCAGTGGAGGGTAGCTGTGATTTGTGCGGGATACCTTAGCCCTTCTCTTTGCCTCAAGGAATGAGTGGAGAGTGCCAAACACACCCAACTCTACCACGAGGAGGACTGAGGGGAATGATGCCGAGTGGAAGTACATATGACAGATCTCATGCCAGGTACATACACAATGCTACCAACAATTGAAAAGGTGGGATGATAGTAAACATCAAACAAAGCAACACTTTTTCCACAGGTCATCCACAAATCAGTGTTGGTGAAAGGGACGACGGATGTGTCACATGCTCAGGCCATTTGAAATCTAGCTCTAGTCCCAAACCCAGAAAAATTTCTGCCCTACTGGAGGGTTTTAGCAGCACACACCAACCATGCCAATTTGCCATCCTTTGCCATGCATAGGCAAGCACAACTGACTGTTGTGTATCTTAGCATGCAAAACTGAATTTTCTCATGACTTTTGCCAATCAATTATTAGCAAAAATTGAAAAGAAAAAAGCACAAGCTCAGTGAAATTTAGCATGAGAGTACAGTAGCAAGAACCAGAAACAGAGGCAGCATTCATCTGCATCCACCCACACCCACACACACGCACGCACACACACATGCACGCACGCACGCACGCACACACACACACACAGACGCACTCGCACACACACACACGCACGCACGCACGCACACACACAATCCGTATGAAAGTACCCAATGTGCAGTACTTTGCCCAATACAAGTGTAAGTCCAAACACTAGACATCAAACCGACAGGCTCATGCACAAACCCAATAGCATACGTACCTTGTTTTCCCCCGGAACAGGCTCCGAGGAAGTTGATCAGGTTCACATGAGGAGCTAGATTCTTCCTCAACTCAACCTTTCTCAGTGCTTGACACCTCTGCATCCTGTTCTGTGAGGACGCATCTACATACGTACGTACATATGAGTGTATGTAGATATAACAAGACAACCACAAAGAGAGTACAGTTAAAACTGTCTAAGACAGCCACTGGTACGGCCACTTCTAATTGACCTGTGTATAGAGGTAACTGCTTACAAAGGTAGATTGCTATGTTTTAGTGATATTAGTGGCCATGGAGGTTGAGTGTATTAGAGAGGTGTGACCACCTTAAGGCAGGTACCATTGTACACTTACTTTGCCAAGTATATACGTAGTACACAACGCCAGTAACACAATACAGCATGGTAGCCGTGTGAGAATGCTGCCATCCTCACCTTGGAATATCTTTACACAGGCCAGGCTCCTCAAAGGAGACTCTCCACAAATAGACTGCACCACTGCCTTCTGTACCTCACCAAACCGACCGTTTCCTGCAATATAAACCAACCACACACACTAACAGAACAAACCATGCAACAGCAAGCGTATTAAAGAGAAATGTGTCATTGCTCATTCTTCTTCACAATTTGGAAGATGGGTTTAAAGCATTGCCATGTGCTTTGCACTGTCACAAAAGGCAACACGACACACTCCACTACGTACTCACCAATTCTGGTCCCCGGCTGAATATCCTTCAGCTTCACATTAGGGTTTGGGACACCTGGCTGAAAGGACCTGCCCCAAACAGTACAACATCGATTACAAAGTCAGCCACACACTTTGTAAAACACAAAGAATGCATACATAATTATAGGAAGTGAAGGTGTACAATATGTCCTACTATATCAATTTTAACACTCAAGGATAAAGCTCACACTGTCAGAACAAAACAGAGGCTCTCCAATACATTGCTTATCTGCCACAAACAGTGAAGCAAGCTATGTACGTATATCACTTATGTGTGTGCAGCCCTTGACAACAGATTTACAGAATACGCAGGTACGTACATGAAATGACACTTTCCGCAAACACAACCTCTACATGCTAATCAGCCTGATTGCCTGACATGCTTTACTAACCCTCTTCTAGGAGTCTTGCCATCCGACTCCTCTCTTTTTTCCTTCCGTTTGCGCTTTACTCTCTTTACTGTCATGAAGTAGGATAGGACGCAGCAAGGGAGGACAAAGATGGCTGTCGAAAGCAAGCCCAGCACTGTTGACACGACCTTCACTGTTGTCAGGTCACCTGGTTCACTCGTACCAACGTCTTCTGTGAATAGCAATGAGGAATGTGTGTACAACATAGCATGACAGATGGCTGGACACTCAACAGATAAGACTTGCAAAGCTGTCCCAATATCCCATTACTAATGTACAGCATACACATTTGTACACCATATACAGCATAGCACACTATATAAACACTACAATAGTTCAACACACATACAGTCATGTGGAATAGGGGCTGCTTAACACACTGCACCGTGACTAATAAACAAAGTAGCATTGTACGAGTTGCTGTACGTACGTCTGCTAGTTTATCCACACCAGACATCGCAGCAGATATGTACACAGACAACTTGCTTGATTCATTGCTAAACAACATTGGGGCAATCAGTTGTAGTACGCAATTCACATGGTGCGTATCATAGTTAGACCCTGACACTACCACCCCGTTGCCATGGCAATCAGAGACAGAAGCGTCATGCGTACTAAAAAGCAAAATTAATGCAATATGTTATAGTGGAGCGATTGACGTCACCAGCCAAGCAACCAAGTGGGTGACATCACGACTGTCCCACCTTCTACTACACACTCCACACCTACTACCTTTGAATTCAGTACTAAAGATGTTTGTCATGTTTGCATAACACCGCCACATGAATAAGGATAGAACAACATTCCTTGTATTCACTGGTCATGACTGGTTTGGCGTAGTACGGTGTTGAGTGAAACACGAACAGGACATGACATTACAGGCACATTATGTAACCCAAACCTGTTTGGCCAGGCCTGCTCACACAGGGTCACCATTTTGGGCAGTTATTAGCAAGGAATACAGTTGAGCACAATAACACATTACACAAGGTAAAGTATACACATACACACATAACCAAATATACATACACATCTATATTCATATGTACGTACATACACATACGTATGTACATACACACACACATATACATACATACATATGTACATACAGTCATACATACATATGTATATGTACATACATACTCACACACATACATACGTACATAAATATATGCAAACTCACATATGGTATGTGACAATGCAATATTAACGTTTCATTTCATTCCATTCTATTTTTATTGAAAAGGTTAAACAGTTCCATCCGTTCCATTTTACTTCACTTTACTTTAGAGTACAACAGTTGTGGAACAAAGCAATTGGAGGAGAAATACGAAACACAGTCCAAAGGGATTGCCACGCACACACGCACAAAATGTGACAGAGACCCAACCGTTTGTTCTAATAGTAACTCCAGCCTGCACCCGGCCGAATCGTCTCAATCACTACATGCAGTGCCAAATGTATCAATCATTTAATTCACCTGTTCTAGACCCACTCATCCATTTCGTACTTTACCCATACAACGGAAAAGATACTTCCAGCATTCTTTAGAAACGAAACGTTCAACGTCATACAGTTGCATACCATACATGCATGAAGCAATTATCGGCATGCATGCGTGTACCCGCCCATTCCAATGTACAGTAATACATACATACACGTCCGTACACACAATACAATGAAGCACGCATATTTTACCTGTCCCCCTGGCATAAACAGCCATCACCAATCTCTCCTCCACAAAGCAGCCAATGAGAGTGCCATCAAAGGTTACAATATCTCTCTTTGGGACATTCCATTGCAAGCGCCGTCCAACTGTGGTCACATTTGAATAGGTGCGGGTGACATTGCAGGAGCAGTTGGCGTCGTTGAGCAGCATACACCATTCACGGCTGGCTGTGATGGGCAACTCCAGATCACAGGTCAAATTGACCAAATAACCATTCACTGGAGTATTGGAGTAGGCAATGGGAGTAGAATGGGAGAAAGTGACATGAATGGATAATGGGATGGGATGACGGTGTGAGTATACCTTGTAGCAGTGTGTGTGAAGAGTGCAAGATGAGATGTGTGTGCATAACAAGAGGAAAGTAGAACACAAAAGTGGACGAAGGAAGCAGAATAATAGAGGAAATGAGCATAGGGTCAAAAAGGAAGGATAGAGAATGGAAGAGAAAGGAGTGAGTAAGAAGGAGAGTGGACAGGGAGGGGACAATGTCATAAGGAAAGAGAGCGGGGGGGGGGGGGGGGGGGGGGAGGAGAGTGGACGGGGAGGTGGAGGGGGGGTGGGTGGGGAGGTAGAAGGGGATATAGATGGCTCTATCAACAGACATCATTAAGGAAATATGTACATAACTACGGTGAAGACAATCACATTGGGCATATTAACAGGTGCTTGCTGACATGCTAACAACCTGCGGTGGCTACTAGTGGTGAGGTGTATGAGTCAACACGGCAGTTGAAAGTTACACTTCATCATCTTGATCATCATCAATCGGCATCACCTTAAGAGGGTAGTTAGCACCAAACAGCAAAGTTAATACGACTACGGATGAGAGTTATCCGTCTTTGTAGAATACGGCTACGTACATTGTAGAATAGACCATCAGACCAACGCCTACACACCCTACTCCGCACCCAAACAGAGAAGAAAACGACAATGCAATAGTGTCGCTGTAGTAAGCCCGCCAGGCTCGCGCGCGCGAAGCCAACAAAGTATGATAAGCCCATAGATGCACGACGTCTTCTATGGAAACACACGCGTCCTCGGTGGAATAGGCAAAGAACGCGGGAGATACGCACATACCAGCCTTACATACAAGTACCCCTATGCTCGCAAGCGTGCGAACGCCGAGACGGTACCATCAACAACTTACGTGACGTGTCTTGGTGAGACTTGAAGGTGGTAGTGGGGATCTGCCGCGGTAGGTCCTCCAGCAGGTTCGTGAGGTAGCGACAGGCGCTTCCGTCGTCTATCGCCAGAGAGGGCTGCAGAATAAGCGCCACGCCGAGCAGCAAGAACCCCAAAGACATGGCTAGATGAGTCAACTTATTTGGTTCACTTCTTTCGGTGGATAGGAACGGATGTGATATTTATAGTCTTCTGTTCAGCAGGAAGTGGCGTAAGGGGATTCCCCGAATACCGACTGGCCCATGCTGAGAGGGAAATTTACTGCGTCCCTTTTTTGTACGTTTCCCTTCGCTCTACGTCGAGCAGTATTGACTCTACCCACTCTACCACACTGGAGAGAGGTACCAGTCTGTTTATCAATGGCTACATCGTCATCACAGTTCGCATCTGACGGCGGACAGCCCCGTCCAGAATCCGATTCTGAGGGGTCGACTGAGGCTCCTGAACAACCCGAAGCGAAACGCATGAAGCTGTGTCCGGAGATTGAGGACACTGGTGTGGTGGAGAAGGTTGAGAACGGAGCCGCCCCACAAGCTGCAAAAGTCCACCGCAAAAAGTGCGCTTTGCTTCTATCCTTCAGCGGCAAAGACTACAAAGGCATGCAGCGGAATCCGGGCGTGAAGACGATTGAGGAGGACCTCATCCAGGCACTGTACGCGGCAGAAGCCATCACAGAGGAGATGCGAGACAACCTAGGCAAGCTGGGCTTCCAGCGATGTGCGCGGACGGACAAAGGCGTGTCCGCTGCGCGGCAACTAGTGTCCCTCAAAATGGTTCCAGAAAACAGAATGGTCGCGTCCGTCAACTCCCATCTACCGACCGAGATTCGTGTCATGAGCCTCTTCAGAACCACAAAGGGCTTCAACAGTAAAGAATGGTGCAGTGCACGAACGTACGAGTACTATGTCCCAACTTATGCGTTTGCAGACAGTATTAATGATGTGAGCCACGAGTATCGTAGCCCACCAGAAACATTGCTTAGAGTGGACCAACTGCTTGGAATGTATAAGGGTACGCACAACTTTCACAACTTTACATCCGGGAAGCAACCAGGAGACCCGAGTTGCATGCGATATATCATTGACTTTACGTGTGGCTCACTGCATGAGACAGAGGGAGTGGAGTATGTGGCACTGCGAGTAAAGGGCCAGAGCTTCATGCTTCATCAGATCAGGAAGATGATTGGGCTAGTGATTGCAGTGATGCGTGGCTATGCCACAGACGAGATGATTGTAAGGAGCTTGCTGAAAGAGAAAGTGAACATCCCTCGTGCACCTGGCCTCTACCTCATCCTGGACAATGTTCATTTTGATCGATACAACCGAAAGTTCGGAGAGGATGGCGTTCATCAACGACTCGAATGGTCTGCTGTAGAGGAGCGCATTCAAGAGTTCAAGGAGCGTGTGATTTATCAGCACATTCATGAGACTGAGCTACAAGCAGCCCCAATGGCCGAATGGCTGGCCTCTCTTAATATTCACGATTTCATTGATGCAGAGTCAGTGCCACGTCTGCCAGTTGCCTCAGCAGGTGGCAACTCAGAACAGGTGGAGAAGGGAGATAACCCACCACATGAAGAGGTGGAGAAGGGAGACAGCCCACCCCATGAAGAGGTGGAGAAGGGAGACAGCCCACCCTATGAAGAGGTGGAGAAGGGAGATTACCTACCACAAGAACAGGTGAAGAAGGGAGATAACCCACCACATGAAGAGGTGGATCAATAGCAACAACCAGTGCTAAGTTAGGGGATGTCCATTCCATATTTATACTAGAGCACACACATGCATTGCAGTAGAATGTTCTCGTGACCTTTGTTGACTTATTTACTGTTAACATTACATTCAATTGGAATAACAATTTGTTCATTAGTAGACATGTTTGTTATGAGAATACTTCATATGTCTATTATGTGGAACAACAAGAGTTGTTTGTTGACAATAAGCACAAGTAACACGTAAACAGTTTACGGACCATACTAGCAAACATAGTCGAAAATGAAGCCAATTACCTATTCTTCATGCATTTTACTTGTAGCATGAATGTGCGTGCATGTGAGTATAGCATGCAGCGGATACCATTTAGCCCAAAGGTCGTTACACATGCACGCCATAGCCAGCTTAGCTGCATGCACGCACGATCTATATAATATTATAAGTCAAATGCTATCCTGGTATGTGTGTATTGTACACTATTTCTACAGCTGAAAACAGTGCATGGTGTTGCACTTGTTTGGCAGTGCAGTCATGTAGTACTTAAAGCTACCTGTGTAGAATTGTAAGTACATGTACATCACCACCTCCCAGCCAGACACAAAGGGTAGACAGTGTTCTGTATGTCATGCTAGTAGCAGTGTTGGAGGGCAGTGCTCACACAGCAGTATACACAGACTAGTACACAAAGTGTACTAGAGGAACACAGTGACACTATAAACAATTCTTGCCTTGACAGACAACTGAACTTCACAAACACTTTTGGGTGCCGTCTATAATTTTATTATATAGCTCATGTGCAGTAGAACAGCCACACTTCCCTTCACATACTAGCTATAGTATGTGAAATGAACACTCCGGATACAGCTGATCCAAAGGTCAAGGTGTTTGCAAGTTAAATATAACCATTTTGCAACAGATGCAGAGGGAAACAACATGGTACATTCTACACCTATAGTACAGTACACGTATAGCTTGTGCACCTCATGCAATCACACAGTACTTAATCCCATGGCCATGCCAGCTGTATATAGTTCACTCCTTTTCATGCATGTGACAAGTTAACATTTATATTCTTACGTATGCCCAGCTCACCATATACACACAATATGAGTCTTTGCATTTCCATCTGCCTCCCATATATAGCCATGCATTCAATATAATATACACATACCACACTCTCCATGCATGAATCTAAAGCATATTATATATGCAATCATGAAATTACATGTGTCCAATTAATTCCATGCAATTATAATTTGTCCACAGCAATTTCTTGCTTGTTACACATAATGACACACCTATTTAGTCAGCTGATAAAGCTCTCAACAGATTATGATATAATATGGAATTAGCAACAATTGAGCTACTCACATTTTGTGTACATACCATTATTTCATCCTTCAAAAATGTACGTTCGTTGATATAGCCCTGCCACATAGCACCTACAGCCATGCATAAAACTTAATTGCACGTAATTGATCTACGTAGATAGACTACCTTTGATTCCATTACGACTTAATTCTGTTTACGGCCAAAGATCCTTGCATGCATGCATGCATGCACCCGGGGCATGCATTCTTCCTGTGCATGCATCTGCTTCTATCTACAACTATGTATAATTACACGTAATACGTAATACGCATGTATGCATGAGCTGCAGTGCACTAGTGCGTATACATAAATTATGGCATTAGGAAACACAGGGACTATGTGTACAGTACATACGTATCTATGTAGTGCCAAGCATAGATACTCGACCCTAGGGTCTAGGGACTTTAGGGTCGAGTATCTATGTGCCAAGGTAGTGAGACTGTAGTGAGACTGTTCATATATAATTCTGATACAAAGTACAAACACGAATGCCCAAGGGCAAGTGACTGTATTCCTCTAACTACGTGTGTACGTAATATGATGTCACCAAAACTGTAACAGTGTTCTATGACACCATAACAAAGTATGTGTTTGAATTTTCGTTAAAAAAACTACGCAAGTAGTACATACACAAACAGAAGTTTAAGTGCCCACGGGTACACAGTGTGTGATCGACTACTGTGTTGGGGTCCCCGTATTCTGTGGAGGGGCAGGCTCCTCTACTGTTGGTTCGGGATTGCTCTGCGTCTTCTCTGGACTGTTTTGGCTGTTACGAGCAGATTCTACCAGCTGAGGCAAGATGTCTCGGGAAAGATAGAGGCTGGCACTGGAGGTGGATGCAGCAGGGCTGGGTTGGTACGTAGCTGGGGAGGACTGGGCTCCGTTAGCACTCGCAGAGGGCGTGCCGGTGGGTGTGAGATGTATGCTACTGGGGGCGGGGCTGGAGGTGGTGCTGAGGGCCGCTGCCCCACTCCCCTCATCCCCCTTGAGACCACTCTTGCTCAGTCCCTGCAGGATGAGTTGGCTGAGGGAGCCGTGCTGACTTGTGGGTGGTTGCATGCTCAGCTGCTTTAGCTGGAAGCGAAGGAACTCGTTCTCCTTCTCCAAGATGGTGATCTGCCCCTGCAACACTTGCAGTGCATTGTGAGCCTGCTCCTTGTTCTTCACCAGGTCACCCAACTGCCCATTTAGGGAGTGTAGCTCCTTGATGTATTCTATGGCCTTCTCCAGCACAAACCCTTTGTTCAGACTGGCCTGTATGAAGAAATGTGTGAGGTGGAGGAGGATATTAGCATCAGTCCTTCATGATCAACGCATATGTATATACGTATGTGTACTGCGTGTACAAAGTGAGGGGCACACATCAGACTGTGGCTATGTATGTTGCGCTACATACATGTCTCACTGGCATTGCCTATCCCACACACACACGCACACACAGACACACACACACACACACACACACAGACACACACACACAAACACACACACACACACAGCCAGCTACACAGATGGCTGGCTTCCTCTTAGAAATGTAGCACCTACTATAGGAGCAGTCTTGTGACATCAGGTGTGTCTGATGTACCTATCAGCAGACTGATACACATCCTTTGTGGTCACAACGATAGCAACAAACGATAGATGTTATGCTACAACTGAATTGTTGCAATTCAAAACTCATCTTAACATGAATCTTTCATAGTTCATCGAACATCAGTTTTGAAAGTCCTCAAATGGAATCCGCGAAGAAAGTGATGACCAGCTAAGCTAGGTGTATCAGTAGTCCACGATTGATTTTACTGTAACAATTGCCAACTTTGACGAAATCCAGAAGGAAACACGATATGCGACAGGCAACAGTGTCCGAGGGCAAGTATGAGCAGTGTTAGAGGTCCTTGGAGAGCAGTACGAGTTAAACTAATATCCTTTAATGATTAATCATTCATCTTTCATCTCAGATATGCACTCATCCAAGGAATTAGCATTCTTCTTCACATGGGATAGGCACACCCAGCTACAGCTCATTGAGAAAGCAAACGTCATCAAAGATTTTGGCAGTAGACGTCGCAAAATTGCCTATAAACTATTGGCTACTGGATGGCCAAGCCAACAAAGTCTACACTCGCACCAGCTGCATTTCAGGTCAATAACTAAACCACATTACGACATCCACCCTTTACTCAGCGTACATTGATTGTGCTGACAATGTATGGCTTCCACATACAGTTATCCTATAATTATACTTATATTGCTACAGCAGTGATCACTACAGATACATATTGAGCCATTCATGTGAGTTGAGTGTGAGATACTACTTGCACGAGTAAAAATGTCCAACGTGTAAAATACATACCAAACATCACCGTACTCATTGATGGCAACTGCCACGTACACCCTTCGAATTCCGGAAGGACCACACATGCATGCACCCTTTTAAGTTTCATCCCATACATAAGATAGGGACTGCTCACCTCAATTGCTATGTACATGTTAGTACATAACTCAGATGTCTGTAATATACAGTACATCTGTATGTATGTACGTCTGTATGTATGCACATCACATGTCTGTGGGTCTATACGCGCATATATACATATGTTGATGCATTGACTAACCGAGCCCACTTTGCCGGAGGTGGAGGTCTCCTTCTGGCAGGCAGGGATCAGCTTGGCCAGGCTTCGAGTCAGCTCGTTGATCCTCTCACGCCGACGACGCTCAACTAGAGGGGGAAAGGGAGAGGGCAGCACAGTGTACAGGGATACAGGTGCACACACACACACTTGTGCAAAGGGACAGTGCTCAACTGTATAACGTGATGTAATGGAAGTTGTAGCGCACGTGCATACAAACCATAGAGTGTGCTCAAACAAACTGAGCAAAGGCACATTCTTGTCAGCTGCCAGCACAAAAGATTAACAGTCAGCGATTGGCTAAGACACACTGTGTGTCCAGTCAACCAAAACTGTCAAATAAATGACAAAAACATTGTCATTCATACAACTGACCTTCGTTGTGTGAGGCTTTTCTCTGCATCTCCCTGTCTGAGGCAACCTTCACACTGGCACTGCAAGCAGGACATGAATTCAGTGGAGTATACATGTGTGCACACAAACAACTCGGCTATGAGAGCGGTGTAGACCTCAACAGTACATTAAAGTGCACAAAGCACAAAATGGTGGAGCACATTTGCACGCAATCAAAATCAAACATGAGACACAGGAACATTCGATGATTTTGTGACACGTACTGAAATCTGAATGCCATTAACACTCATGTAGACCAATCGCTAAGCATACAGCCACTAAGTTCATGCTAAGCGATTGGTCCATGTGACTGTCACATGACATACAGAGTTCAGTTCATTTCAAAACTTCATGCAGAGTCCCTGCAAGACAAGGGATGAGAGGTGTTCGAGGACACAAACCATAGGACTGATAGACCATTCTGTCCGAATCCAAACTGCCTATAATACACACATATGTATATACATACACTAGCAGAGAAGCCCGCCTTCGACAAGCTTCTCTTCTACGACACCCGACCAACCTTTCCCCCAGTGCCCTCAGCAATCAAACTGCTACAGCTTGCCATACGCTGGCTAAAAATAAAATAATAGCTGGTGTCACGGATGATTATGTATAGAATCGACCATGGGACAACAGCGAATCAAGTATGGTAAAAAAAAAACAGAAGTCAATGGGAATGATAATCAGATAATGGTCGTCGTCCGCCAAGGAAAAACCGGAAATGGAAGGATAACTCTTTGCAAATGGCAAGATGGGCGACGTTAACCCTGCTAAAACCAGTCTCCCAGTGCCCTCAGCAACCACAGCGAGTTTGACGCCGATGGCGCAATAAAAACGTGCGTTCATCGTGGACACACAGACAGACATGGTCAGTTTTATGTATTAGATATGTACAATGTACCGTGAAACCTGTCTAAGACAGCCATCTGTGGACCAGTTACAATTGGCCTTCATCAAGAGTTGGCTGCATTACAGAGGTAAACTAAAAGATGTAATTATGGGCATGGGGGACAGGGAGGCTGGCTGTCTTAGAGAGATCCCTGCCATACTGACTAAAATAGACAGGTCCCACTGTATGTACCACACAACAAAGACAGTGAGTGAAACATGTTGACTAGACTTGAGACAAGAAATGTTTGAAGAGCAAAAGTGCTACATATCGTCAACTTACGAATCTCCCTCCCTTCGTGGGGCAAGTGTTCTAGAACCTTGAAGGTATTCAGGTGGTGTTCCTGAAGGGACCATGAGATAGACCGGGGCTGTGCAGCAAGGAGAAAGGGACAACACACAACTCTAACTGGGAGATTGTACACATGAGTAGTACAGAAACACACTGAGGGATGTTAATGGTTTTGTATTCAATGCACATAAATGTCAAACTATCACAAAAACGGCAGGGTCTGCTCACAAACAATCAGCCTTCAATGAACAAACATGCAGTAGCAACTTACAGTATTACGCATATTTGCATACACATAAGCAAACAAACGAACAAATACTGACTGAAAATAACAAAAATCTCACGCCAAGGCAAATACCAGATGCTATGTAGGTTCTACAGCTGTTGCAATTTGTAGTAGCAATGTCACACACAAAGGATTCATTTACACAAAGGAAACAGTGCACTTCAGGGTTATCGCTAACACAGCATGTGTGGCTGTACATGCACACATACGTATGCGCATTCATTGCTGGTGTATGCTATGAGCATAGCCTTCTATGTCACACTAAGGGATACAAGAAGATGGGGGAGATTGTGAATGCCAACCCCAGGCCGGAAGTTGGGCTCAATGCAACACTAACCACATATGAGATAGGGTGGATGGGACATCTGGTACTGACCCACCCAGCTACATAAGCTTGCCCATGTAAAGCAAAATATATTACACTGCCTATGTATGTTTGTACTACTTACATACACACTTGATGCAATAGTAGCACTGCACTCCACATGTGCATAGTACAGTGTACAACACAATACACCCTACATGTATGCATGTATAATGTCCAACATACAAAATACGCACACTTCTAAATGGCAATAATCACCCCTTCATAAAGACCACACGCAAGCAAAATAATAACATTTTCAAAATGATGGATACCTTCAATACAGTTGATATGCTGCCATGCTTGTCAGACACGAAACCACGTTTTGGATCTTCTCCTATTTACACGTGCTTGTAGACTAAACAAGTGTAGTGCATGCACGGTCCCTCACTCCGCGCTAGTCCACACATCACTCACCACTTGACTGTCCGCCCGCCTCCGTAGTCTCCTGCGTGGCGGCTTGCCCAGGTGAGTGCGCCTGCTGGCTACCGCTCTGCTGACCCATCTTCTGGTTGAAGGCTTGCTGCATCTGCATAAGCATCTCCAGCGCGTTGCTGATGGCAGCGGGACTGGTTTGAAAGTTGACCATGTTCTGGGGAGAATACATTGTCCCCGACACGTTTGAGTATGAGTTGGTGGGAGAATCGCTGCGGTTCATCATACCCGTAGTGGAGTCCTGCTCCGTAGCGACCTCCGTCGTCGGGAGAGAGATCTCCGCGTCAACTGTCACCTCCTGAACTTCATCGTATTCTGGTCGCTTTGGGCTGGGTAGTTCGTCGTCCGGATGCGCCTCCGAAGAGCGCTTGATTCCTTCAACAATTTCATCACTCATACTGCTCCTGCTTTGGTACTTGCGTATATATGATGTGATGATTCGGCTACGAGACTGACGCACGGACTGTCTCTTGACTGTCACACAACGGTCACAGGGATAAACTCCGAGTCACGAGGAAGAAACGGATCACGTGCTGCGGAAGTGGTTGCTCACGTGGTCGCCGAACAATCTGATTGGATGATCGAGATCACCTGTTGCCGTCCCCACGTGATATACATGTACGTTGAGATCACAGGTCACCTGCAAGCCCGTGTACGTACTGTACATGTAGCGGATGGCATCCGGGAAAGAACCGCTGGATATTGGTCGTGCGCAATGAAAAACGTAACGGAGTACTATGGCTTCACCGCAGACTGGCTTTGCATTTAATTCATGCACGTACCCACGTACTTGTTAACACGCTATCATTCATTCCCGTGCCAATCTGACTCTGCCAAACCCTCTCCCAGCCATGGCACTGCTCGTACAGTGTGAAGTGTAATACACTTGCGTCTGCATGATATAGCCTGTACTCGTGATCGGAGCAGTATCCGTTGTGCATAGCAATAGAGGAATGTATGTGAAATGGACATGAAATGTTTAAATCAGTAGTTGCATTAATATATGCACGAATGATCATGGCTGTATAGTTGCATGTGCAGGTCATATGTATGCAAGTGCACAGCTCTCTCCATGCATCGTCCCAGCAGACGGCAAACAACCGAAAGCATGACTGACTGCACTGCTGCAACAGTGATCTTGATGCCCCGAATAAGTGGAAAAGTGCTTGTCTGAAGCAGAATTAAATTATCGTGATACTTTTGTCTCACTCGCAGCTGGCTGCAAGGGAGGCATGCACAGATGGAGGGCTGAGTGAAAATGGCAAGGTCAAGCCATACATGTGCCGCTTCAGCCCATGCAGTTTTGTTGAAACCACGGCAGTCCGCAGTTTGAATTTCATTCAAGACCTTGGTTGTTGCATCATGCAGGGAGCTAGGAGTCATGGGGTTATATGGTGGAACCACATGCATGTACCCTATACTTGTGCAGCTGGCGAAGGATATTATAATAAATTTATGCAAAATGCATGCAGTGCTAGCGCTGTATGCTGTGTAGTACATAAAATGCATAGAGGGACAGGAACATATGAACATGCTCATATATCCATGCATGTGGGTGCATGTAAATGCAGCTCTGCACAACAGGCAGGCATGCATGCACATTTATGCACGCAAGCATATGTACACCTTGCAATTGAATATATAAACTCACTCAATCCCCCAGCTATATAGAACCTCCTATATATAAAATTATGTGCATACATGCATGTGCACATAGCTATAATTATAACAGCCTGCAGCTGGGGCCTATATATAAAGGCCTCATGCATGATCAATATATGCATGCATGACGTACAAGTGCCCATGTGCATCACTTTGAACATGACATGCATTTACACAGGCAGCACAATATTCTTTATATGTTTCTTTTAGCAGCTCAATCATATTTAGGTAGTTGAAAGTATCCTTGTCCCAAAAAGTACCACTGACCATATCCTGTAACAAAACAACAGACTAGTTCGGGTAGCATGATTACAGTAGCAGATCATGTCAAGCATTACACACTAGTGAGCTAGTTATAGCTTATGTCTAAGTGTCCTTGTACTCCTTGTTAGTCAGTGCCTTGATCGCCGTGGCGACCTGGAGCGGGACCGGGAGCGAGACCTTGAACGAGACCTGGAATGGAAGGTTATTGTAGGCAGAGAAGGAAGAAGGGGTAGGGAGGAGAGGGGAGGAGAGGAGTGGGGAGGAGGAAAGGGGAGGAGGGGGGAAGGAGGAGAGAGGAGGGGGGTAGGGAGGAGAGAGGAGGGGGAAGGGGAAGGGGAGGAAACAGGGTAGGGAGTAGGAGAGAGAAGTGGAAGGGGAGATGCAATGCAACACTGACAGACACAGACAGACACACACGTTATGGTAAGAAACTAAGAACACATAGTGCACAACGAAAGGCTGTAAGCTGCAAAGGCAATGACAGGTGTATAGCTTAATACTGTGCAATTGTACAAAAACGTTGACTCTTGCAAGAGTACAGGTATTATGTACGTATGTAGCTGACACTGTGTATACACTGTACAGTAAGAGCTTGTGATAATCGTCAGCACAGTACAATCAGGTAGCACTTCTGTACTATGCTTACCTCCTGCTTCTCTTACTCCCTCCACGACGGGAATACAGGAAACGTCTGAGGGAAAAGGAGTGAGCAGCAAAGAGAAGGCAAGAGACAAGGCCACAGGCATAATTACTGAACACTACAAACTTACATCATTGTTTTAAAAGCAGAAATAAGTAAAATAGTGTCTTTATGGTGCATCCACGGGTCCCTTACAGTGTGGAGTGTGTGAAAAGTGAGCAACTAGTAAAATGAGGCCAGGCAATAACTAGTCTTGCATCCTGCAACCGCATGATTGCACCATAACAAGCTTGCAGAGAAAATAAGGGCTGTATGTGAGAATAGGGACTACTGGTACACGTACATATATCTATACCACATTCCAGAAAGTGGCCTGACTACACAAGACTAAAGGACTATGCACACATGGCCCACAGCACAATTGGTACAACAGCGAAAGGAAGTTTTAACAGATAAGCTGGTGGACACGCACCCACTACTTGACTCACTTTACATCCCTTGAAATCGGTTTGAGGTGCATAAAGTTGCAGAAACCACCGCGGGTACACTCCCTGAAGCAGCATGGAGGAGAAGAGCAAAGAGAGCTGAAATGACATGCCAATCACACTCATTCATTACAGCACAAACCTCTATATTGCAGCACCAAGGCAGAGCACACAACACAGATCGCACAACTACTATTACAGTACACTATCAGGAACATGTAAGAGTACTTAGTACATAGCTGTTGGAAAAATACTTGAGGAATGCACAACTGTGAGCTGCTGCATCAACTCAGGCGGAGGAGTATCCTATGCATGCAAAAGGATGCATCCCAGGAGTAGTCAACCACAAACTCTGGTGGAAGCAGGTAGTTTGGTTTTCTCCAATACGTCTGAAGCTGTAGTTCACTAGATAGGGCTAATATAGTATACATGCATGTACGTATGATATCACCTTACATATTGCATCACTCAGAGGAAGAGGAAGGTATGGGAGGAAACTCCCCACCCCAACGCTGTACTCAGACCCCAAGGAGTGCTTCAGTCTATAGAAATGTGTCAGTATCTTCTACCACAACAGTCCTTTGCATTGACAAGCGTATTGGTATAAGAAGTCTGTAATGTGACCTTATCCACTTGTAACAGCACACAACAGTGAGTGGTGCGAGAAGAAGCCCAGCAGCCCCCAGCAGCAATACATGTTCCACTGTCACTGGCTTTGCTGCCATAGTGTTGATCAGGCTCACAGCTTAGCCCCAGTCCGAAATACATTACAAACAGCACTCAGTCACATGATGAGCCACTGCCCCGCAGGCAGCTTGAAGCTGTGTGCTCTAGTGCGTAGCTGGTGAACGTGGGGTATCTGGCAAGGGACAGTGATGCATCATTCAACCCACCCCATCTCGTATTGCCTGCAACACGCCTCACGGAAATCAGTAACTGGAGACAGCTCAGCATGAATGGGTTGGCCTGTGGATGGAGGGACAAGAGACAGCAAATAACACTACACACTTCTGGATATAAAGAATGGTGTACGACATACTGTACATACAACACACAGTCATTACTTGAGGGACTCGACAACAGGTGTTAGCTATGTACTCTTGAACCCTACACATTGCCGCAAAGCCCACTCACTTATCAGATATACGTACGTATGTACGTAGGTCTAACAGTGTCAGCACAAAACACACAGTCATCTCTCAAAATGGTCAATCATGTACACACACACAATTATGACTACAGCTGATGTCCTCTATTTAGACGGAGGTGGAAGACAGTGTAGTAAGAAGCTATTGCTGCTTTCTGAACAAATCTGGAAGACAAAGTCTAATGTACCAAGCCTACTTGCTGAACAAATGGGACGTGAACATGTTTATAGAGAAGGTGACCCTATATCATTCAATACTCCATGACTGCATGCGATGTGAGCAGGTCCATTCCATGACCACAAATATGTGATGCGAGCAGATGTGAGAAAAGAGGGCACTTTGTGCTATGTAATAGTTAAATGCTGACCAAGAGGCGTCTCTCAGATTTAGAGCACAAGGCACTCAGTCACGTCAGCCACAGCGTTTCCCAGAGCGGTGTCTTTAACCAAAGCCTGTTCCCAGCTCTTAGCTAACCAGTTCCTCTCTCGTCTCTGGTTCGTAGCCGGATTGTGGCTTTTCCCTGTTTCTTGATGAAACAAGTGAGCCGGGCGACCTGTGCATCATATGTTGTGGCCTCAGCTACTGCGATGTTTATAGCTGTCCCGCAGAGTACCTGAACAGTGCATGTTCGGCATTTAGATGCACTGGCGCCGGTCTGGCGAGATGCAAGCGCTCGTCCTATTGGCTACATGTTTGTCCGCGGAATGCTTGCTGTGCGTCTATGTGATTGAATTTCAGCGCTTAGATGCCCGTCAACATGGCAACAAGATCTATGTACGTATGTATAAAGTGTCACTACAGGTGATGTTTTCAGTAAATTTGACATTTTATGTCTTTCGTACCTGTGGTATCGTTCAAACAACCAGGCCAAGTTTGAATCCCATAGTCCTTTTCTGAGTTTCAAACCAGGAAATATAGTTACACCATCTCTACGCATGTATAGGAGTACAATAACGATAGATTTACGGAGCATTTTCTCATAATAGCACGTAGCATATCTTTGTACTTTGAGCGAGTGTATCTCAGGAATGGGAGCAGCTATGGAAGCGCTACAAAGTGCCACCAACTGTGCTTCCACCCAGTACCATAATTCAAAATCAACAATAGCGCTAAGTGTCCTCGTTGCTCAAGTCCGCTCACATATAATTCAGAATCACACGGTCAGGTAAGCAAACAAGACAAATACAAACAAAGTTTACAAACAGAAAATCTGCATAATTGCATTAACAATTTTTTGAGCATGAGCATCAGTGCACCCCAATGTAATGAGGGTGTACTACAATACACTTACCATTGTACCAGCGGTTGTTAAGGGCCATCACTGCCTTTTCAGCAATCTCCTCATTCTTAAACTGTAGAATATAAAACACAGAAAAAGGAACAAGAAGATATAGAGATTGATGAGATTACACTGAGATGACAAAGGGTGACAGTGGCTAGTAGCATCCATGTTTGCAGTCATAGATAAAAGAGAAAAGGGACACTGGAAGAGTCCCAAGGAAAGGAAAAAAGACCTACAGCACTGGGTATTCCCAGGCGGTCACCCATCCAAGTACTAACCCAGCCCTATGCTGCTTAACTTCGGTGATCAGATGAGAACCGGTGCATTCAGCATGGTATGGCCGTAGGACACTTAAACACATTGATAAGGCCTTTTATATCGCAGGAATGTGGCAGAAAGGCTACAGGAGATGGGAGATTACACTGAGAGATGACAAAGGGTGACAGTGGCCAGTAGCATCCATGTTTGCAGTCATAGATAAAAGAGAAAAAGGGACATTGGAAGAGTTCCAAGGAAAGGAAAAAAGACCTACAGCACTGGGTATTCCCAGGCGGTCACCCATCCAAGTACTAACCCAGCCCAATGCTGCTTAACTTCGGTGATCAGACGAGAACTGGTGCATTCAGCATGGTATGGCCGTAGGACACTTAAACACATTGACAAGGCCTTTTATATCACAGGAATGTGGCAGAAAGGCTACAAGAGATGGGAGATTACACTGAGAGATGACAAAGGGTGACAGTGGCTAGTAGCATCCATGTTTGCAGTCATAGATAAAAGAGAAAAAGGGACATTGGAAGAGTTCCAAGGAAAGGAAAAAAGACCTACAGCACTGGGTATTCCCAGGCGGTCACCCATCCAAGTACTAACCCAGCCCAATGCTGCTTAACTTCGGTGATCAGACGAGAACCGGTGCATTCAGCATGGTATGGCCGTAGGACACTTAAACACATTGATAAGGCCTTTATATCGCAGGAATGTGGCAGAAAGGCTACAAGAGATGGGAGATTACACTGAGAGATGACAAAGGGTGACAGTGGCTAGTAGCATCCATGTTTGCAGTCATAGATAAAAGAGAAAAAGGCCATTGGAAGAGTTCCAAGACCTACAGCACTGGGTATTCCCAGGCGGTCACCCATCCAAGTACTAACCCAGCCCAATGCTGCTTAACTTCGGTGATCAGACGAGAACCGGTGCATTCAGCATGGTATGGCCGTAGGACACTTAGACACATTGACAAGGCCTTTTATATCGCAGGAATGTGGGAGAAAGGTTACAGGAGATGGGAGATTACACTGAGAGATGACAAAGGGTGACAGTGGCTAGTAGCATCCATGTTTGCAGTCATAGATAAAAGAGAAAAAGGCCATTGGAAGAGTTCCAAGGAAAGGAAAAAAGACCTACAGCACTGGGTATTCCCAGGCGGTCACCCATCCAAGTACTAACCCAGCCCAACGCTGCTTAACTTCGGTGATCAGACGAGAACCGGTGCATTCAGCATGGTATGGCCATAAGACACTTAAACACATTGACAAGGCCTTTTAAATCGCAGGAATGTGGCAGAAAGGCTACAGGAGATGAGAGATTACACTGAGAGATGACAAAGGGTGACAGTGGCCAGTAGCATCCATGTTTGCAGTCATAGATAAAAGAGAAAAAGGGACATTGGAAAAGTTCCAAGGAAAGGAAAAAGACCTACAGCACTGGGTATTCCCAGGCGGTCACCCATCCAAGTACTAACCCAGCCCAATGCTGCTTAACTTCGGTGATCAGACGAGAACCGGTGCATTCAGCATGGTATGGCCGTAGGACACTTAAACACATTGACAAGGCCTTTTATATCGCAGGAATGTGGCAGAAAGGCTACAAGAGATGGGAGATTACACTGAGAGATGACAAAGGGTGACAGTGGCTAGTAGCATCCATGTTTGCAGTCATAGATAAAAGAGAAAAAGGGACATTGGAAGAGTTCCAAGGAAAGGAAAAAAGACCTACAGCACTGGGTATTCCCAGGCGGTCACCCATCCAAGTACTAACCCAGCCCAATGCTGCTTAACTTCGGTGATCAGACGAGAACCGGTGCATTCAGCATGGTATGGCCGTAGGACACTTAAACACATTGACAAGGCCTTTTATATCACAGGAATGTGGCAGAAAGGCTAACAAGAGATGGGAGATTACACTGAGATGACAAAGGGTGACAGTGGCTAGTTGCATCCATGTTTGCAGTCATAGACAAAAGAGAAAAAGGGCATTGGAAGAGTTCCAAGAAAGAAAAAAAGACCTACAGCACTGGGTATTCCCAGGCGGTCACCCATCCAAGTACTAACCCAGCCCAATGCTGCTTAACTTCGGTGATCAGATGAGAACCGGTGCATTCAGCATGGTATGGCCGTAGGACACTTAAACACATTGACAAGGCCTTTTAAATCGCAGGAATGTGGCAGAAAGGTTACAGGAGATGGGAGATTACACTGAGAGATGACAAAGGGTGACAGTGGCTAGTAGCATCCATGTTTGCAGTCATAGATAAAAGAGAAAAAGGGGCATTGGAAGAGTTCCAAGGAAAGAAAAAAGACCTACAGCACTGGGTATTCCCAGGCGGTCACCCATCCAAGTACTAACCCAGCCCAATGCTGCTTAACTTCGGTGATCAGACGAGAACCGGTGCATTCAGCATGGTATGGCCGTAGGACACTTAAACACATTGATAAGGCCTTTTATATCGCAGGAATGTGGCAGAAAGGCTACAGGAGATGGGAGATTACACTGAGAGATGACAAAGGGTGACAGTGGCTAGTAGCATCCATGTTTGTAGTCATAGATAAAAGAGAAAAAGGCCATTAGAAGAGTTCCAAGGAAAGGAAAAAAGACCTACAGCACTGGGTATTCCTAGGCGGTCACCCATCCAAGTACTAACCCAGCCCAATGCTGCTTAACTTCGGTGATCAGATGAGAACCGGTGCATTCAGCATGGTATGGCCGTAGGACACTTAAACACATTGACAAGGCCTTTTAAATCGCAGGAATGTGGCAGAAAGGTTACAGGAGATGGGAGATTACACTGAGAGATGACAAAGGGTGACAGTGGCTAGTACCATCCATGTTTGCAGTCATAGATAAAAGAGAAAAAGGGACATTGGAAGAGTTCCAAGGAAAGAAAAAAGACCTACAGCACTGGGTATTCCCAGGCGGTCACCCATCCAAGTACTAACCCAGCCCAATGCTGCTTAACTTCGGTGATCAGACAAGAACTGGTGCATTCAGCATGGTATGGCCGTAGGACACTTAAACACATTGACAAGGCCTTTATATCGCAGGAATGTGGCAGAAAGGCTACAAGAGATGGGAGATTACACTGAGAGATGACAAAGGGTGACAGTGGCTAGTAGCATCCATGTTTGTAGTCATAGATTAAAGAGAAAAAGGGCATTGGAAGAGTTCCAAGGAAAGGAAAAAAGACCTACAGCACTGGGTATTCCCAGGCGGTCACCCATCCAAGTACTAACCCAGCCCAATGCTGCTTAACTTCGGTGATCAGACGAGAACCGGTGCATTCAGCATGGTATGGCCGTAGGACACTTAGACACATTGACAAGGCCTTTTATATCGCAGGAATGTGGGAGAAAGGTTACAGGAGATGGGAGATTACACTGAGAGATGACAAAGGGTGACAGTGGCTAGTAGCATCCATGTTTGCAGTCATAGATAAAAGAGAAAAAGGCCATTGGAAGAGTTCCAAGGAAAGGAAAAAAGACCTACAGCACTGGGTATTCCTAGGCGGTCACCCATCCAAGTACTAACCCAGCCCAATGCTGCTTAACTTCGGTGATCAGACAAGAACCGGTGCATTCAGCATGGTATGGCCGTAGGACACTTAAACACATTGACAAGGCCTTTTAAATCGCAGGAATGTGGCAGAAAGGTTACAGGAGATGGGAGATTACACTGAGAGATGACAAAGGGTGACAGTGGCTAGTAGCATCCATGTTTGCAGTCATAGATAAAAGAGAAAAAGGGACATTGGAAGAGTTCCAAGGAAAGAAAAAAGACCTACAGCACTGGGTATTCCCAGGCGGTCACCCATCCAAGTACTAACCCAGCCCAATGCTGCTTAACTTCGGTGATCAGACGAGAACCGGTGCATTCAGCATGGTATGGCCGTAGGACACTTAAACACATTGACAAGGCCTTTATATCGCAGGAATGTGGCAGAAAGGCTACAAGAGATGGGAGATTACACTGAGAGATGACAAAGGGTGACAGTGGCTAGTAGCATCCATGTTTGTAGTCATAGATTAAAGAGAAAAAGGGCATTGGAAGAGTTCCAAGGAAAGGAAAAAAGACCTACAGCACTGGGTATTCCCAGGCGGTCACCCATCCAAGTACTAACCCAGCCCAATGCTGCTTAACTTCGGTGATCAGACGAGAACCGGTGCATTCAGCATGGTATGGCCGTAGGACACTTAGACACATTGACAAGGCCTTTTATATCGCAGGAATGTGGGAGAAAGGTTACAGGAGATGGGAGATTACACTGAGAGATGACAAAGGGTGACAGTGGCTAGTAGCATCCATGTTTGCAGTCATAGATAAAAGAGAAAAAGGCCATTGGAAGAGTTCCAAGGAAAGGAAAAAAGACCTACAGCACTGGGTATTCCCAGGCGGTCACCCATCCAAGTACTAACCCAGCCCAACGCTGCTTAACTTCGGTGATCAGACGAGAACCGGTGCATTCAGCATGGTATGGCCATAAGACACTTAAACACATTGACAAGGCCTTTTAAATCGCAGGAATGTGGCAGAAAGGCTACAGGAGATGAGAGATTACACTGAGAGATGACAAAGGGTGACAGTGGCCAGTAGCATCCATGTTTGCAGTCATAGATAAAAGAGAAAAAGGGACATTGGAAAAGTTCCAAGGAAAGGAAAAAGACCTACAGCACTGGGTATTCCCAGGCGGTCACCCATCCAAGTACTAACCCAGCCCAATGCTGCTTAACTTCGGTGATCAGACGAGAACCGGTGCATTCAGCATGGTATGGCCGTAGGACACTTAAACACATTGACAAGGCCTTTTATATCGCAGGAATGTGGCAGAAAGGCTACAAGAGATGGGAGATTACACTGAGAGATGACAAAGGGTGACAGTGGCTAGTAGCATCCATGTTTGCAGTCATAGATAAAAGAGAAAAAGGGACATTGGAAGAGTTCCAAGGAAAGGAAAAAAGACCTACAGCACTGGGTATTCCCAGGCGGTCACCCATCCAAGTACTAACCCAGCCCAATGCTGCTTAACTTCGGTGATCAGACGAGAACCGGTGCATTCAGCATGGTATGGCCGTAGGACACTTAAACACATTGACAAGGCCTTTTATATCACAGGAATGTGGCAGAAAGGCTAACAAGAGATGGGAGATTACACTGAGATGACAAAGGGTGACAGTGGCTAGTTGCATCCATGTTTGCAGTCATAGACAAAAGAGAAAAAGGGCATTGGAAGAGTTCCAAGAAAGAAAAAAAGACCTACAGCACTGGGTATTCCCAGGCGGTCACCCATCCAAGTACTAACCCAGCCCAATGCTGCTTAACTTCGGTGATCAGATGAGAACCGGTGCATTCAGCATGGTATGGCCGTAGGACACTTAAACACATTGACAAGGCCTTTTAAATCGCAGGAATGTGGCAGAAAGGTTACAGGAGATGGGAGATTACACTGAGAGATGACAAAGGGTGACAGTGGCTAGTAGCATCCATGTTTGCAGTCATAGATAAAAGAGAAAAAGGGGCATTGGAAGAGTTCCAAGGAAAGAAAAAAGACCTACAGCACTGGGTATTCCCAGGCGGTCACCCATCCAAGTACTAACCCAGCCCAATGCTGCTTAACTTCGGTGATCAGACGAGAACCGGTGCATTCAGCATGGTATGGCCGTAGGACACTTAAACACATTGATAAGGCCTTTTATATCGCAGGAATGTGGCAGAAAGGCTACAGGAGATGGGAGATTACACTGAGAGATGACAAAGGGTGACAGTGGCTAGTAGCATCCATGTTTGTAGTCATAGATAAAAGAGAAAAAGGCCATTGGAAGAGTTCCAAGGAAAGGAAAAAAGACCTACAGCACTGGGTATTCCCAGGCGGTCACCCATCCAAGTACTAACCCAGCCCAATGCTGCTTAACTTCGGTGATCAGACGAGAACCGGTGCATTCAGCATGGTATGGCCGTAGGACACTTAAACACATTGACAAGGCCTTTTATATCGCAGGAATGTGGCAGAAAGGTTACAGGAGATGGGAGATTACACTGAGAGATGACAAAGGGTGACAGTGGCTAGTAGCATCCATGTTTGCAGTCATAGATAAAAGAGAAAAAGGGCATTGGAAGAGTTCCAAGGAAAGAAAAAAAGACCTACAGCACTGGGTATTCCCAGGCGGTCACCCATCCAAGTACTAACCCAGCCCAATGCTGCTTAACTTCGGTGATCAGACGAGAACCGGTGCATTCAGCATGGTATGGCCGTAGGACACTTAAACACATTGACAAGGCCTTTTATATCGCAGGAATGTGGCAGAAAGGCTACAGGAGATGGGAGATTACACTGAGAGATGACAAAGGGTGACAGTGGCTAGTAGCATCCATGTTTGCAGTCATAGATAAAAGAGAAAAAGGGACATTGGAAGAGTTCCAAGGAAAGAAAAAAGACCTACAGCACTGGGTATTCCCAGGCGGTCACCCATCCAAGTACTAACCCAGCCCAATGCTGCTTAACTTCGGTGATCAGATGAGAACCGGTGCATTCAGCATGGTATGGCCGTAGGACACTTAAACACATTGATAAGGCCTTTTATATCGCAGGAATGTGGCAGAAAGGCTACAAGAGATGGGAGATTACACTGAGAGATGACAAAGGGTGACAGTGGCTAGTAGCATCCATGTTTGTAGTCATAGATTAAAGAGAAAAAGGGCATTGGAAGAGTTCCAAGGAAAGGAAAAAAGACCTACAGCACTGGGTATTCCCAGGCGGTCACCCATCCAAGTACTAACCCAGCCCAATGCTGCTCAACTTCGGTGATCAGACGAGAACCGGTGCATTCAGCATGGTATGGACGTAGGACACTTAGACACATTGACAAGGCCTTTATATCGCAGGAATGTGGCAGAAAGGTTACAGGAGATGGGAGATTACACTGAGAGATGACAAAGGGTGACAGTGGCTAGTAGCATCCATGTTTGCAGTCATAGATAAAAGAGAAAAAGGGCATTGGAAGAGTTCCAAGGAAAGGAAAAAAGACCTACAGCACTGGGTATTCCCAGGCGGTCACCCATCCAAGTACTAACCCAGCCCAATGCTGCTTAACTTCGGTGATCAGACGAGAACCGGTGCATTCAGCATGGTATGGCCGTAGGACACTTAAACACATTGACAAGGCCTTTTATATCTCAGGAATGTGGTAGAAAGGTTACAGGAGATGGGATATTACACTGAGATGACAAAAGATGAAAGTGACTAGTAGCATCCATGTTTGTAGTCATAGATAAAAGAGAAAAAGGGCATTGGAAGAGTTCCAAAAAAAGGAAAAAAGACCTACAGCACTGGGTATTCCCAGGCGGTCACCCATCCAAGTACTAACCCAGCCCAATGCTGCTTAACTTCGGTGATCAGACGAGAACCGGTGCATTCAGCATGGTATGGCCGTAGGACACTTAAACACATTGACAAGGCCTTTTATATCGCAGGAATGTGGCAGAAAGGCTACAAGAGATGGGAGATTACACTGAGAGATGACAAAGGGTGACAGTGGCTAGTAGCATCCATGTTTGTAGTCATAGATTAAAGAGAAAAAGGGCATTGGAAGAGTTCCAAGGAAAGGAAAAAAGACCTACAGCACTGGGTATTCCCAGGCGGTCACCCATCCAAGTACTAACCCAGCCCAATGCTGCTCAACTTCGGTGATCAGACGAGAACCGGTGCATTCAGCATGGTATGGACGTAGGACACTTAGACACATTGACAAGGCCTTTATATCGCAGGAATGTGGCAGAAAGGTTACAGGAGATGGGAGATTACACTGAGAGATGACAAAGGGTGACAGTGGCTAGTAGCATCCATGTTTGCAGTCATAGATAAAAGAGAAAAAGGGCATTGGAAGAGTTCCAAGGAAAGGAAAAAAGACCTACAGCACTGGGTATTCCCAGGCGGTCACCCATCCAAGTACTAACCCAGCCCAATGCTGCTTAACTTTGGTGATCAGACGAGAACCGGTGCATTCAGCATGGTATGGCCGTAGGACACTTAAACACATTGACAAGGCCTTTTATATCGCAGGAATGTGGCAGAAAGGCTAACAAGAGATGGTAGATTACACTGAGATGACAAAGGGTGACAGTGGCTAGTAGCATCCATGTTTGCAGTCATAGATAAAAGAGAAAAAGGCCATTGGAAGAGTTCCAAGGAAAGGAAAAAAGACCTACAGCACTGGGTATTCCCAGGCGGTCACCCATCCAAGTACTAACCCAGCCCAATGCTGCTTAACTTCGGTGATCAGACGAGAACCGGTGCATTCAGCATGGTATGGCCGTAGGACACTTAAACACATTGACAAGGCCTTTTATATCGCAGGAATGTGGCAGAAAGGCTAACAAGAGATGGTAGATTACACTGAGATGACAAAGGGTGACAGTGGCCAGTAGCATCCATGTTTGCAGTCATAGATAAAAGAGAAAAAGGGCATTGGAAGAGTTCCAAGGAAAGGAAAAAAGACCTATAGCACTGGGTATTCCCAGGCGGTCACCCATCCAAGTACTAACCCAGCCCAATGCTGCTTAACTTCAGTGATCAGACGAGAACCGGTGCACTCAGCATGGTATGGCCGTAGGACACTTAAACACATTGATAAGGCCTTTTATATTGCAGGAATGTGGCAGAAAGGCTACAGGAGATGGGAGATTACACTGAGAGATGACAAAGGGTGACAGTGGCTAGTAGCATCCATGTTTGCAGTCATAGATAAAAGAGAAAAAGGGCATTGGAAGAGTTCCAAGGAAAGGAAAAAAGACCTACAGCACTGGGTATTCCCAGGCGGTCACCCATCCAAGTACTAACCCAGCCCAATGCTGCTTAACTTCGGTGATCAGACGAGAACCGGTGCATTCAGCATGGTATGGCCGTAGGACACTTAAACACATTGATAAGGCCTTTTATATCGCAGGAATGTGGCAGAAAGGTTACAGGAGATGGGAGATTACACTGAGAGATGACAAAGGGTGACAGTGGCCAGTAGCATCCATGTTTGTAGTCATAGATAAAAGAGAAAAAGGGCATTAGAAGAGTTCCAAGGAAAGGAAAAAAGACCTACAGCACTGGGTATTCCCAGGCGGTCACCCATCCAAGTACTAACCCAGCCCAATGCTGCTTAACTTCGGTGATCAGACGAGAACCGGTGCATTCAGCATGGTATGGCCGTAGGACACTTAAACACATTGACAAGGCCTTTTATATCTCAGGAATGTGGTAGAAAGGTTACAGGAGATGGGATATTACACTGAGATGACAAAAGATGAAAGTGACTAGTAGCATCCATGTTTGTAGTCATAGATAAAAGAGAAAAAGGGCATTGGAAGAGTTCCAAGGAAAGGAAAAAAGACCTACAGCACTGGGTATTCCCAGGCGGTCACCCATCCAAGTACTAACCCAGCCCAATGCTGCTTAACTTCGGTGATCAGACGAGAACCGGTGCATTCAGCATGGTATGGCCGTAGGACACTTAAACACATTGATAAGGCCTTTTATATTGCAGGAATGTGGCAGAAAGGCTACAGGAGATGGGAGATTACACTGAGAGATGACAAAGGGTGACAGTGGCTAGTAGCATCCATGTTTGCAGTCATAGATAAAAGAGAAAAAGGGCATTGGAAGAGTTCCAAGGAAAGGAAAAAAGACCTACAGCACTGGGTATTCCCAGGCGGTCACCCATCCAAGTACTAACCCAGCCCAATGCTGCTTAACTTCGGTGATCAGACGAGAACCGGTGCATTCAGCATGGTATGGCCGTAGGACACTTAAACACATTGATAAGGCCTTTTATATCTCAGGAATGTGGCAGAAAGGTTACAGGAGATGGGAGATTACACTGAGAGATGACAAAGGGTGACAGTGGCTAGTAGCATCCATGTTTGCAGTCATAGATAAAAGAGAAAAAGGGGCATTGGAAGAGTTCCAAGGAAAGAAAAAAGACCTACAGCACTGGGTATTCCCAGGCGGTCACCCATCCAAGTACTAACCCAGCCCAATGCTGCTTAACTTCGGTGATCAGACGAGAACCGGTGCATTCAGCATGGTATGGCCGTAGGACACTTAAACACATTGACAAGGCCTTTTATATCTCAGGAATGTGGTAGAAAGGTTACAGGAGATGGGATATTACACTGAGATGACAAAAGATGAAAGTGACTAGTAGCATCCATGTTTGTAGTCATAGATAAAAGAGAAAATGGGCATTGGAAGAGTTCCAAGGAAAGGAAAAAAGACCTACAGCACTGGGTATTCCCAGGCGGTCACCCATCCAAGTACTAACCCAGCCCAATGCTGCTTAACTTCGGTGATCAGACGAGAACCGGTGCATTCAGCATGGTATGGCCGTAGGACACTTAAACACATTGACAAGGCCTTTTATATCGCAGGAATGTGGTAGAAAGGCTACAGGAGATGGGATATTACACTGAGAGATGACAAAGGGTGACAGTGGCTAGTAGCATCCATGTTTGCAGTCATAGATAAAAGAGAAAAAGGCCATTGGAAGAGTTCCAAGACCTACAGCACTGGGTATTCCCAGGCGGTCACCCATCCAAGTACTAACCCAGCCCAATGCTGCTTAACTTCGGTGGCATTCAGCATGGTATGGCCGTAGGACACTTAAACACATTGACAAGGCCTTTATATCGCAGGAATGTGGCAGAAAGGTTACAGGAGATGGGAGATTACACTGAGATGACAAAGGGTGACAGTGGCTAGTAGCATCCATGTTTGTAGTCATAGATAAAAGAGAAAAAGGGCATTGGAAGAGTTCCAAGGAAAGGAAAAAAGACCTACAGCACTGGGTATTCCCAGGCGGTCACCCATCCAAGTACTAACCCAGCCCAATGCTGCTTAACTTCGGTGATCAGACGAGAACCGGTGCATTCAGCATGGTATGGCCGTAGGACACTTAAACACATTGACAAGGCCTTTTATATCGCAGGAATGTGGTAGAAAGGCTACAGGAGATGGGATATTACACTGAGAGATGACAAAGGGTGACAGTGGCTAGTAGCATCCATGTTTGCAGTCATAGATAAGAGAGAAAAAGGCCATTGGAAGAGTTCCAAGACCTACAGCACTGGGTATTCCCAGGCGGTCACCCATCCAAGTACTAACCCAGCCCTATGCTGCTTAACTTCGGTGGCATTCAGCATGGTATGGCCGTAGGACACTTAAACACATTGACAAGGCCTTTATATCGCAGGAATGTGGCAGAAAGGTTACAGGAGATGGGAGATTACACTGAGATGACAAAGGGTGACAGTGGCTAGTAGCATCCATGTTTGTAGTCATAGATAAAAGAGAAAAAGGGACATTGGAAGAGTTCCAAGGATAGGAAAAAAGACCTACAGCACTGGGTATTCCCAGGCGGTCACCCATCCAAGTACTAACCCAGCCCAATGCTGCTTAACTTCGGTGATCAGATGAGAACCGGTGCATTCAGCATGGTATGGCCGTAGGACACTTAAACACATTGACAAGGCCTTTTATATCGCAGGAATGTGGCAGAAAGGCTACAGGAGATGGGAGATTACACTGAGAGATGACAAAGGGTGACAGTGGCTAGTAGCATCCATGTTTGCAGTCATAGATAAAAGAGAAAAAGGGGCATTGGAAGAGTTCCAAGGAAAGAAAAAAGACCTACAGCACTGGGTATTCCCAGGCGGTCACCCATCCAAGTACTAACCCAGCCCAATGCTGCTTAACTTCGGTGATCAGACGAGAACCGGTGCATTCAGCATGGTATGGCCGTAGGACACTTAAACACATTGACAAGGCCTTTTATATCGCAGGAATGTGGCAGAAAGGCTAACAAGAGATGGTAGATTACACTGAGATGACAAAGGGTGACAGTGGCTAGTAGCATCCATGTTTGCAGTCATAGATAAAAGAGAAAAAGGGCATTGGAAGAGTTCCAAGGAAAGGAAAAAAGACCTACAGCACTGGGTATTCCCAGGCGGTCACCCATCCAAGTACTAACCCAGCCCAATGCTGCTTAACTTCGGTGATCAGACGAGAACCGGTGCATTCAGCATGGTATGGCCGTAGGACACTTAAACACATTGACAAGGCCTTTTATATCGCAGGAATGTGGCAGAAAGACTAACAAGAGATGGTAGATTACACTGAGATGACAAAGGGTGACAGTGGCTAGTAGCATCCATGTTTGCAGTCATAGATAAAAGAGAAAAAGGCCATTGGAAGAGTTCCAAGGAAAGGAAAAAAGACCTACAGCACTGGGTATTCCCAGGCGGTCACCCATCCAAGTACTAACCCAGCCCAATGCTGCTTAATTTCGGTGATCAGACGAGAACCGGTGCATTCAGCATGGTATGGCCGTAGGACACTTAAACACATTGATAAGGCCTTTTATATTGCAGGAATGTGGCAGAAAGGCTACAGGAGATGGGAGATTACACTGAGAGATGACAAAGGGTGACAGTGGCTAGTAGCATCCATGTTTGCAGTCATAGATAAAAGAGAAAAAGGGACATTGGAAGAGTTCCAAGGAAAGAAAAAAGACCTACAGCACTGGGTATTCCCAGGCGGTCACCCATCCAAGTACTAACCCAGCCCAATGCTGCTTAACTTCGGTGATCAGACGAGAACCGGTGCATTCAGCATGGTATGGCCGTAGGACACTTAAACACATTGACAAGGCCTTTTATATCGCAGGAATGTGGTAGAAAGGCTAACAAGAGATGGTAGATTACACTGAGATGACAAAGGGTGACAGTGGCCAGTAGCATCCATGTTTGCAGTCATAGATAAAAGAGAAAAAGGGCATTGGAAGAGTTCCAAGGAAAGAAAAAAGACCTACAGCACTGGGTATTCCCAGGCGGTCACCCATCCAAGTACTAACCCAGCCCAATGCTGCTTAACTTCGGTGATCAGACGAGAACCGGTGCATTCAGCATAGTATGGCCGTAGGACACTTAAACACATTGATAAGGCCTTTTATATCGCAGGAATGTGGCAGAAAGGTTACAGGAGATGGGAGATTACACTGAGAGATGACAAAGGGTGACAGTGGCTAGTAGCATCCATGTTTGTAGTCATAGATAAAAGAGAAAAAGGGCATTAGAAGAGTTCCAAGGAAAGGAAAAAAGACCTACAGCACTGGGTATTCCCAGGCGGTCACCCATCCAAGTACTAACCCAGCCCAATGCTGCTTAACTTCGGTGATCAGACGAGAACCGGTGCATTCAGCATGGTATGGCCGTAGGACACTTAAACACATTGACAAGGCCTTTTATATTGCAGGAATGTGGCAGAAAGGCTACAGGAGATGGGAGATTACACTGAGAGATGACAAAGGGTGACAGTGGCTAGTAGCATCCATGTTTGCAGTCATAGATAAAAGAGAAAAAGGGACATTGGAAGAGTTCCAAGGAAAGGAAAAAAGACCTACAGCACTGGGTATTCCCAGGCGGTCACCCATCCAAGTACTAACCCAGCCCAATGCTGCTTAACTTCGGTGATCAGACGAGAACCGGTGCATTCAGCATGGTATGGCCGTAGGACACTTAAACACATTCACAAGGCCTTTTATATCGCAGGAATGTGGCAGAAAGGCTAACAAGAGATGGTAGATTACACTGAGATGACAAAGGGTGACAGTGGCTAGTAGCATCCATGTTTGCAGTCATAGATAAAAGAGAAAAAGGGCATTGGAAGAGTTCCAAGGAAAGGAAAAAAGACCTACAGCACTGGGTATTCCCAGGCGGTCACCCATCCAAGTACTAACCCAGCCCAATGCTGCTTAACTTTGGTGATCAGACGAGAACCGGTGCATTCAGCATGGTATGGCCGTAGGACACTTAAACACATTGACAAGGCCTTTTATATCGCAGGAATGTGGCAGAAAGGCTAACAAGAGATGGTAGATTATACTGAGATGACAAAGGGTGACAGTGGCTAGTAGCATCCATGTTTGCAGTCATAGATAAAAGAGAAAAAGGCCATTGGAAGAGTTCCAAGGAAAGGAAAAAAGACCTACAGCACTGGGTATTCCCAGGCGGTCACCCATCCAAGTACTAACCCAGCCCAATGCTGCTTAACTTCGGTGATCAGACGAGAACCGGTGCATTCAGCATGGTATGGCCGTAGGACACTTTAACACATTGACAAGGCCTTTTATATTGCAGGAATGTGGCAGAAAGGCTACAGGAGATGGGATATTACACTGAGAGATGACAAAGGGTGACAGTGGCTAGTAGCATCCATGTTTGCAGTCATAGATAAAAGAGAAAAAGGGACATTGGAAGAGTTCCAAGGAAAGAAAAAAGACCTACAGCACTGGGTATTCCCAGGCGGTCACCCATCCAAGTACTAACCCAGCCCAATGCTGCTTAACTTCGGTGATCAGACGAGAACCGGTGCATTCAGCATGGTATGGCCGTAGGACACTTAAACACATTGACAAGGCCTTTTATATCGCAGGAATGTGGTAGAAAGGCTAACAAGAGATGGGAGATTACACTGAGATGACAAAGGGTGACAGTGGCCAGTAGCATCCATGTTTGCAGTCATAGATAAAAGAGAAAAAGGGCATTGGAAGAGTTCCAAGGAAAGGAAAAAAGACCTACAGCACTGGGTATTCCCAGGTGGTCACCCATCCAAGTACTAACCCAGCCCAATGCTGCTTAACTTCGGTGATCAGACGAGAACCGGTGCATTCAGCATGGTATGGCCGTAGGACACTTAAACACATTGATAAGGCCTTTTATATCGCAGGAATGTGGCAGAAAGGTTACAGGAGATGGGAGATTACACTGAGAGATGACAAAGGGTGACAGTGGCCAGTAGCATCCATGTTTGTAGTCATAGATAAAAGAGAAAAAGGGCATTAGAAGAGTTCCAAGGAAAGGAAAAAAGACCTACAGCACTGGGTATTCCCAGGCGGTCACCCATCCAAGTACTAACCCAGCCCCAATGCTGCTTAACTTCGGTGATCAGACGAGAACCGGTGCATTCAGCATGGTATGGCTGTAGGACACTTAAACACATTGACAAGGCCTTTTATATCTCAGGAATGTGGTAGAAAGGTTACAGGAGATGGGATATTACACTGAGATGACAAAAGATGAAAGTGACTAGTAGCATCCATGTTTGTAGTCATAGATAAAAGAGAAAAAGGGCATTGGAAGAGTTCCAAGGAAAGGAAAAAAGACCTACAGCACTGGGTATTCCCAGGCGGTCACCCATCCAAGTACTAACCCAGCCCAATGCTGCTTAACTTCGGTGATCAGACGAGAACCGGTGCATTCAGCATGGTATGGCCGTAGGACACTTAAACACATTGACAAGGCCTTTTATATCGCAGGAATGTGGTAGAAAGGCTACAGGAGATGGGATATTACACTGAGAGATGACAAAGGGTGACAGTGGCTAGTAGCATCCATTTTGCAGTCATAGATAAAAGAGAAAAAGGCCATTGGAAGAGTTCCAAGGAAGGAAAAAAGACCTACAGCACTGGGTATTCCCAGGCGGTCACCCATCCAAGTACTAACCCAGCCCAATGCTGCTTAACTTCGGTGATCAGACGAGAACCGGTGCATTCAGCATGGTATGGCCGTAGGACACTTTAACACATTGACAAGGCCTTTTATATTGCAGGAATGTGGCAGAAAGGCTACAGGAGATGTGATATTACACTGAGAGATGACAAAGGGTGACAGTGGCTAGTAGCATCCATGTTTGCAGTCATAGATAAAAGAGAAAAAGGGACATTGGAAGAGTTCCAAGGAAAGAAAAAAGACCTACAGCACTGGGTATTCCCAGGCGGTCACCCATCCAAGTACTAACCCAGCCCAATGCTGCTTAACTTCGGTGATCAGACGAGAACCGGTGCATTCAGCATGGTATGGCCGTAGGACACTTAAACACATTGACAAGGCCTTTTATATCGCAGGAATGTGGTAGAAAGGCTAACAAGAGATGGGAGATTACACTGAGATGACAAAGGGTGACAGTGGCCAGTAGCATCCATGTTTGCAGTCATAGATAAAAGAGAAAAAGGGCATTGGAAGAGTTCCAAGGAAAGGAAAAAAGACCTACAGCACTGGGTATTCCCAGGTGGTCACCCATCCAAGTACTAACCCAGCCCAATGCTGCTTAACTTCGGTGATCAGACGAGAACCGGTGCATTCAGCATGGTATGGCCGTAGGACACTTAAACACATTGACAAGGCCTTTTATATCGCAGGAATGTGGCAGAAAGGTTACAGGAGATGGGAGATTACACTGAGAGATGACAAAGGGTGACAGTGGCCAGTAGCATCCATGTTTGTAGTCATAGATAAAAGAGAAAAAGGGCATTAGAAGAGTTCCAAGGAAAGGAAAAAAGACCTACAGCACTGGGTATTCCCAGGCGGTCACCCATCCAAGTACTAACCCAGCCCAATGCTGCTTAACTTCGGTGATCAGACGAGAACCGGTGCATTCAGCATGGTATGGCCGTAGGACACTTAAACACATTGACAAGGCCTTTTATATCTCAGGAATGTGGTAGAAAGGTTACAGGAGATGGGATATTACACTGAGATGACAAAAGATGAAAGTGACTAGTAGCATCCATGTTTGTAGTCATAGATAAAAGAGAAAAAGGGCATTGGAAGAGTTCCAAGGAAAGGAAAAAAGACCTACAGCACTGGGTATTCCCAGGCGGTCACCCATCCAAGTACTAACCCAGCCCAATGCTGCTTAACTTCGGTGATCAGACGAGAACCGGTGCATTCAGCATGGTATGGCCGTAGGACACTTAAACACATTGACAAGGCCTTTTATATCGCAGGAATGTGGTAGAAAGGCTACAGGAGATGGGATATTACACTGAGAGATGACAAAGGGTGACAGTGGCTAGTAGCATCCATGTTTGCAGTCATAGATAAAAGAGAAAAAGGGCATTGGAAGAGTTCCAAGGAAGGAAAAAAGACCTACAGCACTGGGTATTCCCAGGCGGTCACCCATCCAAGTACTAACCCAGCCCAATGCTGCTTAACTTCGGTGGCATTCAGCATGGTATGGCCGTAGGACACTTAAACACATTGACAAGGCCTTTATATCGCAGGAATGTGGCAGAAAGGTTACAGGAGATGGGAGATTACACTGAGATGACAAAGGGTGACAGTGGCTAGTAGCATCCATGTTTGTAGTCATAGATAAAAGAGAAAAAGGGACATTGGAAGAGTTCCAAGGATAGGAAAAAAGACCTACAGCACTGGGTATTCCCAGGCGGTCACCCATCCAAGTACTAACCCAGCCCAATGCTGCTTAACTTCGGTGATCAGATGAGAACCGGTGCATTCAGCATGGTATGGCCGTAGGACACTTAAACACATTGACAAGGCCTTTTATATCGCAGGAATGTGGCAGAAAGGCTACAGGAGATGGGAGATTACACTGAGAGATGACAAAGGGTGACAGTGGCTAGTAGCATCCATGTTTGCAGTCATAGATAAAAGAGAAAAAGGGACATTGGAAGAGTTCCAAGGAAAGAAAAAAGACCTACAGCACTGGGTATTCCCAGGCGGTCACCCATCCAAGTACTAACCCAGCCCAATGCTGCTTAACTTCGGTGATCAGACGAGAACCGGTGCATTCAGCATGGTATGGCCGTAGGACACTTTAACACATTGACAAGGCCTTTTATATTGCAGGAATGTGGCAGAAAGGCTACAGGAGATGGGAGATTACACTGAGAGATGACAAAGGGTGACAGTGGCTAGTAGCATCCATGTTTGCAGTCATAGATAAAAGAGAAAAAGGGACATTGGAAGAGTTCCAAGGAAAGAAAAAAGACCTACAGCACTGGGTATTCCCAGGCGGTCACCCATCCAAGTACTAACCCAGCCCAATGCTGCTTAACTTCGGTGATCAGACGAGAACCGGTGCATTCAGCATGGTATGGCCGTAGGACACTTAAACACATTGACAAGGCCTTTTATATCGCAGGAATGTGGTAGAAAGGCTAACAAGAGATGGTAGATTACACTGAGATGACAAAGGGTGACAGTGGCCAGTAGCATCCATGTTTGCAGTCATAGATAAAAGAGAAAAAGGGCATTGGAAGAGTTCCAAGGAAAGGAAAAAAGACCTACAGCACTGGGTATTCCCAGGTGGTCACCCATCCAAGTACTAACCCAGCCCAATGCTGCTTAACTTCGGTGATCAGACGAGAACCGGTGCATTCAGCATGGTATGGCCGTAGGACACTTAAACACATTGATAAGGCCTTTTATATCGCAGGAATGTGGCAGAAAGGTTACAGGAGATGGGAGATTACACTGAGAGATGACAAAGGGTGACAGTGGCCAGTAGCATCCATGTTTGTAGTCATAGATAAAAGAGAAAAAGGGCATTAGAAGAGTTCCAAGGAAAGGAAAAAAGACCTACAGCACTGGGTATTCCCAGGCGGTCACCCATCCAAGTACTAACCCAGCCCAATGCTGCTTAACTTCGGTGATCAGACGAGAACCGGTGCATTCAGCATGGTATGGCCGTAGGACACTTAAACACATTGACAAGGCCTTTTATATCGCAGGAATGTGGCAGAAAGGCTAACAAGAGATGGGAGATTACACTGAGAGATGACAAAGGGTGACAGTGGCCAGTAGCATCCATGTTTGCAGTCATAGATAAAAGAGAAAAAGGGACATTGGAAGAGTTCCAAGGAAAGGAAAAAAGACCTACAGCACTGGGTATTCCCAGGCGGTCACCCATCCAAGTACTAACCCAGCCCAATGCTGCTTAACTTCGGTGATCAGACGAGAACCGGTGCATTCAGCATGGTATGGCCGTAGGACACTTAAACACATTGACAAGGCCTTTTATATCTCAGGAATGTGGTAGAAAGGTTACAGGAGATGGGATATTACACTGAGATGACAAAAGATGAAAGTGACTAGTAGCATCCATGTTTGTAGTCATAGATAAAAGAGAAAAAGGGCATTGGAAGAGTTCCAAGGAAAGGAAAAAAGACCTACAGCACTGGGTATTCCCAGGCGGTCACCCATCCAAGTACTAACCCAGCCCAATGCTGCTTAACTTCGGTGATCAGACGAGAACCGGTGCATTCAGCATGGTATGGCCGTAGGACACTTAAACACATTGACAAGGCCTTTTATATTGCAGAAATGTGGCAGAAAGGCTACAGGAGATGGGAGATTACACTGAGAGATGACAAAGGGTGACAGTGGCTAGTAGCATTCATGTTTGCAGTCATAGATAAAAGAGAAAAAGGGGCATTGGAAGAGTTCCAAGGAAAGAAAAAAGACCTACAACACTGGGTATTCCCAGGCGGTCACCCATCCAAGTACTAACCCAGCCCAATGCTGCTTAACTTCGGTGGCATTCAGCATGGTATGGCCGTAGGACACTTAAACACATTGACAAGGCCTTTATATCGCAGGAATGTGGCAGAAAGGTTACAGGAGATGGGAGATTACACTGAGATGACAAAGGGTGACAGTGGCTAGTAGCATCCATGTTTGTAGTCATAGATAAAAGAGAAAAGGGACATTGGAAGAGTTCCAAGGATAGGAAAAAAGACCTACAGCACTGGGTATTCCCAGGCGGTCACCCATCCAAGTACTAACCCAGCCCAATGCTGCTTAACTTCGGTGATCAGACGAGAACCGGTGCATTCAGCATGGTATGGCCGTAGGACACTTAAACACATTGACAAGGCCTTTTATATCGCAGGAATGTGGCAGAAAGGCTACAGGAGATGGGAGATTACACTGAGAGATGACAAAGGGTGACGAGAACCGGTGCATTCAGCATGGTATGGCCGTAGGACACTTAAACACATTGACAAGGCCTTTTATATCGCAGGAATGTGGCAGAAAGGTTACAGGAGATGGGATATTACACTGAGATGACAAAGGATGAAAGTGGCTAGTAGCATCCATGTTTGTAGTCATAGATAAAAGAGAAAAAGGGCATTGGAAGAGTTCCAAGGAAAGGAAAAAAGACCTACAGCACTGGGTATTCCCAGGCGGTCACCCATCCAAGTACTAACCCAGCCCAATGCTGTTTAACTTCGGTGATCAGACGAGAACCGGTGCATTCAGCATGGTATGGCCGTAGGACACTTAAACACATTGACAAGGCCTTTTATATCGCAGGAATGTGGCAGAAAGGCTACAGGAGATGGGATATTACACTGTGAGATGACAAAGGGTGACAGTGGCTAGTAGCATCCATGTTTGCAGTCATAGATAAAAGAGAAAAAGGGGCATTGGAAGAGTTCCAAGGAAAGAAAAAAGACCTACAGCACTGGGTATTCCCAGGCGGTCACCCATCCAAGTACTAACCCAGCCCAATGCTGCTTAACTTCGGTGATCAGACGAGAACCGGTGCATTCAGCATGGTATGGACACTTAGACACATTGACAAGGCCTTTTATATCGCAGGAATGTGGCAGAAAGGCTACAGGAGATGGGAGATTACACTGAGAGATGACAAAGGGTGACGAGAACCGGTGCATTCAGCATGGTATGGCCGTAGGACACTTAAACACATTGACAAAGCCTTTTATATCACAGGAATGTGGCAGAAAGGCTACAAGAGATGGTAGATTACACTGAGAGATGACAAAGGGTGACAGTGGCTAGTAGCATCCATGTTTGCAGTCATAGATAAAAGAGAAAAAGGGACAGTGGAAGAGTTCCAAGGAAAGGAAAAAAGACCTACAGCACTGGGTATTCCCAGGCGGTCACCCATCCAAGTACTAACCCAGCCCAATGCTGCTTAACTTCGGTGATCAGACGAGAACCGGTGCATTCAGCATGGTATGGCCGTAGGACACTTAAACACATTGACAAGGCCTTTTATATCGCAGGAATGTGGCAGAAAGGCTACAGGAGATGGGAGATTACACTGAGAGATGACAAAGGGTGACAGTGGCTAGTAGCATCCATGTTTGTAGTCATAGATAAAAGAGAAAAAGGGGCATTGGAAGAGTTCCAAGGAAAGGAAAAAAGACCTACAGCACTGGGTATTCCCAGGCGGTCACCCATTTAAGTACTAACCCAGCCCAATGCTGCTTAACTTCGGTGATCAGACGAGAACCGGTGCATTCAGCATGGTATGGCCGTAGGACACTTAAACACATTGACAAGGCCTTTTTTATCGCAGGAATGTGGCAGAAAGGCTTCAGGTGATGGGAGATTACATTGAGATGACAAGTCACTCATGCAATTATTAATATTAGAGCCCAGATTAGGGATTCATACGTTCAAACAACAACTCACTTCAGGTAACATGCCTAGATACATACATACATGTACACAACTAAAGACTTGTTCTGGAGCAACCTGGTCAACAAATCTTACCTTTACGTATACATTGCCCACGAGGTGATCACCAAGGTTGTCACAAATGTTCATCTCCTCAATGCCTCCGTACTACAAATAGTGAAAGTGATGGACATCACAGCAAGGACATTTATGGTGAATATACTCCCACTCACGTTAGCATATGGATACAAGGACGTGCATGCTAACATGTACTATATGTACATACGTACAAGCACATGCGCGAGCGCACACACACACACACACACACACAGACACACACACACACACACACACACACACACACACACACACACACATACACACACACACACACACACACACACACACACACACACACACACACACACACACACACACACTGTATGCACTAACAACTTTGTTGATTTGAGGGCTTAGACTATCACATACGTACATACATGTCAGAGAAGCACGCACATGTACCATGATGTACATACACTGTATACATACATGCGTGCACATTCTGTACCTTGTCTTCTAATTCAATAAAAATGTCTTCAAAGAGCTCATCAAAGTGAGCCTGCTCCTCCTCATCAGTCATCACCTCTGTACAGTCAACAGGACAAGTAACCATGGTAATGCAACATGTTCATGTAACATACAGTAGTATGTGACAATATAATGTTAACGTTCTGTTTCCGTTAAGTTCCGTTTAAAATGAAAGATTTGACCGCTCTACGGTGCGTTGTACAGTCCGAATGACGGAAAGTAAAGAACGCTTTAGTGGGCCAGGCGCTGGCGAAACGACTTCGCAGGCAATCGTCAAGCTTGTCCGACGAGGAGTGACAGCAGCTCGCACTTCGTATTCACGCACTGGCGTCCCCAATGCACAGCGATATCGTTGCATCAAACCGTCTGGAACTGTTGCGTACTTCTTTCGTTTGATTTGACCGACAGTTCTGCATGTTTTTCACCGTTCTTTAAAAACGGACGTTTCAATTGTCTTATAAAAATGCACATTACATACATTACATACGTATGTACATCTAAACACCCAATCACACCCACACAACACACAAACCGTATCTACAGGATCTCACAAACAAACAGCCACTCGCACCTACAGTATACCCACCTAACTACACTACATTACTGCATAATAAGAATACAGTAGCAGCACCGGACGCCCAATACCGCAGTGTTGATAGAATGGCTAAATGAAATTGTACTCACTCTGTCCGTCTGGGTTCTTAGCAGGATTGTTGGGATTTTGGTAGAGATTTTGCAGGAGAATCGTCTTCATATTGTGAAGCAAAGACAGCAGGAACACAGAGTAGACAAATGAATGGAAGAGATTTCAACACCGTGTGTGTGCATGCGTGCAGTGCGTGTTGTGTGTGTGTGTGTGTGTGTGTGTGTGTGTGTGTGTGTGTGTGTGTATGTGTGTGTGTATGCATGTTGCATGCATGTGTACGTGCACTTGACACACCTGACTGAAAGTTGGCTTATTGTGCAAACGGGAACATCGATCTCCATGGCGACAAGCTCCAATTTTGAAGTAAAATGAACAGTTGACTCTGCACAACAAAAAGGAGGAGCTCTGTTTGAGCAAAGTGTACTGATAATTAGGCAAGTTCTGTCTTAGCATTCACAAAAACAACAGTTGTGTTGCTTCTTCAAGAAGGGATCAACTGATCAACTCTTTTGAGTACAAGTATGACACAGACAGTAATTAACCAGCTATCGTCTACATGTATCTCAAGGAGTATAGTAACTCCTACAAGCATGGCACCTACTGTTAGCAAAACAATACGAGCATGCCAGTATACGAGCGTTGAAGGAAACACTTGGAAAGAGGAGATTAGACAAAAATATGCAGTTTTCTTATTTTCAGGAGTAAAACAAGAAATCCCAGCAGCATTCAGGAAGCAACGTCAACATCTCCGGCAAAATGGACCGGGAAGGTGTTTTCACTTCTGGTGGACACCCTCCACATCTATGCTACCAGATCAGACCATGCAAGGTCATTCAGTACAAACAACCGCAACACGACCACCTGCATATCCGATTAAGCATACATTGGTTGATTAAGCATATTCTTAGTTCAAAAAGAAAAAGGTTCACATCGATGCAGCTCTTTGTGCCTGCAAGCCAAAAGGGAAGAGGTGAGGAATGAGGACATCATCTTTGTAGAAGTACCTCCAGATGCTGCAAAAGTGCAAGTGCTCATGCCTATATGGAGTTCATTATGATGGAGTGATGGAGATGATGTGCATTATGCAAGCACGCAAATGACCACTCCTGCACTGCCTGAGGACTTCCAGTTTGGTAGCATGGTAGTGTACATATGCTACGATGTGCCAGCCAGCCCACAAAAATCAAAAATCACTCAGGCATGGGGGAAAGACCATGTATGGGATAGTGAACGGGACTAGCAACAGATAACCAGACGTGCATAGCCGCAATATAAATTCCATACATCCGAGGTTGGTACAGGGTGGTATTGTAAACAAAGATGGCCAAAGTGCAGTTACTGCGTATAGAGGAATTCATGTTGGGCAAAGACACGTTCGTATCACTGCCGACTGGCTACGGAAAGTCACTCATCTACAGTCTTTTGCCAGCAGTATACGATCGTATGAGAGGGCACACGACACCAACATCGGTTGCTCTCATTGTTGGCCTGTGGTCCTCTCCGATGACTGAGCAGAAGAAACAATTTCTGCCTAGAGGCATCTCTCTGCTAAATTCCTGGGTAAGATTCAGCATGATGTTAATGCACTGCAACGAGTGAAGGATGGTCTTCATCAGCACCATCAGTATTCCTGACTCCAGATAATCTATGCCATGGGATGGACATACGGGACATGCTACTATCTGAGTCCACTTCACTGCATACTTTGCAGATTTGAAAGATGCTAGGGCTGTGACGAAGCATTGGGCTTTCTAAACAGTTGAAGGTTTTTACTATTTGAAACTTCGTTTCTGGTGTTTTCAGGATGATTTTTCTTTGCTAGCAATACAGGTCAAGCCACTACTTGGTGAAGGTACTTGTTGAGCACTTTTGAAAGTGTGAAATATTATTTAACAGATGTCCGTTGATGTTCACGAACATTGCACCGTGTCCAATTCTCACCATAGTTACAAAGATGGTGTTTTGATGACGTGTCACACTCTCCCAGCAGCCTTAGAGGGGCAGATCGGGCTAGCGTAGCCACAGTGGGCCCAGGGGCCATCTATCGAGGCTGCACTGCTATCACAACAGATACGTACCTCCCATACCTAAGTTCTCAGGGGATTCCCAGGGTAGTGGCAGAGATAGCTACAGTACGTATTTGGACTGGAGTGAGCAGTTCGAACTAGTTGCAGAGGCCTGCTAGTGGACAGATCAGGCTAAACTAGTGAACCTGGCCACCCGCCTGAAGGGCCAGGCACATGCCTTTTATCGATCCTGTGCAGCCACCCAGCGAGCCAGCTATTCCATGTTAATGGAAGCATTGCTACATAGGTTTACACCTGTCACGATTCAGTCTGTGCAAACCAGCCAGTTCCATGAACGGAAGCAAGGACCTCAGGAATTTGTGAATACCTTTGCCCAAGATCTGAGACAGTTGTTCCGGAAAGCATATCCCAGCATATCCCGTGGTAGCCAGGAGGCAGAGGAGATGGGGAAGGGTGTGCTTGCATCACAGTTCTTAGCCGGACTCCACTGGGAGATCAAGGCAAAGCTGGCTGGGTGTGATGGTGATCTGGAGCAGCTACTTGTGAAAGCGAGGTTTGAGGAGGCCAAGATCAGGGATATCGGCAGTACAGGCCAGGTGTCAACAGCAAGGAAACCAGCATTAACCACCAAGCGGACGTCAACCCCTACCAAGGAAGCTTCTGGCTGAGGGAGGCAGACTCGAGACCGATCAGACACCTGTCATGGATGTGGAGGGTCGGGCCACTACATCCGTCGATGTCCCTACAACAGAACCATTCCAAAGGAGGCCAAAGGACAGTCCCGCAACAAGGTTGCTACTCTGGTGCCAAGCCCCCGAACTAAGGAGGGAGTCTCCTTGCCCACTGATGTGCAGTGGCAGGATGCAGCAGTGGAACAAGTCCTGAATGACACACTTGTGACCCTGCACGGAGTGAAACCAACATCTGTGGAAGTCGAGTGTGTGGTACTGGGACCCACACACCAACCACCACAGTACGGGTCAAAGGGATGCCAGCAGAAGCACTACTGGACACAGGGTCCCCTGTGACCATTGTCTCTTTAGATTTCCTGGTGAAAGCACTTACCCGTAGAAGGGAGCACTGTGGCAAAGATGCCATCTGAGAAGGTGTGAGGAGCTGTTTGGAGCCGACGGCCTTGAAGTTGAAGAGCTACTCTGGTGAGGCCCTGCTGATTGTTAAGCAGGCTCGGGTCCAGTTGTCCCGTGGACGTTTCTTTGTTACCACGTGTATGCAAGTCCAGATGAATGCCCCTGTACAAGTCTTGTTAGGAACAGATCTACAGCCTAGTCTAGGGTTTCGTCTGGTGGACCTGGAGGACCTGGAGACTGCCCAGAACGGTAATCCAAAAGTAGACCAGCAGGACCCAGAGCAAGTCCACAGACAACCATGGAGAAGCCTACCAAAGATGATCCCCAGACAGACACTGCAGCTACAGTTCATCTACTCCAAGTGGTGAAAGTGTCAGCTCGACATGCCAAGTTGGTGCGCGCCAGGCCGTGAGGACTATCATTTCCCAAAGGTGGTACTGTTGTCTTCCAACTAGGAGGAAAGTTACGCGAGCTCACTAGACTGGTTGTGGAAGATGCCATAATCCCACCAGAGGAGGAAGTCACCCTCATGATCTCCAATCCTGGAATGAGCTCTATTTGACTCCAGGAAGGACTGACTTTGGGTGAAGCTCAACCAGTTGATTGGATTGACTCCGAGACTTTACCGAAACCGAGGACACAGCCTCTATGGAGGATTTGGAAGGTAGAAGCCAACCTGAAGAATTTATTGAGCACCAAGACATCATGTGTGGTGTTGTCCAAGGACCTAACAGGACGTCAGGACGTCAGGAGAGCCTCTTGCGCCAGCTTAGTGATGATGGACCACAGAGTATTGACGGAGAGGCAAGGGAGCAGCTCAAGGAACTGGTTTTAGTGTTTGAAGATACCTTTGCCGTGGATGAGAATGAGCTTGGTTGTGCACAAGACGTTGCACACACCATTGATACAACGAAGAACAGAACTGAAGGAGAAAGAGGCACAAAAGAAGAAGAAAGACAAGGAAGCGGAAACAATTAAAGGAGAAAGAGGCACAGACGAAGAAGAAAGGAGCAGGACGCAAGAGAAAGATGGGACAGAGGGCGAAAAGCACTAAAGCAACTACTGACTTAAGTGGAGATTTCAATAAGCATAGTATTTGAAGTGACACAGAAAGTGATGCCGAGTGCCCCAATTGTGGACTGGTGTACGGTGAAGATGAAGCCATAGTATGGACATGCTGCAATCAGTGTAACACATGGTTTGATCTGGGGTGTGCAGGCATATCTGAAGATGACATTCCAGTGATTTTTTCTGTGAAAACTGCTTATAGACACTGTTTAATACACAGATATGCTCTTAACGCCTAAGTATTGCTTATTGTATTCAGTTGTGTTATACAGTGTGTTAAATGTGTCTGGTCTGCTCTGGTTGCTTTACTGGCTACTAGCTAGTATGTCATCACACCGTCAATGTCTCAACGATGTGTACAATACTGCAACATGGCAGAATTTGCTGTTTTCTAACATGTCTCATAATACCCTCACTGTCTCATAATAGCATGCAGTCATCGTGCATGAAGATTGCTTTCTAGCACAAACAACCTAACTATCCACATACCAATAATTGTGGTGTGGGTACACCTTGGTTGGCAGTGTTTGTAACTAAGAGTCATCGGCCACATGGGATAAGAATGCTTAGGTGTCCCATAATTGGGGCGGGTACCTTATGGGTTACAATAGATTAGTGGTCACCTTAAGCACAACGTTTAACATGTGCCTAAGTTCACAGCTATAGGACAGCTATAACGTGCTTAGAGTTCAATTTCCACATGCAGTTTGCGTATCACATGCAGGTTGATGGTCACACTCTGCACAACTTACTTGTCCTTTTCTGTACCAAAAATGGAAGCAAGATATTCTGCCATGGCTTGACGTAGAGACCTTTAACTTGAGCTGCCTGTATCGCAGTGAAGCTGTAGCTGTGTCGAACAGTAGGTGATGCGTACGTAGCGTACGTAGTACAAGCGTTTATTAACGGGGGCCACGCCTCCTCAGCAATAGCCGGGTTATCCTTATCACTCTTCAAAAATGGCGCAGAAGGTGCGCAGTGCAATCGCCAGCAAATGCTATGCTGCTGGACATAGGAATAACTTGACTAGCATGGCTAACTCATCACATCGTTTTTTTATAGCTTGACACTGTTTTGTGGAGCTCTTTGTTATTTGGCAGTCAATGTGAAGTGCTTTTGGTGTTTGCGTAGGCTCCCAAAACAGTGATGGAGCGACTAAAGGCGCGTGAGGATAAGCGGAAGGCAGCCCAGGAGAAGAAAGACAGGGGTACAGTGCCTGGCGAAAGGAATGCTCTGGAGGACGCATTTCTGAAACGTTTCAAGACCAACGTTCATGGTGCGTACACTGTACGTAGCTACGCACCTGTGCCCCTGTGTCGTTTGTGTATGTGTGTGCGTAGCCAGACAGTCTATAATAATAATAAGAACATGTACTCATGCATACAAGGGGATAACATGCATAACAGAATGGAAAGTATATGTGCCCCTGTGTCGTTTGTGTGTATGTGTGTGTGTGTGTGTGCATGTGTGTGTGTGTGCGCGCGCGCGTGTGTGTGTGCGTGTGTGTGTGTGGCTAGGCATTGTGTGTCTACACTATAGCCATGAAACAGCGAATGGACTGGTCAGTATTATGCAGTTGATAGATTCTGTCTGGTCCTTGTGTGTAAGCCAAGTGGCACAATGGTTACTGCTTGGGATGGGTATCAAACTCCGGTTTCTAGTTCTTTTGCTCGTACCTTTTCGAATGCAGGCACTAGGTCCACTCTTTGTGAGAACATTTGGTTCTTTCATGACCAAGGATTTAATGACCCCTCATGTAGTGCCCTGAACATAATGCATTGGTATATGCAGGAATATGTCTGTATTGCCCAGCACTACTGTGTACATGGGACAACCATTTCATGTACTCTTTCATTGTTCACGCTTTGCTTCTACACATGTACATGCAGAGGCAGAGGCTTCCGTGAAAGAGCTTACATCTGCCACCTCTGCTGTGATAGTCCAGTCCACCCTGGACCAGATAGTAGAGAGGAGTCAACAGTTGCAGAAGGACTTGGCAGACAATAGTCATCTTCTAACTAAGTACAACTTGAAGAGTGCTCAGCAAGTGAGTGGCAGTGAATGAATGCCAGAGCTACAGGACTTCGGTACACTGCATTGTGCCTTGCAGGGTTGAAGCAGGATAAGCATACTTTTGCATCCCATGCACATGAGCATTTGTGCCAGTGTGCAGATCAGTGTTAAGCGATCTCCATCTACTTAGCTGAAATGTTGCTCAGTCTTGTGCACAGTAGAGTGTAATTTGTTGTGATTTGCTTCAGCCAATTGTATGTCTTTATGGAATGAATGGATTTACTTGTCAATACTTTCACTGTAGTTTAAGCCACTGTTTTATTCCTCCTGTACTGTGCAGCATTTGCAGTCCCTGTTGACAACTTTAGCACAACGCAAGGAGGAACTGGCTCCACCCAAAAAGTTTTCGTTTTCGGCAAGACAGAAAACTGCCCCCGAAACTCCAATTGACGCCACGGATGGGCCTATCATGGATTCTTCTGATGGCCCCTCTTCGCCAGCTAAGATACCGAAGCTTCCCGTGATACCAGTGTGTGGCTTTGCTGACCAGGACGGCCAGGTGCTGCGACTGATGCCTGGTGAAGTTAACGGGATGGATGTAGACCTCAATCACCTTACTAACTGTACAGTGTACATCCAAGGCTGTCCTTCCACAGTCCACATTACTCAGCTAACAAAGACAAGGTGAATTTAACTGTATGTAATAGCTAAAACCATGCTAATGTGCCCATGCAGTTGTAAGTGCATCGAACAAGTATTGTCTGTTTAGTGGTTATTTGTTGCTAGGTTTCTGCCTCTTTTGTTATGCAAATGCCAGAGCACTCTAGAAATAGCTCTGGCCATCTGCACGATAGCATCGTTGTCCTTTAGTGAACACACAGTCACTATAAGTAAATGATATTGTGCTCCTTGACAACGTAACTATGGGCTGGTACTATGAGTATTGTATGTGTATTGCGTTGAACTAAGTGTACTGTACATACACAGCAAAGAGACCTTACGTGTGTGCCTACTTGATTCAACTCTTTTTAGTTCTGTTTGAGTGAGCTTGCGTAGCTACATGTATACATACCTTCCTCTTCCAGGTTGTATTGTGGTCCTGTCAGGTCATCTGTATTCATTGATGACTGCAAGGAGTGTGCCTTTTCACTAGCATGCCAACAGGTGCGTGTGCAGTTGTATTAGCAGATGTGTGTACTGTTGGATTGTACTATATTATTATGTTTGTTTGCGATTTTCTCATACATATGTATATGTAGCCTCATTCCATGGAAGATTTATGGTTTAAGCTGTGAAATATAGAATTACGTATTTGATTGAATGTAAAGTTATAAAACGTCAACGTTATGTTTTACAATAGAATCGTAGGGCAGAGCAGCTGTTTTGTTGTACAGTTCATTGTGCAACTGTTGTCAAATGGTTAGGTGGTGTAATTATACAGGGTAAATGGAGGGTGGAAGGAGCTCTGCTATGTGAGGTGCAATGGTTGAGAATGATTTTAATGGTTACAGTAACTGTTCTAGCAACTCTGTGCTGCTGCATTTGCTTAATTGTATTCATGCGTATGTACACAGCACATGTTCTGCAAATCCACTTGATTTATTGTGTTTCGCTCTTACTTCCAGCTTCGCTTGCACAGGACGACACACAGCACCGTCTTTCTCCATGTCACTAGCAGCGGGATTATTGAGGACTGTTCTGAGATGCTCTTTGCTCCTTACAACTTCACATACAAAGGCATTGAGGAGCACTTCAAGGTGTGTTGGCTACTATAGTTATACAGAATGGTCAATGTAGGATCTTTCTGCTCTCTTCTGATATATTCCTATACACACTGAACCTGTCCAATCTAGCCACTATAGTGCATGCATCGCCATCTATAGTTATACACAATGGACAATGTAGGATCTTCCTGCTCTCTTTTGATCTATTCCAAATTTACAAAGAAAACTCTATATTCCAAAAAAGTTCCAATACACACTGAACCCGTCCAATCTAGCTGCTATAGTACATGCGTCGCCATCTGCATGAGCAGCTGAGTTTAAACTCCATTCTGACCAGGGGCTGGAGTTTAGGTGGATGTCATGTGGCAGTGCTGTACTTGTTGGTACACACTGGTGTTGCTGCCATAATCATGGTTGACGATATGTACTCATTTATATATAGCCTTGCAATAATTATGGTACAAAACTATATATATATTATGCCATGTGAACCCATGATGCTTAACCAACTACCAATAGTCCCACTGAATGACAGTCACCAGCCAATTTCCTTTGTCACTTTTTACATATTTCTTAACAGTCTTTAGCAGCACTAAAGATGCTTAGCACAGCACTTGTGTATTTAGCACGTACACTTACAGGATACATTGTGTAGTTCTGATCTGCCAAATTAAGGGCCGGCAGTGATTATCATGCTGCAGCTCAACAGGTAATGATTGGGGCGAGCGAAGCGAAGTTTGTCTCTTCTGGGAGGTGAGAAACCGGAAGACGTGGTACGTTACGGAAAACGTGGTACGTCGTGGAAGTCGTGGTATGCCGTGTCCACTCCATATATGGTTGGTTGGTTCTTTGGACCATTGCACATGCGCAGTGGCTGATGACGCACCACGGGCTTGTGCAACGCCTTCACATGACCAAAGGTGTGCATAACACCTGCACGTGACCGGTCAGACAGCGTAGACGTCAGACGTAGCACTTCAACCAAATTGCCGCTACTGCTAAATGGCGCTGCGGCCAAGAGAGCGTACCCCAGTCGACAGCTATACATGATGAAGCACTAAAGTGCAAAACTCTCGACGTGTTTGCAAACAAACATTGCTGGCTAAATTAACATTGTTGCAGATTGTTGTATTCACCAAGAGTCTAGTGTAGAAGCCCAACACATGCATGCAATGACTGTAAGTATGCGACTGTAGCTATAGGTCATGAACTACAGAGAAGTGGTTCTCTACTCTACGCAAGCTACGTACAGCATTCTACCATGTGGTAAGTGTTGCAAATCGGATCTACCGATCTACCACCAGATGCTGCACCGAGGGCTCGCACTGCCAGAGTAGAACACTGGACTCGGCACCTCTCGATTACGTCCCACCATTGAGCACGATTTAGCAGGGCCGTAGCACCAAGCTAAAAACCAGTCAGGCCATAGATGACGTGACGCAAACTAGGTGGGGGCTGGGGGCATGCCCCCCCAGGTAAAGTTTCGAAATTTAGATGTTCTGTGAGTACTTTTGGAGCAATTCTAGGCCCATCAACACTTCAATGAGTATGATAAACTGTAACATAGACCAACAGGCACTTACAGCAGGAAAGGCGATCAAGTGCCATGTAACAGGTAATGCAGTGCATTGAAATAAGAAGATAGCGCATTAAAAATCAAAATCTAGTGTTTTTTGGCTGACTCTCTGACGCTAGGCAGCACAAATCTCTCCTACCCTTGACTAGAAGACACCATCAATGCAAAGGGTGTGTAAAAATGTTTCTTCCAAAAACAGGAGGAGGGTCGGTCCATGCAAAGAGGGGGGCCAGCCGGTCCATGCAACAGGGAGGGCTGGTCGATGCAAAATCCAGGTCATTAACATGCGCTGACTTTGAATACGTTTTCACCATCCCTACATCTGCCAACATTTTGCCACACTTGTGGTTTTGCTACCATCCCCTGTTTCTCCGCCTGCGTATTATAGTGCAAGTGTACATGTGAGTGTGCAATAACAAGGGTTGCCACAGGAGACTATCCTATTGCATGCATATGCCCATTCAAGCTACGTACATGTTCCCATGTACCACCATGTTGCATACATACATCCATGTACAGCGGATTTATGCAACCTTGCAACAGTGCCCATACCTGGGTAGTCGTTACCTAGGATATGAACAGGGTGATATATAATAGGTGAGTACAGTACCAGTCCGTATCCTAGGTAACGACTGACTATGGTGTGGGAACTGTTGCAAGGTTGTATAAATCTGCTGTACATGACTGAAACGCTACCGTGCTGTCTGATTTTGCATGGCGATCGATTAACACACCATTTTATGCATCAGAAAATGGCTAAAAACGTCATCCGACATCCATAAAATGGCTGCCGCCGTTAAGGTTGGTTAGAGGACTAAGTATCTGGCTTTTCCTTGTTCAAACTAAGTCCTGCAACATTGTAACAAGACCACTCTGCTTTAGAACGTTGTTTAACCTTAGGCCAGTACCCCCCTCCCAGTTTGAAAGTGTGTTTAAAATGCATATCTTCAATATTTAGAATTTTGTTCCATGGCCAGACTGGCCGGACTGGGTGCTACGGCCCTGTTTAGTTGTTCACGGAAAGAGTATAAGCCGCATATTGGCCTTTTCGCTGTTTTCACGCCATATCTCTAGTCTTGTCCCAGACCCATCTCCGCCGTTCCGCCATTTTGGAGGATGCCCCTCTCCAAAATGACGGAACGGCAGAGATAGGGCTGGGTACGAGACTACCATGAATGCAGACCTTTCTAGACAATCACCTTGTTTTAACTTCCTACTTTGTCATTCTGAATCCACTGGTATTGCTCATAAGGCGCCTCGTAGCCTGCAGTGCCAGATTAAGTGCGGACACACACACACACACACACACACACACACACACACACACACACACAGATAAACCAAGTACCGTAGCTGCATGACATGCCGCCGAGGGTTAATTATAGTCCCAGTGCATACCACTTATGCATCCTTCATGGGCGACTTCACACTGTCTTGCATACGTACCTTACTGTACATCCTGCTATCTTGGCCGTTATTTTACCCACATGCCCCCACAATGTTTTACATGTGTCTAGTAGTACTGCTGAGTGTGTTCCTTGTCCTGTCTTCTGCTTAGGACGCACAATTGAGTGAGGTCAATAACTGGGACAAGATAGAAGACTTCAACTGGCTGTCCTCTGGTACTCCCTCACCTAATTGGAATGTACTGCCGGAAAGCCAAAGAGTACACATCACGGATTCAGAGCGTACTGCTGCTGGTAAATAATCTGACATGTACTATAATGTATGATAGATGCTGCTGTATCATAAATCTAGTCATGGCCATGCATACATGCACTGCATGATAGAGTACCTATGTTGCTTAGATCATGAACTCCAGATTGAGCATTATTAGTATTATTATATATGCATGATGCGTGTGTGAGCATGCAGCTGAAGATTTATATATTTACTATTAGGTATATATTTGGCTGGGTTAAGGTGCATGTGTGTATGCACATGCACACATAATATTATATTAAGCTTGTTTTGAGTTGTGGAAAACATGGCCTTCATTTGCCAGCAGTGAATATTACTCATGCAAGTTTTAATTCTGTAAGAATTGTATAATATTTTATACTGTGTTTTTCTGCTATTCGATCACAAGGGTGAAGTTCAATGCTATACAGCACAATTATGATATGGCTTGAATTCCATAAATATTACCATATTGTCCCTATTTTTCAGCAGAATAAAACACAGATCCAAGTTGACACTTAGGAACATATTAGTTGCGACTGGAAGCGCAACGAAACACATTAGGAAATTATGATGACTAAGTACGCGGCAGAATAATAGGAAACAAAAGACTCGTCGCTGAATCACCCGTCAGAGTCGCTGTCCGAAGACTTTTCTGACGGGGATGGAGTCACTGGTGGCCATCTGTTTGGAGTTCGATCACCAGAAAGAGTGGGAGATTTGGGCGTGGCGGGCGTGGCTACAAAGCCTACTTCGCTGTCAATATCAGCAAGAAACAAACAAAGCCTCAGCAAATAAGAAATGGCAGCAGCTGACTATTCATTAGACTCCACAACAGACAACGACTTATTAAAGTCCAAGACAAACAATAAGGGCAGCCCATTTTTGTCAAAAATTAGAGTATGATCCAACCCTATTTAGGTGGGAGCCAAAGAATTAGGAACAGTACGGTACTATGTGTATTAATAAACTCACAATCGAACATCAGTTAAGACAGAAACATGCAAGGCATTCCCCATACAAAGCAAGAACATTACTCTATTGTAGTGGTGCTTTGTATAATCATAACTTGTGTGCATGTGATGAAATAGTCCTATTGAGTTACTAATACAACTACATAGAACATGATTTGAAATTTCACTGAAAAGTATAGCCTCATTCATCAAGCAGTGTTTAGCAAAACTGTGTGTTCTGCTGATCTTGGTCTCCAAATGTGATTGGTGGTAGGGTCTTTCCAAGCTTTACTGCCAATTTTGCCAGCTGTCTGCGAAACTCCAGTGCACCAATAAACATATTCTGGAAGTGGCGCATGCCTCCATTAAGTTCAAAAGCATTGCGAGCGTGAAGTAGTACTCTGTTGTTTAGGAACACAAAATCTCCTGGCTCTGGAAGCAATTCTAGGGCTCTGGGTGAAGATTCAATAAACTTAGCGAACTTGCTGTAAGCTTCATAATATGGCTCCACTAACTCAGGGTCAGCTGCCAAGGGACCATGCGTGTCGGGTGCCCAACTCACTCCAGTGATGTGACCCCAGTGGTTGAGGGTGAAATGTGGCCGTGAATAGCTGTAAGGGACAGGACCAGGTAGATTCTTATCCACAACATTGAGATAAAAAGTAGCAGGAACCTTGGCCAGGACAGCAAACTCCGAAGGGTATTCCTTACGAAACAATTCTGCCTCATAAAATGCATTCAAGTACACCTGTTCTCCTCCTTTTACTTGCTTGCCGAAGGTGAGGCAGTGAAAGGATGTGAACCCAGCAGGAGATTCCCTCCACTGATGGTCCATGTGGAAAGGCAGCTCTATGCTTAGATTTCCAACGTTGTTGGCTTTTTCTGGGGGATCTGACCTTACCTCTTCAATTGGCCCGTAATGGTACTGCAAAATGTGCTCACTCATTTTAAGCCCAACTTCCTCAGACCTTCCGGACTCAGCTGGGACATTCTTGAGCACTGCCAACTGGCCAGAGGCAGCTGTCATCATGAAGTCAAACACAACCTCATCGCTTGCCATGAAGTCTGCGTACTCCACTGGCATAGGGTGCTTCAGTGGTTCCCAATAAAATTCCTGGGGAATAACTTTTCTCCCCTCTCCCCAGTACCCATGCTTCTCCAGGAACCACAGAGGCAGTTTGGTGGAGTGGCTTCTGCCGTGCTCCTTCTCCGTCCATTCCAGGTGAAGATAGCCATCTTTCTCAATTGCCTTGTCGATGGTATAGTTAGGAAGAAGGTTGCATGGATTGTAGAATGGTGCTTCATCTGCAACAGTTCGGCACTCTGGACACCAGCACTGATACCGCAGCCACACAGCATGATAGGACGTTGGGGGACGGTGCAGCCAATTGACTGTGAGTGACTTCTGGTCTCTGGCCACCACAAGACTCTTTACCAACATGGACTTTTCTTGTTTTGCTTCCTTAGTGGTTTGTGACAGTGACTTGCTTGTTGTCAGTGTGCGAATGAAGCAAAGATTTCCAGACTTCTGCCTAATTGTAGATAAATGGTAGAACAATTTTCGAGCAGCACTCATGTTTCTTCAAGAAAAGGCTTCAATTTATCTCTAATTCACATGGAAAGATTGAGAGACAAGGTATATATATTAACAAACTGTTTATTGCAACTTAATTATAACCTTTCTCTATATAGTTATAGAAGGGTCATGTTAACCTAACAAGCGTTGTGTACTGACATGATGAAAAATACAATAGCTATGGTATGATTTGCATGTCAGAGCACAACACGTGTTAGATCTATAATTTTACTGTGTGCATTAATATCATTGCAGTGCCATTTCATTAACAAAGGCTAATTCTATATACTATACTAACTATTAATCATGCCATTAATGTACGCAACGTGGAACCATACGTCAGATATGTGAGCGGATTTGACAAAAAGGCCTACTTGTTGCTATGTATAAAGTGTCATTATGGTAGAAACATGCAACCGAGTGATGTCTTCAGTAAATTCGGATTTTTGCATCTTTTGTACCTGTGGTATCGTCCCAGCACAATGGCCAAGTTTAAAACCCGTAGTCCTTTCCTGAGTTTCAAACCAGGAAGCATAGTTACGCCGTCGCCATGTTTACAGATATAATAACGGAAGGGTTATGGGCTGTTTTCTTGTTAAATTGTACTGGGGCGTATTTTCGTACTTTGAGTGAGCGTATCTTGGAAATGGGAGCAGTAATTAAAGCGCAACGAAGAGCTCATCTACGGTATTTCACCCTGTACTACTAATTCAAAATCAACAAATAGCAACAAGTGGGCCCAGCCCTTTGTCAGATCTGCTCACATATGCGAATATTAAAGCACGCATGACATAAGCATGATTATGCAGTATGCAGTAATCGCACAAGCGTACACATTTCCACGGGTCTAACTACTAAGATACATGTATAAAACAAGATTGTGTCATCCCCAGCCCATTACTGTACGTACTGGCACCAGTTAATTAGCATCAATGTATGGACTGGATTCTCTGTAGATGTGGGACTGGGATTATCCTTTCACAGACCATGGTTTCACATTTTTGCAGTGTCAGTACTCACTTGCGACCCTTTTATTGCACATAAGTAGATAAGCTGCTAATGTTCAAGTAACATTTGCTAAAACTGTGACCAGAGATGAGTGTACAACTTTGATAAGTCTAATGAAAGTCACGACTAGGAAGAAATGACCCAAGACAACTTACGCCCTAACGCGGGGTTTCAGCAGCCCAAGCCAACCAACCAGGCCGGAACAATTCGCCCTTTCTCTCCTTATAGGCTAGTTCCGAACGATGAAATGGTTCAACTAACCTTTGCAGGTGTGCCACTAACTGCTGCCACTTAGAACCTTGCGTTAGGCGTAAGTTGTCCTGGGTTTGGCCGCCAACTGGTGCCAATTTACCCTTTCTTTCCAACATTTCTTCTGAGTCGTGACTTTCATTAGACTTATCACATTTACAACCGACTCGTTCATCTTACGTAAAATAGAAAGAGTGTACAACTTTTAAGCATTCATGATCAATGCAAGTATTGGCCTCTAGTGAGGCATGCAGCGATGTGCATCCTTCACAGCTGCAATATAGTCCATGCTGTCACAACTTTAAGCAGCCTTCCAAATCGCGTTTCTACTCACCAGGTAGTCAGCACACCGGCTGCAGCTATCCATGTGAACCAAGACAAACTCAGATTGCTGCATATTCTTGTCACAATAGACGAGCTTAAGAGAGAGCATGAACATATATCTTGCTTCCAAACAATGGTACAATTATACATGCAATCTGAATGAGTCACAATGAAGATTATAGTTTACTCAAATGCATTTTGTAAGGTTTGCTACATTGTCCAGGGGTGTGTACTAGCCACCATTGAGTAGCGTGCAGCAACGATAACTGATACACTGCATGATGTTTCAAGTGATGAGAGACCTACGTACATATAGCTACATACATAATAGCTACGTATAATAGTATAAAAGTGAAGCTTTACAATGATAAAAAAAGATGAGCTCATAATACATAATATAGCAATAGTAGGTCATACCTTTATAATAATACATCTAGAACATATTCTTTATTAACTTTTAGTCCGTTTTACCATGTCTCATGATCTTGTAATTCTTCATCTGTACATCACGTGATCGGCATGGGGGCTGAAGTTGTATTGCTCCCCTGGGAGAAGGGGAGTCTATGGTCAGCTGTAGTTGCCATGGGTGCATTGTCAGGCTCTAGTACAGGTTTGATTCTGAGGATCATGATGAACAATGTGCTATAGCAATTATCTGAATGTGACCGGTAGGGTGTCCTGTTCAGGCTACAGGGAACATTGGTGGGTATCTTCAGCTATGTCACCTATAGTTGCAATTGGTTTAGGGCTTCCTCTGTAAAGGGCAGACACGGGCCTCTGCTCCTGATTGTGTACTCAAGCTTAGAAGTTCATGAGCTCACTGCTGATGTCAACCATGGATTGCCAGGCTGTGGTTGTCACTGGCCTTTATGGTGCTGAGGTAAGCCACTGTTAGGTCATGGATCAGTTACAATCTCACACATGCACCTTATAAATTTGTGGCCACCTTTATGCAGTGGTCACAAAGGTGGTGTTCCTTTTATGGCTTATTTCTTGACATTGTCCTAATTGAGGTCAGCAGAGCTTCTCCAGACAGTGTTATCACAGACATAGCTACCTGTCTATTATATTATCTTGGATAGATTAAGTCATCATTCATGGACCAAATTGCCAGTCACCTTTGCGTCTGTGCAGGCATGTAATGTACGTTCTGATAATTGTTTCATTGGCGGCTACCAAAGCCGTGCGTGCTGTATTTGACAATGTACTTAAAAGCGTACCAAGCATAGCGGGGACTGCTTTCAATTGAATTATCACTGGCAGATTTTGCGCGATCAGATCTAGAATTACCAGGTGTTATATATCTTATCCAAATATCGCTTACTATAAAGCTCGCTACGCAATTCCGTGTAGCTAGCTAAGTGCTGAGGAAACAGGGCATCAAACTGAATCCCTAAGTCTCTAGACTCTACCGAGATCCTGATAGGAGGGCCCAGCACTAAAACCAACATCGTATTCAAGGATACCAGAAGTACTGTGCTCACCTTTTGAATGGATCCCCTGAAGACAGAGAGCGGAAGTCGGTCGCACCCTCAGTAGCTAACAGTGCCGTAATCTAAATCAGTCTCCCGTTCCAGATCTGCCTCAGTCCACACGAACAGTTCGTGATAGGTGTAGTTAGACGATCCCTGCAGCCGCTAACACCAACTGAGGTCTGTCCTAGGACGTTAGCTAGAAGTGCTGAAGAAGACCAATGGGCGGTGTTGACGAACAGGGTCATCCCCAAATTCCTTAGGTTATCATGTGACTTCCTGAAGAATAAGCTTATTAGTCGGTTGAATATAACCGGTGAAACCTGTCTACGATAGCCACCTGTGGACCAATTCTAATAGACTTTTATGATACGGAGAGCTACGTACGTGGCCGCTTTACACAGGTATGATGTAATGATTTAGCTAGCTAGTGCATGCCATTAGGGAGGCACTGCTAGCTATCAATAGCTAGCCAGCTAGAGAGCTTCTTTACACAGCGACCGTTTTAGACAGGCTTCAGTGCACTTGTACAAAGGCTGCAGCTGCTCCTCGTCTCAATCGCATTTTATATTACAGTTAATCTTTAGCCTCTTCATGTGCATAGCTATCTTATTAGCCTAGCTATATTATATATTATTATTATTATTTAAGTGCACCGTGTTGTATAATACAAACACTAGGGTGTCAGCCCCATGCAGCACTATAATATAATTAAATGTAACAGTGTCAAAAGAATCACAATGGGCATAGTTCTTTAAGGGCAGCTTGTCCTTTTCTGCCACATCCTCTGCAGCGCCTTCCGCACTCTTCCATCTTTGCATGCCTCCTCCAGTACCCATATCACCCTGTCATCATCCTTCATGCTCTCCCATCCCACCACTATCTCATTCATCAGCCTTGCCATTTCTCTCCTCTCTTCTGCCACAAATACACACCGGCACACAAAGTGCTTGACATCTTCCACTTCACCACTGTCACAGTTCTTACAAAGTCGTTCGCCCCTACTTAACCCACACCATCTGCCAGTTTCTACCCTTAATTCTGCTGTTCCCCCTCGTAGTTTCACCATCATCCTCCTTTGCATCTTACACTCTATCTCCACACACCGCGCCTTGCATTCAGCATCCATTAAACTCCCAATCACTTCCAGCTTTGGCCGTTCCCTAGCTGCTTCCCTCCATACTTCTCTCACTTCCCTCCATGCTATGTCCTTCAACACCTGCTTTACTTCTTTCAATGTCAACCCACTCACGGCCTCAGCATCTAACCCCTTCCATTTGAACCTCACCAAACTTTGTTGTAGCTCTTTCACCCACCGTACTTTACACCCTACTTCCAAGGCTTCAAGCATCACAACTTTCAATAACCTTCCATCAGTCATCCTCATTACCTGTACCCAGAACTCAATACTTCTCTTCATTGCCACCCATTTCATTGGTAGCATGTTCATCTCAAATTGCAGGGAGACCAAAGGGTGTAGTCTCCCCACCCCTAAAAAGATTCTTGCCGCCCGCATCTGCACATTTTCAACTGGCCCGAGTTGTGCTCCACAACCCCATACCTCTGCCCCATACAATAGCACAGACTCAACGAGAGATTCCATCAGCCTCACAAAGGTATATAGCTATATAGCTATAACCCTGTCTGTCATTAAGTCACCATGGTACACAGACCTTGGATAGACAGTCAAGAATTATTTCATTTTCATTCATTTAACAAATGTAACACTAATACAATGGCTAATCATATGCATGTGTAATCGTGGGCAGATAATCGACGGCTCGGATTGCTATGAGGGAGCGTGCATGCAACGGTCGTGGGTACACTGGGCAACTGCACTGAGCACTAAGGCAATCACAAACTGAGTACAGGCACTTATAGGGGATACAAGACAACATAACAAAGAAAGACGCAAAGCTGTACGTGTTCAAGGCCTGTGCTACTGAAAATAGCTACATTCATAGTAATAATTAAGCTAATCAATTGCATGACAACACATAAAAAGACAAGTGACAGTCACATGACATATGAAGCCATACTCAGCTTCGATCAGTCTGGCTTGCTAGACTATGCTCAGCTCTGTTACACATGTTATATACTGCATATACATGCATTGTCTCTTTGCTGGACATTGTATATACACTTTCTGCAGTGTGTTTCTGTATGCTCATGCACATACAAGTAGTAACAGCAGTACTGCTATACTGAAGTAAGCATCTCTATGTGTGGAAAAGAAAGGAAGAGGAGTGTGTCCCTTTCATCTAAATAGTCCCCTACCAGGGATGGCTGGCTAGGAAACAAAAGAAGAGTTTTATTCAAACAACTATGAACAAAGCATCAAGAAGTGACCAGTTAGTAGTTTTATATAGGCAATCTCATTGCACATGTTAGCTGTAACTGTGCCGAGTGTGGTGAAGGTGGTAGGAAGGCATAACAAGGTGGATGAAAATTATTGATAATGGAATAAACTGCACATGACTAGAGTTCTGTACTTGCAATGTGATGCAAATGTGAATGTACTTGGTGTTGAATTCAGCACAAGATGCATGATCCGCAGATTCACTTGGGAGTGTGAGGTCTATTCGTGGTTAGAATTAAGCTATACATAGAGATGAAACACTTTCGACAAGTGGCATGGGTATTGCCTATGGACTGGGTATGCAGCTGAGATAAGGGCTATATATGCAGGGCAGGAAACAAACAGCAAACGAATCCAGATCAGTTGCTAATTTAGTTTCTGCCGAACAATGACTGTGTTTGGTAGTTCAGCAGTGACCGCTTAAAGCTAATTACACCCAGCACCAAATTAGCTTACTAATGAATGTTTACCACTTTTCCTACAGTAAACCCACAAGCCAGTGTTCCTTGACCAGCAGGAAAGTGAGTGCCCCTCTCTTACTGGTTGTCTTCTCTTCCTTGTACCTCTTCAACACTAGTACTGGTCACTTGGGATATTTGTACATTGTTGCTCCGATTATGTACTCACACATTCATTTATGTAACAATTGTGCTTCAAGAACAGCTATATAACTACATGTGAATGGTAAAAATAAGGCAGAGTATGTTGGTTGGAACAACTGTATCATCAGATATAATGGAAGACTTCTAAAGATGGCATATTTTTGAAGATGAAGTTGAAATCAAGTGACCATGCATGTAAGAGACATGCAAATTTAACTGTGCAGACAACTATAATTTAAGTCTAGTCAATGACAGAAACCACTGAAATATATAAGATTGCAGTTTCTTTTCAAAATTTTAAGTTGACACATACTGCCAATGAAAACAGCTCTAATTTACCCCTTACACACAATGTAAGAAGTATTTATACATTGACATAGGAAGGCACTTCATTCCTGTGTCTATGGTTTACACAAAACAGTGCTGTTCCAATGTAAATATGGGTGGTCAGCACTATCAGACTGCCCGTGCAGGCTTAAACTGACAGGCTGTTGTATATACCGTCTGGCAGATATAGCTAGTCAGATGGACACTCGATCATGCAGACAATCTGACAGACAAACTGATAGACACTCAAACAGGCATACAGACAAATGTGAGTATCAATGCACAAATTGTCAGTGCATGGCAGTGTTTAAAGTGGCATTGCATATAGCATCCTCAAGGGCAGTGCTTTGTAGATCTCACCTGCAACAACGGGAAAATTTAATGTAGTCAGCAGAGTCATTTCCGAGACAACCTGTAAGAGAGTGGCACTCACTTTCCTGCTGGTCAAGGAACGCTGACTTGTGGGTTTACTGTAGGAAAAGTGGTAAACATTCATTAGTAAGCTAATTTGGTGCTGGGTGTAATTAGCTTTAAGCGGTCACTGCTGAACTACCAAACACAGTCATTGTTCGGCAGAAACTAAATTAGCAACTGATCTAGATTCGTTTGCTGTCTGTTTCCTGCCCTGCACATATAGCCCTTATCTCAGTTGCATACCCACTCCATAGGTAATACCCATGCCACTTGTCGAAAGTGCATGTTTCATCTCTATGTAGCTTAATTCTAACCACAAATAGACCTCACATTCCCAAGTGAATCTATGGATCATACATCTTATGTTGAATTTGACACCAAATACATACGCAGTTCCCATGCCACTTGTCGAAAGTGTTTCATCTCTATGTATAGCTTAATTCTAACCATGAATTGACCTTACATTCCCAAGTGAATCTGCGGATCATGCATCTTGTGCTGAATTCAACACCAAGTACATTCACATTTGCAACATATTGCAAGTACAGAACTCAGTCATGTGCACCTTATTCCATTATCAATAATTTTCATCCACCTTGTTATGCCTTCCTATCACCTTCACCACACTCCTCACAGTTACAGCTAACATGTGAACTGAGATTGCCTATATAAAACTACTAACTGCATGGTCACTTCTTGGTGTTTTGTTCGTAGGTGCTGGAATAAATCTCCTCATTTGTTTCCTTGCCAGCCTATCCTGGTAGGGGACTATTTAGATGAAAGAGTCACACTCCTCTTCCTTTCTTTTCCACACATAGAGATGCTTACTTCAGTAACAGCGCTGCTGTTACTGCTTGTATGTGCATGAATATACAGAAACACACTGCATGTAGAAAGCGTATATACAATGTCCAGCAAAGAGACCATGTATATGCAGTAACATGTGTAACAGAGCTGAGCGTAGTCTAGCAAGCCAGACTGATTGAAGCTGAGTGTGGCTTCATATGCCATGTGACTGTCACTTGTCTTCTTATGTGTTGTCATGCATGAATTATTACTATGAATGTATTTTCAGTAGCACAGGCTGTGAACACAGCTTTGTCTTTCTTTGTTACATTGTCTTGTATCCTATATACCAGCCTGTACTCAGTTTGTTATTGCCTTAGTGCTCAGTGCAGTTGCCCAGTGCCTCAGTGCCTCTCTAGCTGGCTAGCTATTGATAGCTAGCAGTGCCTCCCTGGCCCCAAATGGCATGCACTAGCTAGCTAGCTAAATCATTACATCATAAAATTATCTGTGTATATAAAGCGGCCACGTACGTAGCTCTCCGTATCATAAAAGTCCACTAGAACTGGTCCACAGGTGGCTATCGTAGACAGGTTTCACTGGTTACTACACCTATCACGAACTGTTCGTGTGGACTGAGGCAGATCTGGAACGGGAGGCTGATTTAGATTGCGGCACTGTTAGCTACTGCGGGTGCGACCGACTTCCGCTCTCTGTCATTCAAGGGATCCATTCAAAAGGTGAGCACAGTACTTTTGGTATCCTTGAATACGATATTGGCTTTAGTGCTGGGCCCTCCAATCAGGATCTCGATAGAGTCTAGAGACCTAGAGATTACGTTTGATGCCCTGTTTCCTCAGCATTTAGCTAACTACACGGAATTGCGTAGCGAGCTTTATAGTAAGCGATATTTGGGTATTAAGATATATAACACCTGGTAACTCTAGATCTGATCGTGCAAAAATTCGCCAGTGATATAAGTCCATCATTGAATACGGTCCTCGCTATATTTGGTACGCTTTTGAATACATTGTCAAATACAGCACGCACGGCTTTGGTAGCCGCCAATGAAACAATTATAACAGAGCAGTACATTACATGCCTGTACAGACGCACAAGGGACTGGCAATTTGACACCATGAATGATGACTTAATCTATCCAAGATAATATAATAGACAGGAAGCTATGTCTGTGATAACACTGTCTGGAGAAGCTCTGCTGACCTCAATTAGGACATAGTCAAGAAGTAAGCCATTAAAAGGAACACTACTTTTGTGACCACTGCATAGAAGTGGCCACAAATTTCTAAGGTGCATGTGTGAGATCGTAACTGATCCATGACCTAACAGTGGCTTACCTCAGCACCATAAAGGCCTGTGACAACCACGCCTGGCTGTGGTTGTCACCGGCCTTTATGGTGACATGGTTGACATCAGGTTGACATCATGGTTGACATCAGCAGTGAGCCCATGAACTTGGTGCAGATGAAATATACTCGTGGTTCACAGAAAATAAACTCCTCTTTTAATTATATAGTATACTGTCAAATTGATTGAGTGATAGCTAGCAGTGACAACCATATCTTTAATGCATTATATAGCATCAATTTATGTGCATGTATGTGCCATTTGTAGTCTTTCAACATAAAGTGCATGTGTGTGTATTATAGGCCTTATCATTTGGCATAAGTTTATGCACGTGCCTTTTGTAATCTTCAACATAAGTTAATGTGTGCGTACTTTTTAAGAATGCAACTGTAATGTAGTCCCATTTTGTATGCAGGTGTGGTTGTTGTGAATTCGAAATACAGTCCTACTTATGCCCCTTTGTACCGTTACTATGGCCACGGGGATCACTTCTATGAATTAACTCAATGAGCAATCTGAAGGCCTTATAGTAGCTATATGGGCTAGTACAACAAGTGCTGGTATGTTTATGAAAGAAGTAAATTTAAAAGAACAGACTTGGATCACTACTCCAATATGGCCACTACATGCAAGATTTACTTCCAGTTGCCAATTCATTTTATATGATTTTAGTAAATATGAATATGACATCAGCAACATATTTCACTTTAGTAGAATACGGCAATTTGTCTATGGATCATTTTAAATTGGTATTTACTAATACTTAGCCAATTTCTAACCATTAAACTGCTCTTTAATGATGACATTGTGTTCCACGTTCACCTGTCTGCTGAACAATAAATGGCACAGAATAAAGAATCTGTTTTGTGTTGGCTTATTTATGCTAAAACACAATCCACTGCATGCATTAACTATTGCTAGTGTTCTATATATACAATGTAAATATAGATATAACTGATTACACTAGGCCGTAGCACAAGGGTAGAAATCAGTCCGGCCATGGCATAGTGTGGCCGAACCTCTAGGGAGTCTGAGGGCATGCCCCCCCCAGGAAAGTTTTGAAATTTGGATGCCCTAAGATCAATTCTGGGGCGTTTCAAGACTATCAGTATCCCACTCACATGTGTTCAACGAGCTGAGCCTTAAAGCCTTTTGTTGCAGCAAACCTGTCAATGGCCTTCTTGCATGTGACGAATAATATTGAGTTAGTCTTGATTTAGCTGTCTCAAAAAGATCTTGCAATAGTCATGCTCACACTATATAGCTACAGCTATTGCATGTGACAGCTTGACTGTGTAGTACAACACTTCATATTGTAGGAGTATCACAATAGATCAGCAGGCACTTAAGCATAGATGTAGGATCCAAATGCTTACAGTATACAAGGTGTCTTATCTACAGGATGATGTAATGTTCTTAAAATTTTATGGCATTGCAAACATCATTGTAAGATGGCCGCCGTGCAGCGCAGAAAATGATTGTTCATTTAAGTGCTATTTTACTTAGTAACTAGGCGAAATTCAGCCACTCACTCGCGGTATGAAGACCAATCAGAAAGCAGAGCATTTTAAACTTTTGGTTAGTGCCCCCCTCCCCCCAAATCTGAAAGTCTCTTAAAATGCTTATCTCTGATTTTTAGAAATCTTGTCTTTGAGGATAAAACCAGTCCGACTATGGCCGGACTGGCTGGACTGGGTGCTACGGCCCTGTTACACATATATAAGCAGCAGGGCATGCAATTTAGGATTTTCAATCATGATCGGAAACCTGCCTGCATAACATTCTGGCCATGAAGGTAGTGTAAATAACTTGAGTGTGATGTCCTCGTAGAGACATAATATAGCTAATAAATTTAAATGTTTGTATAAAGCAGCAAACCACAGCAAATGCTGGTGTTCATCACATTCTGCACATGCATAATGTATAAAGAGCTATCTGTATAATATGACTTTAGGAACCTCCTCTCCTATAGTATAAAAGGTCCTCCTCTACTCGAATAGTTTGCATGGGTGCTTGTCAGAGCTATTGGTGCATCTGTAATGGTGAATCTATTGTTGGGCAAAACAAGAAACCAACATACATGACTACTTCAGAAATGGTCTTCTCCAATTTACTTGGTATCAACACTGCAATTTGGCCTGAAAGGATAAAAAGGTTAAATGGAAAGCTGTAGTTAATATTTTATGGAGTATAATTATGGTTTAGCGGTGGTACTCGAATGTGTATAAAAGACCACTTTGGGAAGGCAGGATTACTGAGGTGCTGAACATTTAATTGATAGTTGGTTTTGCTATCAGAGAGTACGATAGTACTTTCTATATAGGGATGGTACAGGGTGTTTCGAATTCACAATACATTGGCATAGGGACGAAATCGCGAAAAGCGCCGATAACCGCCAAAACGAAGCTTCGTAGGGCTAAATACGAAATATTCATACACTAAACTGACCCGGAAAGCAAGCGAACATGGTCTGTCAGTGAGGAAATGATACTCGAAAACATCCATTTTCGTCTTCATATTCTTCATATTCTTCTTCATATTCTTCTTCGCCAGCTGTAACTGACGAACAGAATTAGCTATCAAACTAATTCGCACACGAAACTCCTAAAAATTAACCGAGCTGTATTCTTTCAAAGTATAGGCTCCGAAAGCGTATTGTTCACACACTGGGGTTACCGAGTCTGTCAAGAGACGTTGCTACGCGGAAGACGCCATTTTATGATGAAGTTAAAGAACGGCAGTTTTCCGCCTAATTTTCCTTCAGTTTCTGTCCGAAATCTATCCAAGACCATCAGGAGGCCGTTTCAGGTGTATACGAGACAAGGGCTTAGGCCAAAGTTAGCTTGCGCGTTGTTTCAAAAGGCCATCCGTGGACCCGCCATTTTTAATTAGTACTCGGCTAACTTCTGGTCACTGTTTCTAAGCTCTTAGGTGGGCTGGAGCGGAAGCTAGGAGATAGCTGACACCTCGAGCTCCAGGATTGCAGAAATAAGGTCCTATACTGTAACCTGTCCTCTAGTGGCACTTAGCATGTGCAGCTTGCACACCATAAATAGTATAGAAACTAGAAACAATTAAAATTTTCTACAAAAATAGAAAGGATGTATGGATGGCACAAAAAAAGTACAGAAACAAGTAAAGGCTGTTACACAGTGGAGCATTAACCATCATCCCTACATTCAAGTGTGTAGGACTATAAGGTGCGACATTCTTGCATGTAGGGACGATGGTTAATGCTCCACTGTGTAACAGCCTTTACTTGTTTCTGTACTTTGTTGTGCCATCCCTACATCCTTGTGATTTTGTAGAAAATTTTTATTATTTCTAGTATACAATAGGCTCTAGAGTGGTGCATGCGTGCAAGCTAACTTTAGTTTAGTCCCATGAGATGTTTTGCCATCTGTATATGCAGCAGAATGACACCAGCTGCAGTAGTGAATACAATTTAGTTGTCAGTGATGGCAGCTCTAATACCATACATACATTGTAAACTTACGCAACGTACCCTTTTCATAGGGAAGTATATACGTATTCATCTGCATATATAGTATGTACAGGCATGCAGAATTATCATGGAGACTTTGAACATGCCTTGCAATATGTACTGCTTACTTCACTGTATGCCTTTTTGTGACTTACAGTAATTATACCATGAAATAATATCAGCATTAGCAAAAGTATAGCAATATAGAAGATGCACAATAACTATGTATACTGTAATAAGAAAGACGTGGCTAGACTAAGTATACATTTTAGTTGTCTCATTAAGTAATCCTTAATCTAATGAGAATGATATATAGATAATATTAATATAATATATAATCTTAACGATCAATTAATCAAGTTCAATGCTTTCATCAAATGACATACCCAATACATTATGCAAAATTATCCTACAGGCTTAACACTCAAATTCTAGATAAAAAATTATATATTATGTCCAGCAAGCAGTGTTTTTAACAAAACTGTGTGTTCTGCTGATCTTGGTCTCCGATTGTGATCGGTGGAAGGGACTTTCCAAGTATTACTGCCAGCTTTGTCAACTGCCTACGAAACTCGAGAGCACCAATGAACATACTTTGGAAGTGGCGCATGCCTCCATTGAGTTCAAAAGCATTGCGAGCGTGAAGCACTACTCTGTTGTTTAGGAACACAAAATCCCCTGGCTCTGGAAGCAACTCAAGGGCTCTGGGTGAAGATTCAATGAACTTAGCAAATTTGCTGTAAGCTTCATAATATGGCTCCACTAAATCTGGATCAACTGCCAAGGGACCATGAATGTCTGGTCCCCAAGTCACTCCAGTGATGTGACCCCAGTGGTTGAGGGCAAAATGTGGGCGTGAATAGCTGTAAGGGACAGGACCAGGTAGATTCTTATCTACAACATTGAGTTGAAAATTTGTGGGAACTTTCACTAGGACAGCAAAATCTGTAGGGTACTCCTTACGAAACAATTCTGCCTCATAAAATGCATTCAAATACACCTGTTCTCCACCCTTTACTTGCTTGTCAAAGGTGAGGCAGTGAAAAGATAGATATCCAGATGGAGACTCCCTCCACAGATGGTCCATGTGTAAGGGAAGTTCCATACATAAATTTCCAACGTTGTTGGCTTTTTCTTGCATGGGAGCTGATTGTACATCTTCAATTGGCCCATAATGGTACTGCAAAATGTACTCACTCATTTTAAGCCCAATTTCCTCAGACCTTCCGGGCTCAGCTGGGACATTCTTGAGCATTGCCAACTGGCCAGAGGCAGCTGTCATCATAAAGTCAAACACAACCTCATCGCTTGACATGAAATCTGTGTACTCCACTGGCATAGGGTGCTTCAGTGGTTCCCATTTATTTGCCTGTGGAATACCTTTCTTGCCATCTCCCCAGTATGAATGCTTCTCCAGGTACCACAAAGGCAGTTTGGTGGAGTGGCTTCTGCCGTGCTCCTTCTCCTTCCATTCCAAGTGGAGATAACCATCTTTTTCAATTGCTTTGTTGATTGTGTAGCTAGGCAGAAGATTACATGGATTGTAGAATGGTGCTTCATCTGCAACAGTTCGGCACTCCGGACACCAACACTGATACCGCAGCCACACAGCGTGATAGGATGTTGGGGGACTATGCAACTAATTGATTGTCAGAGACTTCTGGTCTCTAGCCACTGAAAGACTCTTCACTGGTGCAGACGTACGCACACTGGCATCCTTTGTGAACTGTACCGGTGATTTGTTTGATATCTGTCTGTGAGCTAAGTAAAGCTTTCCTGACTGCTGAAGTCTAGATAGATGGTGGAGCCACTTTCGAACAGCACTCAATGACATGTTCTTTGCTTCAAGTAAGAGCTATTTTTCTTGACCTCTGCACATGTACATACAAGAGACAGCTAAGGGTAAAATTATAAAACTTTCAAATAATATCTATCATTCTATATATACCTCCTTTAGCTAACACACAACAATTAATGCATGGATAAAAATCCATTATGCATGGGATATATAAAACTCCCACCCTGCACCCAGTTGCCATTTAAAAATTGTGGCACATAGGTAGGCGTTTCCACCCCATGATTGGGCACTTTCGTGTATTTCAAATGTCATTCTCGCGATGTTTGTTTAGGAATGCGCCCAATATAACATGGCTATTCCTATTTTAATGTACTAGTGCATTTTGGCAAACTAGCCAAAATGTGGTGATAAGGAGCAATTGAAGGCAGTAGAAAGGGTTCTTTCAATTTCAACGGTAGCGCACCCAAATCCAGCACATAATACATGTAAAAAAAATTGTCATTTAGGCTTCTCTTACACAATTTGTTCTTTTCATATTATTCTCCTTCTCCTGAATTCCCGCTGAATAGTTGTGTGCTCCTAGCACACAATGCAGGACACCTATGGACCCAAGTCATGTGCAAGGACTTGTGTACAAATGTGCCCATAATACATGGCCGACATAGGGATAAAGAAATAATGGTTGTAACACCAATCACCAGTAATCACTAGTACATGAACACAGTGTGACCTGTCAAAGTACGAATTTGGCAGTTTCAGAAGAAGCAGGATACTTTTTGCCCGTTTCTCGGTAAGAAATAGTTTCCACGCATCAAACGGCAAACTGACTCCAGATTTGGCAGGACTAGGATCTGTGACCGGTGGACATCCAATAGGTACAGTGTTATATTGAGTACGAAGTTTATGTTCCCATTATTAATATACTCCAATGGTTATTTGTTGCGTTTGTGTACATGCAGTTGTGCTCTTTGTTATGCACCATCTCAGATTAAGAATGGGGTATAAATCAGCTCAAGAATTAATATATAATCCTATGGATATGGAAAAAGTGTACAAACTAACGTAATAAAATTTTCTCTGTAAGATTAAAGGAGTTTAGGAAAGGCCATCTGAAAAAGCATATAAACAAGCAACTGTAACTCAACACTGTGATAAAGCCACCTCAATTCTGAGGAGTTCACTCGACATCCCCAATTCCATTGTACATAATTACAGTTAATCATACACATTCGGGTCTATGTACAAGGGTATTAGGAATGTCGAGTGAACTCCATTACGGTCCCTACATGCAGAATGTAGCACCATCCTTGAATGCAGAAAATTAGGAATGCAGAGCGAACTCCATAGAAATGTGGTTTAATCATGGTGTTGATTTACTGTTCCTTGATTTGATAGAGGCTCATAGCTTCATTGGCTAATCTAGCGAAATTGTGAGAAATGCTGCAGCTTTAATAACACAAGGTGAGAGTAAGACGTTAGGACAAATAGATCCCAGGGTTGAAATGTCCTGCTCTCACTTTGCGTTATTGAAGCTGCAATATCAGAGAACACGGTAGTGCTGTCTATGTAGGGATGGCAGTGGTTGTTTGTATGCTGTAATACAAATGAAAAGTCGCGCTACTCTTGAACAGGACCGAAAACCAGCAAACGAAGCTTACCATGACCAAGCGGGGACTGAACAGTGCACATAACTAACCTCACTTCATAGCGAAGGTGCGTCTACACGTAGATAGCGCCCTCGACATTTTCCACGTTTCGTCTTCTCCCAATTTTCTTCTTCTTCTTCTTTGACAGCCATGGCGCACGAACCAGAGGAACCAGGAAAATATTTCTCGCACCATATTGAACCATTTTGGGCTGGTTGCAGTTCTTTGTAGGTTAGAAGGCAGCGCGAGTTAGTGCGGAAGACTCCTGCCGTGTTGCTTGGCCAAGCGGGACGGACGCCATTTTGAAATCACGTAATTAAACCGGAAGAAACCGGAGTGACTGGTGCCATTTTTAGCAGCTGCAGCAGTTAGCTTGTGCGCCGAAGGACTTCCGCGGTCGTGCGTGCATTTCCCTGACACGGTTGGCTTCCTGTCTCCATTTCTCGCTGGGTTATATAATTAACGCGGAACCTAGGTGCTAGCCCACACCTTGAGCTCCAGAATTACAGAAATGAGGTATAAAGCCTGCACCAATGCCTTATGGTTGAGACTAAGTGTGTTGCTTCAGCTTAGCTGCCCACTATAAAAAGTACAGAAACTAGAAATAATAAAAATTTTCTACAAAAATTGTAAGGATGTAGAGATGGCATAAGAAGGACAGAAACAAGTATAGGCTGTTACACAGTGAAGCATTAACCATCGTCCCTACATTAAAACCGAAGAAAACTTGTAGCATTTGGTGCATATGTAACAATCCCCTTAGAGCCTCTAGCTCAAGTATACTGATACCCAAACCCGCCCCAACTTAACGAAGCAGTACAAGGCGAACATTTCCATCTCAATACGCTAGTGTAATAGGGCAAGGATATGGACTGTGACAAAACTTCAAATGGAGCTTCTTTGGAGATGATACAGCCGTAGTCCAAACTATGATGACGTTAGTCCGAAGTCATTGAAATAGCTACTTCGGACAGTTTGTTCTCAACTGTCTCAGAACGTTCCAACAGTAGCAGCCACTACCGCCTTGGTTTCGCTCCATAGTTAGGTACTCTTTTGCTCTACATGCCTGCCTAGTTTAAAGGCCACACTGTCATTGGCTGCAGAGAACAGTTTGCCCGATATGCGATTATAGCCAAACTATGATGCAACGGTACCATCCCGGTCAACAGCAACATATTTACAAGACACACTATATAGATATTGTCATATAATAGCTTACATCCTTCTTCTGACCACCATGGAAGGGAAAGTTGCTACTGAGCAGCCTTGTCCACTGTCCTTCAGTGCAAAGAGCATAACCAAATGAAGTCAAGTGGAAAGAAATTGAATGGTTCTAGTGCGTACTTGGTACAAACACACCTGCAGGGCCATGGGTGACAATAAACACATACCTGGTACCTACTTCACCCCCCCACATACGGTTATGACCACTCATGGATGACAGCAGCTGTAAGTGATATTGACACAAGTGGACCGTGTAAGGACAGTAATAGCTCAGTAATAGGACAGTAATAGGACAAAGGCTTTTTTGCTGAGCCTTGTCCCTAACAGCAGGCTGAGCACCTCATTGACAATTTCAACTGCTCCTAAATTCAAAATGGTTAGCTAATACTGAAGCTTTCCCCAATACATCTCCACTGATTGCAATTGTTGCTGCTGAATTCTCTCAGTCTCCACAGCCGGCCTTCTTTGGCACGCATAGCAAGTCCTCAGTGTCTCCAGCATAGTACAGGAGGCCATGTGTTTGTTTGTTCCTCCATGTATTACATAGGGAACATCGACGTCTTGTCATCACCATTAATTGTCCGCTCTGAAGACTAACTCTACCTGTGCATACAACACTTTAGTCTTATTGTCTATGCTGAGAGATTACAGTTTTCTTTTTGGGCCACATGCACATGCCATTGTCAAGGTAACTTAACATAGCCCTTTTTGTATATAATTATAGTAGTCAAAATGTTATGTGCTGTGATGATGTGTCACATGCAGCTAGGTTACATGGTGAACATTTCTACTAACTTACGAAGGAAAATCTGCAATGATAAGTTACTGGACTATTATGACATTATTCTGAGAAAACGTAACCTTCCTAACTGATCATGAAGGGCTACATGTGTTCACTATTATGTTATCTAAACCATCATTTGCGCAACCACCATGCAGGCTTAGCTTGTAGATACATGCAACTCCTATGTATTTATACCCATACTTCCCAGTCTGCCCCCAACGGAGATGAGAACCAATTTCAGTGGTGTTCACTGTGTAGAAGTGAACTCCATTGTATAAATGGTGCAATGGCACTGTCCTAGGTTTCTGCTTGGAATGTATATTCATATTCAGCATTTCTGTCATATTTGTAACCATTATACGTATACAGCAGCTACCGCTTCGTATCTGAACTAACTCCTTGCACATGTACACACGTTGCGTCATCCCTACTTGTGCAATTGCGTGTGTGTGGAGCTGTCGACTTCTCTCTAGTGCACGAGTGTAGCTTGTGACAAGCACCAGAGTGTACAGCGTGAAGGTAGTCGGTAGAGGTATGTGAGTGTCGTCTTGCTTGTGGCGATGTGGTAGACACGGCAAGCAAGGGACTGGTAGTGCAGTGTAGTGGAAGGAGGAAGCAATGAGGAATTGGTGGTAATCATTGTGTGTAATTGACCCTAGTGGTTTGGAGGTTAATTGTTGTTCATGAAGTGCTTTTTGGTACCCATGTTACAAATTTAACCAACCAACCAACTGCACCTCTATAGAGTTTTCACTGATACCCAATTACAGAAGGATCAATTGTGTACAAGTGTGCAAGCTGTACATCTATACCAGGTCACACCACTGCACATGCCATGTATCTTCTTGGTAATTGTACCATCAGAGTAGCTATTTTTGTGCTGAGGAAGAACATGCAGCTAAGTTCCAGAATATTAAAATTCAATTCTTTCAATCTTGAACAAAATCACTCAGTGATATAATTATGCAATATTACAATTGAGCACCGTGATCACACATGGCTAGCAAAACTGTTCCTATACGTACAGATGATGTAAGGCAAATATTTAAGGCTACTACAATGCTACGACAGCACACAGCTAAGCTTATAAGTCACACTGAAGGTTCCACACAACTGTAACTATTCTTAGTCCACCCCTATAATTAGTACCTGTTCTTTCTACACACCGGGCTTGTAGACGTAACATGCCACTCCCTCGTACTTATACCCGTGTCTCCCGGTCTGTCCCACACGGAGATGAGAACCAATTTCTTTGGTGTTCAGAGTGTAGAAGTGATCATCATTTTTCCCTCCCTTGTAGTAACGATGCAAAGGCACTGTGCCATACTTGTGCTTGGGGAATACGTATCCAGCAATTCCTTCATACTTGTAGCCATGGCGACCAACAGCACCTGGAAATGTCACCCCGATTTCATGGGGATTGGTTGTATAAAAGTGATTTTGGGACTTGTAGTACCGAAACAAGGGAACTGCCCCATGTACACGCCCTCCGTGAACAATGGCTGCTATTCCCTCTGACTTGTATTTGTGTGCTCCAGTTTGGCCACTCTTGCACACTCCAATCTCATTGATGTTCGTTGTGTAGAAGTGATCCCCGTGGCCATAGTAACGGTACAAAGGGGAATAAGTAGGACTGTACTTTGAATTCACAGCTGCCACACCTGCATACAAAAAGGGACTACATCACAGTTGCATCCTAAGGCTTATAATACACACATATTACTTTATGTTGAAAGATTACAAATGGCACATACACATAGATTGATGCCATAGATTTGGCTGTCACTGCTACCTATCATTAAGTCAATTTGACAGTATTCTATGTAATTAAAGGAGGAATTTCTTTTCTGTGAACCACGATAATATATATTTCATCATCATTGGCAGCTACAGACTGGCATGAGAGTGCTATTACATGGCAGAATTGTGGGTCGACACATTATATACTACCAGTGAAAATAGCGCTAAATATACCACCTATGTACAATCAAAATGATTCAGGGACGTTTATTGTAAACAGTGAAATTTGACTGCTCGATGCCAATAGTGAAGTATTAAATATAGTTACATAAGTATTCAAACATTTCACTTGGTGATCAGCACCATCAGGCTGCCAGGCTCAATCTGACAGACAGACAGACAGACAGCTAGTCAGAAGGAGCTGTCAGATAATTAGACAGAGAGACTCACAAGCACTCAAATAGAAATACGGACAAGTACGAGTGCCAATACACAAATAGGCAATTGCATTGTTTAAAGTGACGTTGGAAAGGCATACATACGTAGCTTCAGTAAGGGTAATGTTCAGTAGATCTCACTTGCAATAATGGCAAATAAAGTCAGCAGAGCCATTTGTTTCCAACAATGATCGGATTGCAGCAAATCCAAATCAGTCACTTTGTGAGGGTTGCTGTTGCTATTCAGTGCATGGCACAGAAAGGAGCTCAGGATCTGCTTATATAGTATTGGTCTATTTATACCACATACAACACCACTAGCTATATACCACTAGTGTTCTATACAATATAGTACAAATGTATATACAGACATATATAGCATGCAGGAGGGCAACTGAGGATTGTCAGTCAGGATCAGGAAACCTGCTTGTACTATATTCTGACTTTAATTTGAGGCAGCGTACATAACTTAGGTGTGATGTCCTTGTGGAGACATATTGTACTTATGCTATATGAAGCAACTAACCATAAAAAAAAAGCTGGCTGGTGCTATAGTCATATTCTGCATATCTGTATGACTTCAAGAACCTCTGTTTAAGGTCCTCCTCAAAATTTACAGAATCCATGCTTGTCATAGTTCTTGGTGCATCTGTGGTGGTGAATGGTTGTGCAAAGAAAGAAATGTACCAACTAAAATGCACAACTGCATGCTTCCAATATGGTCTTCTTCAAGTATCAACACTGTGATTGCAAGGTGGAGGTGGGAGAGTACAGTAATTATTAATGCGTACATATACTATTGTTTGACAGTATGACTACTGCAAGACTTGGTGCATTAGTGCTTCCAGCTCACTCCATGCACCCTAAGCTTGGACATCACATTACAGGAGCCTGTATGCATGCCCACAGGAAGATGTACCAGAGTGATTTTGCATTGCATGCATGACTTCTGTGCCAGTTAGATTATATTACTGCATTATGCAACAACCACGTGCACCATTCAGCATGCACTTCAATGCTTCCATTGTATGTATTCAGACAACTCAGTGGGAAGAGTTCTGCAGTACATGCTTAAACAAATTATGCATTCATCTGACAGTATTTCCTTGTAAATTAGTCACTTTACTTACTATACTGAATTGCTCTTGGCATCAGGAAAGGACTGAATGGTGAATTGTAATTGGAGTAGGTGAGAGGAAAGCTGGCTACCACTGATGAGGTAGGGAGGGAGTAGGTCTCAGTGGTACAACGGTCATGCGTACATTTATCAAGCTAGTATTGCAATGTACATTGTGAACTTACACATATAACATAACATAATTATGTTTATACAGCACAAAGTCATACAGTATTATTGCATGTATTAGTATTACCATACTAGTATAACATATACTGCTTGACCATATACTAATATTCAATACATACAATGAAAAATGAGTTTAGTCATTCTTAGCCACATGCAGAGGTGGTGACACCGTCATGTCAGGGATATGCATTTTATAATAATTATTATACTGTGATAGTTGATGTATAAAACATAGCATTCCCTGTATGTGTGAGAGATTGCATCCATTCATGCTCTCAAAGTAGCATTGGGCAGACTGAATATAGTGGAACCTGCAGCTGTCTAAGACAGCCACCTGTGGGCCAGTTCCAACTGACCTTTATAGAGTAGTGGCTGCTCTACAGACATTATTGTGATGCATTCTTTAGTGCTGTTATAGAGAGGAGGCTGCCTAACTCAAATACATGACTGCTTCCAGTATGGTGTTCTTCAAGTACCTACACTGTGATTGCAAGGCAGGAGGGGTAGGAGAGAAAGATCTAGATAATAATTATTGCGTAAATATTTGTTATTGTTAGTACAGTATGACTATACTGCAAGACTTCGTGCATTCGTGCTTCCATCAGACTCCATGCAGGCATGCACCCTGAGCTTGGACACCATATTAATGTTTTAAAATTTAAGAGCCTGCATGCCACTGGAAGATGTTGCCAGAGTAATTTTGCATTACATGCATGATGTCTGTGTTACATGTTATACATATTGCATTACCAACCTATGATGTGGAGGCCTATACACTATCATTTGTATTATCTGGATTTGGATTTGGATTTGGAGTCTTATTTAGCCTGCATGGGAAGACCTTTAGCCAACATGGCTACTTTCCAAGGTACCCAGAAATCATACTACAGACATGTAATGGTGCCAAAATAATGAATGAAAATGGCAAACAATAGAAATTGCACTGATTGATGACAGAATGAATGACACGCTAAGATACAAAATAATTGCCATCAGTTAATCAGGCCTTGTTCTGACCACCTCTGGGGTCAACTCAATGGCTGTCCAAAAGCGACAGTGTCCTCGGTGCACTGTTAGTCCAGAGTCATTAGTTGTTAGTTCATAGATTACCCACTCCAACCATCATTCAGCACTTCAATGCTTCCATTACATGTATTCAGACAACTCAGCGGGAAGAGTTCTGCAGTACATGCTTATTTAAGTAACAGTGTTTCCTTTAGTTACTATACCTGTATAATACTGAAATTGCTACTGAATTGCCCTTGGCATCATGAAAGGACTGAATGGTGAATTCTAATTGGAGTAGGTAAGAGGAAAGCTGGCCACTGAGGATCGGAGGGAGTAGTTCTCAGCTAGAGGTATAGCTAATTATGCGTACACATCCAGTAATGCAATGTACGCTGTGCGCTTACATACGACATACAAGGTCATGCAATGTATTAGCATTGTAGCTTGTATTACAATACTAGTACAGCATAATATTATACTGCATAATCGCAATACGTGTAATGTAAAATGAATTTAGTCATTCTTAGCCACTTAGGTGGTGACATTCCAGGTGTCAATGCATGATACATACTGCAATAGTTGATGTATGATAATATTCCCTATAATTATGTGTGGGAGAGATTGCATCCATTCATGCATGCCCTCAAAATGAAGCATGCACTTGTACTAATGAGGCAATTTGTCTTCGTTAGTATAGTTGTAGCATTAATCTTATAATTATGAATTATGCCTTTCATTTCAGTAGGAACAATGTACGTACTTGCTTGATATGCATGGATAGCGCACCATGCATGGGTTGCTATAATACATGCTGCAAAGCTCTTTACATTAAAGAAAGGATTGATTTGACAAAATGTGTGGTATACAGTTGGAACCTACTCCAACTACAAGTATCATAGATAGCAACCAATATATAGTGATCTACGCTAATGTATACAAAACACTGTCAATGCATGCATAATCAAGCAAGACCAAGAGCAAAGTGGGTTAGGGTGACCAAGAGCAAAGAGGATATGGTAGCCAATTGAAATACTTAGACCACAACAGGAGAACGGGAGATGCTCCTATATATATCATCACCTGACTGATTATGCATGAAACTCAGAGTATGCATGTGTGCAACATTCCCCGTGTGGGCTACAGGACAGGGTGGATGTATGAAAGTGGAGACTGACATCAAACGTTGCTACACGCACCATGCTTACCTTTGATCCACTGAAGGGTAGCTAGCTAGCAAACGTCAACTCGTGGCAACCAACACGTGACACTTTGTGTCGTGATCAGATTCAACTGTTACTTGTTTAGTCTTGCAAAGAACTTGCATATAGTTAGAAGACCAATCACCTATACCAATTCACTGAAGCCTCAACAAACTTTGTTACTCAGCCCACGTGCCAACACTGTAAAAGACTCCAAACTCCAAACTCCCCAGTTGTCAACGTCATCACAAAAGTGGAGATGTCACATGAGTCCCTGGTTCACTGTAAACTTGAAATGTACAATAATACGATACTGAAAAGTACGTATATAGCACCAATGCCATTCCTGCAGGTATATTGGGCTGAAATCAGTGAAGCAGGTTACCCATGAGCTAGGAAGAGTCAGTTATTTATCATGCTGCTGGTCTCACCTTAAACTAGCTACAGTAACTGCTGATCCATATAGCTAGCTAGCTAGTGAAGCTATGTTCCCAGCAACAGCCAAATACAGGTAGTTATGCATGAGATGCCCAATGCAGTCAATTGATAGGAGCTACATAGGGGCATCGTCTTCAACTCAGTTAAGGGTAAGGGGCAATTAATATAACCTGCAACAATTTGCTAGAGAGATGAAATAATGGTAATTCCATGCACTCTACGACATGCATAAAAGTGAAGCTACAATGATATAAGAAGGTGAGCTCATAATATGGTAAAAGTAAGTCATATACCATTATAGTAATTAATACATCTAGAACATGCATATGATTATTCTTCTGAGTCCATATTCCATGCATGTTTCTCGTCTACATCAGTACATCAAGTGGTTGGCATGGCGGTTGAAGTTGTGTTCATCCCTTAGGAGAAGGGGAGTCTATGGTCAGCTGTAGTTGCCATGGGAGCATCGTCAGGCTATAGGTTTGATTCTGAGGATTATACAATGTGCTAGCATTTTAATTTCCTGTATGTGACTGGTAGGGTGTCTTGTTTGGACCACATGCAGAGGACCCTGGTAGACACCTTCAGCTATGTCACCTATGTAGTTGGTTTAGGGCTTAATTCTTTTATCAGTGAATAGATACCTCTGCTCCTGAGTGTACTTGGAAGCTCATAAGCTCACTGCTCACTTCAAGCATGGATTGCTAGGCTGTCTTATCACGAGCCCTTATGGTGCTGAGGTAAGCCACTGTTAGGTCATCAGTTATAATGATCTCACACACCTTTGTGGCCACTTTCTTGCAGCAGACACAAAAGTGTTGTTTCTAAATGGCTTACTGCTGTCAAAATGAACTTCTTGACCTTGTCCAAACTGAGGTCAGCAAAGCTTCTCCAGAGAGTGCTATTACAGATGGCTAATACATGTCTGTTTTGGATCAAGTTATCCTTCATATGCATGGTGTCAAATTGGCAGTCACCTGTGCGTCTGTAGAGGCATGTAATGTACTGCTCTGTTAATTGTTTCATTGGCGGCTACTAAGGCTGTGCTGTACTTGTATTCAAAGTGTTCCAAGCATAGCGGGGACTGCTTTCATTTGACTTATCATGACTGGCAAATTTATAATACTCGCCGCAATCAATTCTAGAATTACCAGCTGTTAACCTACTACCCAAACAGTTATAGCTTTTTATAGCTAGCTATGTATGCATTCACGTGTAGCTAAGTGCTGAGGAAGCATGGCAGCAAACTGAATTCCTATTGGTCTCTAGACTCTGCTGAGATCCTGATTGGAGGGCCAACACCATAATCAAAAGACACCACAAGTTAATATTGTGCTTACTTTTTGAATTGATCCACTGAGAAACAGAGAGTGAATTTGGTCGCACCCTCAATAGCTAACAGCGCTCCAATGCAAAAAGGTCTCCCGTTCAAGATCTGCCCCTGTCCCACATGAAAGGTTTATGGTAGATGTAGTCAGACAAGCCCCGCAGCCACAAATTAACTGAGGTCAGTCGTAGAACAGCTAGCTAGGAGTGCTGAAGGAGATTAACGGCAGTGTTGACGAACAGGGTCATCCCTTAATTTCCTTAGGTCATCATGTGACTTTGGGGAGAAAGCTTATATTAGTCGATTGGATTGTAACCAGCGAATCCTGTCTACAATAGCCACCTGTGGACTAGTTCTAATTGACTTTACAGAGAGCTACGAACATGGCTACTTAGCACAGCTTTGGGATGTAATAAACATGATTTACAATATTCCTAATAAAATTGAATCTAAGAAAGTGTATAAAATGGACAAATGCATAAAACACATTAAATTCTGTCTAAATTGTTGACTCACAGCGAATTGAATACCTATATAGAGCAGCAAAATTTACATAAGTTAACAGAGATGAACCTTCAAACACACATAATATTCAATACAAAAATGATGCTTTAATGAAGTTATCTTGTACTAATATTTATCACTATTATGAATAACCAATGAATATTGGATAAAACTGCGCCACTAAAATATATAATAATGCAATGGAATCAAAGTCTTGATAAAGAATTGACATACAGTAACTGTTAACAAAGGTGTATGTTCTGCTGATCTTGGTCTCCAAACGAGATTGGTGGAAGAACTTTTCCAAGTTTCACTGCAAGTTTAGCCAGGTATCTGCGAAACTCGAGTGCTCCGATAAACAGACTCTGCAAATGGCGCATGCCTCCATTAAGCTCGAAGGCATTTCTTCCGTGAAATACTGTTCTATTGTTAAAGAACACAAAATCCCCTGGCTCTAGAGGTAACTCTATAATCCTGGGTGAAGATTCAATAAACTTTGCAAACTTGTTGTGAGCATCATAATATGGCTCCACTAACTCTGGATCAACTGCCAAAGGACCATGAGTGTCTGGTGACCAACTCACTCCAGTGATGTGACCCCAATAGTTGAGGGTGAAATGTGGGCGCGAGTAGCTGTAAGGGACAGGACCAGGCAGATTCTTATCCATGACATGGAGACGAAAAGTTGCAGGAACCTTGGCTAGGAGAGTAAACTCTGCAGGGTACTTCTTACGAAACAACTCTGCCTCATAAAATGCATTTAAATACACCTGTGCACCATCTTCTACTTGTTCATCAAAGGCGAGGCAGTGGAAGGATAAAAATCCAGGTGGCGACTCCCTCCACTGATGATCATTGTGGAAAGGGAGCTTCATGCTTAGATTTCCAACATTGTAGGCTATTTCTGGGGGATCTGACTTTACCTCTTCAATTGGCCCACAATGGTACTGCAAAATGTATTCACTCATTTTAAGCCCAATTTCCTCAGACCTTCCGGGCTCAGCTGGGACATTCTTGAGCATTGCCAACTGGCCAGAGGCAGCTGTCATCATGAAGTCAAACACGACCTCATCACTTGCCATGAAATCTGTGTACTCCACTGGCACAGGATACTTTAGTGGCTCCCATTGATTCTCCTTGGGAATCACATTACTCCCATCTCCCCAGTACGCATGCTTCTCCAGGAACCACAGAGGCAGTTTGGTAGAGTGGCTTCTACCCTCTTCTTTCTCCTTCCATTCCAAGTGAAGAATTCCATCTATTTCCACTGCATTGTCAATGGTATAGCTAGGAAGAAGAATGCTTGGGTTGTAGACTGGGGATTCATCTGCAACTGTTCGGCATTCTGGACACCAGCACTGATACCGCAGCCACACAGCATGATAGGATGTTGGGGGACGATGCAGCCAATTGACTGTTAGTGACTTCTGGTCTCTAGCCACTGAAAGACTCTTCACTGGTGTGGACTTACGCACACTTGCTTCCTTTGTGAGCTGTACCGGTGATTTGTTTGATATCTGTCTGTGAGCTAAGTAAAGTCTTCCTGACTGCTGAAGTCTAGCTAGATGGTGGAGCCACTTTCAAACAGCACTCATGTTCTTTGATTCAAGAAAGTGCTACTTTTCTTGACCTTTACACATGTATATACCTATAAGGGATAGAGGGTATGCATGCTGCATGCCAACATAATGAATCATTCTATTTTAATATAATACCTCCGTGTGAACACATAACGATGCATGCATAAATATTGGATCATAAAATAGAACTCACACCCTGCATCCAGTTGTAATTTAAAATTGCAGCACATAGGAAGATGTTTCCATACCATGATTTGGCACTTTCGGGTATTTCAGACTTTACTTTCATGATGTTTATTTAGGAATCTACCCAATATAAATGGCTACTCCTATCATATTAATTTCTAACTAATTCATAACTAATGTGTTTCAATGAAACTAGCCATAAGGTGGCGGTGAAGAACAATTGAAGGCCATATTATACTTCTCTCAATGTATTTAAGATCATACGATATATAGCACACCCAAAGCCGTGCAGCCTACAACACATGTATAAGAGAAAAGTGTCATATATAGGCTGCTCTTTTCCCATTTGTTCTTTTACTGCTTCTCCTTCCCACAGAAATTTTGTGCGCTCCTAGCACATGATGCTGGACACTTATGGATTCAAGTCAAGTATATGAGGACTTTTTGTGTACAAATGTGAAAGAGTAGGATCTAAGCATCGGGGTGGAAATCTATTTGGTAGTGTTAGATCGAGTACTAAGTTTGCATTCCCATTATATTATTAATATAAATGATACTGCAACTTCATTATTGTTGCATTAGTGTACCTGCAGTTGTCCTCTATATTTTGCACTATCATGGCTTAAGAAATTATGGGGTGCAAGTCAGCTCATGAATTAATTCATAGTCCTATAGATTGCAACAGGTATTTTGAGTTAAAAACTTGTGGGGCGCCTGGGCACCCTTGAACTCGAACTACTTGCCAACAATCTCCACATGAATGTTCAGTAGTTAATTAAGAAAGTTGCGGATACAGCAATGCTGATGGCCTGAAATATACATCGAGATGCAATAGACTGTTGGGTTTGCAAGAGTTTCAAGTCTCCAGACCAGCCTGTCATTCAGTGAAAGCACCTCTACCACTCACACACACACACACACACACACACACACACACACACACACACACACACACACACACACACGCACACAGAACACGTACATGACACACACTTAAGCACACATGCACGTACACACACACACACGCACACACACACACACAGCACACACACAGAAGAGATAGTGAGAGAGAGGGGAAGACACAGGTGTTAGCTAGCAAAACTTCTTGTAAATGGAGGAACATTTCAGCGCATGTTACCTACCCATAGTGTAATTTTGATTCCTCTAGGAATACTAACTTATGCACACTTCGGTTCCATTATTTCCTGAGGTGCGCCGTGCTGTTTCGTTGTCTCAACAGTAGCTAGTTTTCAATCATGCGCAATATCAGGCTTTTCGGTTGAAAATCAAGCCAATTCATTCGAGAAACGTCTGTGTATTATAATGAATAAATGCTTCCAAGCCTGCTTTCACCATTTAAAAGTACTACGCAATATAGGAAGCTGAATGTAGTAAGTCGACAGCGACTCGTCTCAGAGCGCCGCCATTTTAAAATGCCCATCGCTTGGTCTTCATCACATTTGGAGCTATATCTCACAGGAGAGTATTTCAATGAGCTTGTTACTAGTGTTGCCGTGTAAGGACACACCTATGCCCTAATTTCGTTTAATAAATAAACGGCGAAAATAGATGATTGCGAGCCTTGTAAAGCGTAGACCGCGAGCGCCGCCATCTTGAATTGCCCGAAATATACATATTTAGTCCATTACGAACATGATGCCATACGATTTTCTAAAAGTGAAAACAACAGGGGCGCTTTCGCCCCAAAAGGGTACAAACTGGTGTTATAAAAATTTCCCTTGAAAATTAAAGGGAATTTAGGAATGGCCAGCTGAAAAGGCACCGAAATATGCAACTGTAACTCAACACTGTGATATAGCTACTTCATTCTGTGGAGTTCACTCGACATCCCTAATTCCCTTGTACATAATTATTGCTAATCATACACATTCGGGTCTATGTACAAGGGTATTAGGAATGTTGAGTGAACTCCCCTATGGCCCATATAATATTATGCAGAATGTAGCACCATCCTTGAATGCAGGAGATTAGGAATGCAGAGTGAGCTCCATGGTAATGTGGTTTAATCATGGTGTTGAGGCTCATAGCTGCGTTGGTCAATCAATCATGCAAAGTCGTGAGCAATACTGCAACTTCAATTACACAAGGTGAGGGCTGGACGTTTCAACAAAATACCCCAGGTTGAAATGTCCTGCTCTCACCTTGTGTTATTGAGGCCACAGTATATCGCTTATGATTTCGTATCATTGATTTATTGTTGCTTGTCTCTATGTATTTTCTGCTGACCATTCCTAGTTCCCTTTTAATTCTAAAGGAAATTTTGCATGTGTAAATGATTATGCTCTTAAGTACTGTCACATCACATTGTCATGCATAATTATTTCCTGTGCAATTATACAAGAATTCACGCATTCAGGTGTTGAATACCTGCACGCAAACACTGCATGCTTCAAAGGGGATACAGTAGCTATAGAGATTGAAAAGAGGTCGTAGAAAACCTGAACCATCTTGCGCATCTGTAACAATTCTCTCAGAGCCTCTAGCACTGATGCCCAAACCCACCCCAACTTAATAAGGAAAGCAGTACAGGGCGACCGTCGAACGCTTCCATCTCAATACGCTGATGTTGGTAGGACAAGAAAGGGGCTTGATACTGACTATGACAGAACTCCAAATGAAGCTTCTTTGGTGATGATACAGCCGGAATTTGAACTATGATGACTTTAGTCCGAAGTCATATAGACAGTTTCTACTCGACGGTCTAACGCTCCAACGGTGGCAGCCACAACCACCTTCTTTTCGATCCGCAGTTAGGTATCTTGCTCAGCATGTCTTCCGAGCATGTCGGCCACGCTGTCCTTGGCCGCAGAGAACAGCGCATGTGTCCGATATATGATGGCGCCCGAACTATGATGCATATGTTGCACCCTATAGGGTTCGATTCTGAGCTCCCTCGCGCCATCAAAAACAGCATATTCACAAGACACAACATCATAGCTTACTTTCATTGACAAAGACGATAGTCGGTACCCTCAGAGATGGCGCCACAAGTTTCAGCAATCGCCCGTTCGGTTTCGGCACATAGCTACACTGATCACTTACAGCCGCGTCACAATCACGTTGTGTTACACAACGCCAATTATGATGCAACTGTCAGGGAAGCTGCCTTCGCCGGGCTTCCCTGCTCCGGCGCCCCCATGATGGCTGCTTCACGACGGCTACTCCATGACGTGTGGCTTATATGATGGTGTGTATATGCTAGTCTCGTTCCCAGCCCACCACTTCCGCTAACAAAATGGCAACGGAAAAGGTGGTCTGGTATCTTTGGGCCCATTCCTTGGCTCGCCACGACGTATCTCGAATACTTTTGGCCAATCAGATCGACGCTTGATCACGTGCTTACGAAACCACGCGTGAGCCTCGTACGTGAAGATATGGAACTCTCAAACGTTCTTTTATGGATCCTGGATATTCCACAGAACTGGATCCCAATCATGGACTATCCACAATCCAAGAAAGAACGCTTACTCTTTGAGACTCCTCCCTATTCAGCTTCACGTACCAGGTTCTGCGTGGTTTTCAGCAGACACGTGACCAAGCAGCCATCTGATTGGCCAGAATTATTTGGGATGGCGAGAACCAAGGAATCGGCCCAAAGATACCAGACCACCTTTTCCGCGGCCATTTTGTTAGCGGAAGTGGTGGGCTGGGAACGAGACTATGTATATGCCAGCTGGTAGGCCACAAACATGATTCATTTTACCCCATGCGCGATTGTGCAACAAGGGTTATGCGTTTTTTTTGCCTCAGTTTGTCTGCAATTTTCAAGGGCTCGTGTAGCTCTTGAAGGATAGTTTTCGCACAAAATTGGGCTGTAGAGCTCGACGACTGCAGCAACCATGCAGAAGCTATTAAAACGGCACTTTCTATTATTTGTGGACGGTCCGCGTGAAAGAGTGTGCGGACGATACGGACGTCGGACGAACATGTTTCCCCCGTACTGTCTAGTATGAAAGGCTCACTAAGAAATGACAGAACACCTTCAAGGAATCCACTCAGAAGAACATGTTGACATACGTATTTAATAGCTAGATCTGGCTACACAGTCTCCTCACTCACGGGGTACCTTAAAAGGGCTACTAATTTAACAGGTACTAATTTTAGTGAATTTTCCGAGCAATGCCATAGTCGCTAAAAATTGTCCTCGCTAAAAATTGTTACCGCAAAAATTGTCCTTGCAAATACATAATTATACCGCTTAGTTAGTACAGTAACACATACGTATATGTGCCCCACTAATCTCCCCTTGAAACGTCTATCTCTAATAAGTCCTCTCCGTCTGAGCTGTCTGTGTTTTCTCTCTCCGACTACGGGCTCTTTGTAGTGTTCAGCGGTTATGGTTTCATACTTGGCCATTGCTAGTCTGTTCTCCTCAGTCCCATGGTTACTTCAACCGGAATTTCAAGGCCTCCTTGAAAAAAAACATGCGAAAATTATTCAATTCATACTACAACACTGCTGTGAAAGGACGACTTGACAGTGGCACGGCACTTCAAGTCATATAAGCTAACCCTAAACTGACAGCAATTAAACCACTCCATGCTCAGTGGCTCGTAAGCATGTACAATTTTTTCACGACTGAAAGGGGGCAGCAAATTATTATATATTAATGCAGGCTGGAAGGAAGCTGGAATTCTAGGACTATTAGCTAGATGGAACTACTGAACTGCCACCTACAGACCCTATTCTTTACTTCTATAAGTAACAATGTTAGCTAGTATAATCACTTTGATTTCAGTTATTACAGTTATTCAGGTATTCCATTAGCAGCATTCACATCACACCCTCTGCCTACCAACACCTTTATACTTCTACATGGCCACCTTTAGCTGCCGAAAACAGAACAATTAGTCCATCATTGTCTACTGCATCAATAGGACAACCTTCCTCCAACATTGCTACAACAGTCTCCACATGTCCACCGAGTGCTGCTAGTTGAAGTGGAGTTCCAAAGTCATCACTAATCACTAATTTAGATGCACCATGCCTAATCAATTCCCACACAGCCTTGTCTGTCCATTTTAAGCACCCAAGTGCAGCGGAGTGCGCCCTCTAGCATCAATTGAATCTACATCACACTCCTTCCTGATGAGAAGTCTCACTGTGGCCACATGACCACCCTTTGCTGAACAATGCAAGAGAGAATTTCCTTCATCATCTTTAGTGGTTATTGGGATACCCATGTCCAAGTAGTCTATAACAGTTTCCGTAATCCCTTTTGTGGCAGCCGAGAGTATTGCCTATTGATCAAGGAGCAATTTCAAAGCCACTTGCAGAGCTCTTGCCGCTAGGGATTGGTCCATTTTTTTTCTGTACAAGAATCGATACAGAGGAAGAGAAGTGAAAAGGATTCTTAAGAGAGATAGGTGAGGAGTGAATTGTTGCATAAACACAATGGGTGATATCCTAGCCCGGCCCACTAGTCCCAACTTCTCATTATTGTGAATTAGGTCTAGCAACTATTGTCAATTTCACACTAAGAGCAATGAGCATTTATCAGCAACATAGGCAGGCATACCTCAGACATTGGGACAGCCTTGACATGGTGTGCACAGATGTATGTACCAGGATTCAGCACAGAACACAAAACAGCACAGCACACTGCATCAGGGCTACCACAAAAGTGCCTCCCAATGAGAAGAGAAAGGTATTGGGCACCCTCATGGTCACTACTCCCAGCCCGAAACATGTTCCTGAAGCATAGTGAAGCCAGCCACTGTTTACAGTAGCTCAGTAAGACTGAAAGTGATACAGTCCCATGCAATCATTGTAGTAACTTGTAGCAAATGTGGAGACTGAGCTCACGAAGATGCTCCACGTGACAAGCCAATTGGGTCAAGTCATATATCGCTGCTCAGGATTCAGAAGAGTATAGCTCCTCAATCTCAACTTCGGCAGAACAACTCCAATAGAGGCTACAGTAATGCCCGAGGTGACCACTGGCCCTGATCTTCGTGCGGGATTGAAACAATAGATGGTATCCTCGCTTCGCCATCTTTGATACGTGCTCCGCATTCTATCGTTTCGCTCAGCAATTGTCAGCTGCTACTAGTCCTGGCTCAACGTATATCGTATGGTATCCTCGTCTCTATCGGGCTGCGTATCGAAGCTGTCCTCTGTATCTGCTATATTTTCCCACCTCAAATACGGTTGTGCGCCCAGAACCGGTTCAAGATACAGTTGCTTTCAAGGTTTTCGAACCGATTCTAGAACCGGGTTAAAGCCATTAAATCCAGGTTCAGAACCGGATAAGTTGCGCATGTGAACGCGTTAAACCGGTTCGTGGTGTCCATGTGAAAAGGGGGTAAACAAGGGTAATGGTGAAATCTGGTGCGATTGTGTAATGCAAGGTGAAGGGAATGATGTGAATCCTGCTGAAGTCCGTGACGAAGATACTTCCACAGAAAAGAGGCGAAAAGTCTCGGTACTGGATGAACGGCATGAGCGTGTTCAAAATTAATTTTGTTTGATGAGCTGAAGGAAAAGCAAGGCTCTGCTTATTCTGCTCCACAATATAGGTTATGGGCAGAGGCAATCTGCAGTGGTGCTCATACAAGCACAGATTCACCACCGCTTGGGTCCATGTTCAGGAGGCAATCGACAAGCAAAGGCCAGAGCCGGTCTCATTGCTCATGCTCAGCAACAGCAATTGCATCAGCCAACTTATCATCTTCACCCCCTCGGGAGGATCAAGCACATGGTTCAAGTACTAGTCTAACCCCAAAGTCGACAGCCTCCCTTCGATCTGCTTACAATAAGCAGATCAAAGAGCTACATGAGTTGTTAGATCTGGATGCAATTTTCAAGGCTGACTTTCAGAAACAAAAGGAGAAGATACTGGCCATGATGGATTCTTTGCAGTCTACATGCATGCATTAGTCATCAATTGCCACTTGCATGCAGTGGACATAGTACTGCAGTCACTGTTGAGTTTTTGCTATAAGTTTACAGTATTGTGTATGCCATCGTTAGTATGCATCCCTCTTATAATATTATACTTCATTGTGTTTTGCAGCTGCGATCACATGCATGCATTGTAACTTGTATAATTGGCTACATATTACATGTAATTCAATTTTTTCACTTGCTTTATGTATATGATTAAATGATAAGGAACCAGTTGTGGGTATGTAAGTACAGTAATTATAGTATAGTAAGTAAAAGATTAATTAGAGTTCTTTACAGTAATTATAAGTACCCAGCATGTCCAATGTCCATGTCCGATATATGCACAGCAATCAGTTCTTGTTACTTGAGCATAGGCAGAGGCAATAGCAACTCTAGGATCGCTGGTAGTGTGGAAAGCAGCTTGGTTATTCCTAAAGAACGCCTTGACTTGATGAAATAACTGTTCAGTCTGGGCTATATGGTGGCAAAAACCACAATAGTGAGCCAGTGCTGAGGATTAACTGACAGGCTTCATCGAGATAATGAATCGAGGTATTGTCTATGATTACAATAGACAATACCTCTATAGCTCTAAGCTCCTCTGCTAGTTTAAGGTCCTCCTCTACTCGAATAGTTTGCATGGGTGCTTGTCAGAGCTATTAGTGCATCTGTATAATGGTGAATCCATGGTTGGGCAAAACAAGAAACCAACATACATGACTACTTCAGAAAAGGTCTTCTCCAATTTACTTGGTATCAACACTGCAATTTGACCTGAAAGGATAAAAAGGTTAAATGGAAAGCTGTAGTTATTATTTTATTGAGTATAATTATGGTTTAGCGGTGGTACTCGAATGTGTATAAAAGACCACTTTGGGAAGGCAGGATTACTGAGGTGCTGAACATTTAATTTACAGTTGGTTCTGCTATATACAATAGGCTCTAGAGAGGTGCATGTGTGCAAGCTCACTTTAAGCTCAGTTTAGTCCCACAAGATGTTTTGCCATCTGTATATGCAGCAGAATGATACCAGCTGCAGTAGTGAAAGCAATTTAGTTGTCAGTGATGACAGCCTTAATACCATACGTACATTGTAAACTTTCAGCAACGTACCCTTTTCATAGGGAAGTATATATTCATCTGCATAGTATGTACAGGCATGCAGAATTATCATGAGGACTTTTAACATGCATTGCAATACGTACTGCTTATGTATAATTCACTGTATGCCTTTTTGTGACTTACAATAATTATAACATGAAATAATATCAGCCATAGCAAAAGTATAGCAATATAGAAGATGCACAATAACTATGTATACATTATAGTTGTCTCATTAAGTAATCCAAAATCTAATGAGAATGATATATAGATAATATTAATATAATATATAATGTTAACGATCAATTAATCAAGTTCAATGCTTTCATCAAATTTAATGACATACCCAATACATTATGCAAAATTCTCCTACAGGCTTAACACTCAAATTCTAGATCAAAATATATATTATGTCCAGCAAGCAGTATTTTTAACAAAATTGTGTGTTCTGCTGATCTTGGTCTCCGAATGTGATCGGTGGAAGGGACTTTCCAAGTATTACTGCCAATTTTGTCAGCTGTCTGCGAAACTCCAGTGCACCAATAAACATACTTTGGAAGTGGCGCATGCCTCCATTGAGTTCAAAAGCATTGCGAGCATGAAGCACTACTCTGTTGTTTAGGAACACAAAATCCCCTGGCTCTGGAAGCAACTCTAGGGCTCTGGGTGAAGATTCAATGAACTTAGCAAATTTGCTGTAAGCTTCATAATATGGCTCCACTAAATCTGGATCAACTGCCAAGGGACCATGAATGTCTGGTCCCCAAGTCACTCCAGTGATGTGACCCCAGTGGTTGAGGGTAAAATGTGGGCGTGAATAGCTGTAAGGGACAGGACCAGGTAGATTCTTATCCACAACATTGAGATGAAAATTTGTGGGAACTTTCACTAGGACAGCAAAATCTGTAGGGTACTCCTTACGAAACAATTCTGCCTCATAAAATGCATTCAGGTACACCTGTTCTCCACCTTTTACTTGCTTGTCAAAGGTGAGGCAGTGAAAAGATAGATATCCAGCTGGAGACTCCCTCCACAGATGGTCCATGTGTAAGGGAAGTTCCATACATAAACCTCCAACGTTGTTGGCTTGTTCTTGCATGGGAGCTGATTGTACGTCTTCAATTGGCCCATAATGGTACTGCAAAATGTACTCACTCATTTTAAGCCCAATTTCCTCAGACCTTCCAGGCTCAGCTGGGACATTCTTGAGCATTGCCAACTGGCCAGAGGCAGCTGTCATCATGAAGTCAAACACGACCTCATCGCTTGCCATGAAATCCTTATACTCCATTGCCACAGGTTGCTGTAGAGGTTCCCATTTATTTGCCTGTGGAATACCTTTCTTGCCATCTCCCCAGTATGAATGCTTCTTCAGGTACCACAAAGGCAGTTTGATGGAGTGGCTTCTGCCGTGCTCCTTCTCCTTCCATTCCAAGTGGAGATAACCATCCTTTACCACTGCTTTGTTGATTGTGTAGCTAGGCAGAAGATTACGTGGATTGTAGAATGGTGCTTCATCTGCAACAGTTCGGCACTCTGGACACCAACACTGATACCGCAGCCACACAGCGTGATAGGATGTTGGGGGACTATGCAACCAATTGATTGTCAGAGACTTCTGGTCTCTAGCCACTGAAAGACTCTTCACTGGTGCGGACTTACGCACACTTGCTTCCTTTGTGAGCTGTATTGGTGATTTGTTTGATATCTGTCTGTGAGCTAAGTAAAGTTTTCCTGACTGCTGAAGTCTAGCTAGATGGTGGAGCCACTTTCGAACAGCACTCATGTTCTTTGATTCAAGAAAGTGCTACTTTTCTTGACCTGTACACATGCAAGTACATATAAGAGAGAGAGTGTATACATGTTGCATGTCAACATAATGTATCATTCTATTATATTATATACCTCCTTGTGTACACGTAACAATGCATGCATGCACTAATATGAGATCATACGTAAATAGAACTCACACCCTGCGCCCAGTTGCAATTTATAAGTTGCGGCACATAGGAAGATGTCCCCACCCCATATGTATGATTTGCCACTTTCAAGTATTTCAGACTTCATGATCACTTTCACGATGTTTATTTAGGAATCTGCCCAATGTAAATGGCTACTATTATTTTATTAATTTACTTGCTTTGATGAAACTAGCCATAAGGCAGTGGTGATGAACAATTGAAGGCTATATAAGCTTCTCTCAATGTATTTAAGACCATATGGTATATAGCACACCCAAAGCCATGCAGCCTACAATACATGTATAAGAGAAAAGTGTCATAATTATATAGGATGCTCTTACCCAATCTGTTCTTTTACTCCTTCTCTTTCTCCTAGCACACAATGCAGGACACTTATGGATCCAAGTCCACTTATGGATCCAAGTATGGATACTTGTGTACAGATGGGAAAGACTAGGATCAGAGCACCAGTGGACATCTAATTGGTACAGCGTTATATCGAGTACAGAAGTTTGCATTCCCATTATTATATAATATAAACGATGCTGCCATTTTATTATTGTTGCATTTGTGTGTACCTGCGGTTGTGCTCTATATTCTGCACTATCATGGTTTAAGAAATTATGGGGTATAAGTCAGCTCATGAATTAATTTATAGTCCTATAGATATGCAATAGTGCACAAACTGGTGTAATAAAGATGTCCCTCGAAAATTGAAGGGAATTTAGGAATACCCAGCTGAAAAGGCACAGAAATATGCAACTGTAACTCAACACTGTGATTATTATAGCTACTTTATCCATAATTCCCTTGTACATAATTATTGCTAATCATACACATTCGGGTCTATGTACAAGGGAATTAGGAATGTCGAGTGAACTCCCCTATGGCCCATACAATATTATGCAGAATGTAGCACCATCCTTGAATGCAGGAGAGTAGGAATGCAAAGTGAGCTCCATGGTAATGTGGTTTAATCATGGTGTTGAGGCTCATAGCTGCGTTGGTCAATCAATCATGCAAAGTCATGAACAATACTGCAACTTCAATTACACAAGGTGAGAGCTGGACGTTTTGACTAAATACCCCAGATGAAGTGTCCTGCTCTCACTTTGTGCTATTGAAGCTGCAGTATATCGCTTATGATATTGCATGATTGATTTACTGTTTTTTGTCTCTATGTATTTTCTGCTGACCATTCCTCATTCCCTTTTAATTCTAAAGGAAATCTTGCATGTGTAAATGATCTTAAGTACTGTCACATCACATTGTCATGCATACAGTGGAACCCCGCCTTGCGGACAACCCTGAAAAGCGGACACCTCGATTATGCGGACACTATCTAAAGCCCCAACGATTGGCCCTATGTTACCTGTATAATGTTTCCCCTGAAATGCGGACACCCCGTTATTCCGTATTGCGGACTACGCCCTGTGCACTGCCTTATACAACTCTGTATAAAACTCACCCGATAATCCGGACATTTTGATCAGCTGTCAGAAAATGGCCGCTCCCTGATTTGCACCGCTACCTCTGACAAGTGACAAGAACAGCACAAAAGTTGGCGAGTGCCGCAAATCGTTTACAAAGGATTTTGAAAGTGTCGTTAACATGGCAAAGTTAAGCGCGAACAGCTACCCTTTGGAATCGTCTTCGGAAATGGTGCGTGAGTTGAGTACTCCGCGAACCACCTCTACCTTTACAAACTCGTCTTTTTGATACCTTTTCAGGCATACTATATGATTGTTTCAACATATGGGCATTTAAGCCGTACCTCTGAAAAGCGGACACCCCTATAATCAGGACGCTTCTCTTGTTCCGAAGGGTGTCCGCAATATAGGGGTTCCACTGTATCATAATTATTTCCTGTTAATACAAGAATTCACGCATCCAGGTGTTAAATACCTGCACGTAAACATTGCATGCTTCAAAGGGGACACAGTAGCTATAGAGATTGAAAACAGAGGTCGTAGAAAACCTGTACCATCTTGCGCATCTGTAACAATTCTCTCAGAGCCTCTAGCTCAAGCACTGATGCCCAAACGCACCCCAACTTAATAAGGGAAGCAGTACAGGGCGACCGTTGGTAGGACAAGAAAGGGGCTTGATACTGAGTATGACAGAACTCGAAACGAAGCTTCTTTGGTGGCGATACAGCCGGAGTTTGAACTATGATGACTTTAGTCCGAAGTCATATAGACAGTTTCTTCTCGACGGTCTAACGCTCCAACGGTGGCAGCCACAACCACTTTCTTTTCGATCCGCAGTTAGGTATCTTGCTCTGCATGTTATCTGAGCATGTCGGCCACGCTGTCCTTGGCCGCAGAGAACAGTGCATGTGTCCGATATATGATGGCGCCCGAACTATGTTATTGCACCCAATAAGGTTCAAATCTGAGCTCCCTCGCGCCATCAAAAACAACATATTCACAAGACACAACATCATAGCTTACTTTCACTGACAAAGGTGATAGTCGGTACCCTCAGAGATGGCGCCACAAGTTTCAGCAATCGCCCTTTCGGTTTCGGTATATATACGGATCAGTCACAGATGCGTCACAATCACGTTGTGTTACACAACGCCAATTAAGATGCAACTGTCAGGGAAGCCCCGCCTTCGCCGGGCTTCCCTTCTCCAGCGCGGCCCCCATGAAGGCTGCTAACGACGGCTACTCCATGATGTGTGGCTTATATGTTGTGTGTATATGCCAGCTGCTAGGCCACAGATTATTATATCCCATGCGCGATTGTGCAACAAGGGTTATGCGTTTGGTTTTTGGCTCAGTTTGTCTGTCCGCCACTTTTGGGCCGTTTGCGCGATTAAGGCAATTTTAAGGGCTCATGTAGCTCCTGAAAGATATTTTTCGCTCAAAAATTGGGCTGTAGAGCTCGACGACTGCAGCAACCATGCAGAAGCTATTAAAACGACACTTTCTAGTAGTTGTGGACGGTCCGCGTGAAAGAGTGTGCGGACGGTGGACGGACGTCGGTACTAATTTTAGCGAATTTAGCGAGCAATGCCAAGTCGCTAAAAATTGTCCTCGCTAAAAATTGTTACTGCAAAATTGTCCTCGCAAATACATAATTATACCGCTTAGTTGGTACAGTAACACATACGTATATGTGCCCCACTAATCTCCCCTTGAAACGTCTATCTCTAATAAGTCCTCTCCATCCGAGCTGTCTGTGTCTTATCTCTCCGACTACGGGCTCTTTGTAGTGTTCAGTGGTTATGGTTTCATACTTGGCCATTGCTAGTCTGTTCTCCTCAGAGTCAGCCATCTCCACGGTTACCTCAACCGGAATCTTGTGGCCTCCTTGAAAAAATACATGCGAAAATCCCATACTACAGCACTGCAGTAAAAGGGCGACTTGACAGTGGCACGGCACTTGAAGACAAAGAAGCTAACCCTAAACTGACAGCAATTAAACCTCTCCATGCTCAGTGGCTCGTAAGCATGTACAATTTTTTCACGACTGAAAAGGGAGTCAGCAAATTATTAATGCAGGCTAGAAGGAAGCTGGAATTCTAGGACTATTAGCTAGATGGAACTACTGAACTGCCACCTATAGACCCTTTTCTTCCTTCCATAAGTAACAATGTTAGCTAGTATAATCACTTTGATTTCATTTATTACAGTTATTCAGGTATTGCTGAGTTCTTATACTTACTTATCTGGATCTGTATGTGCTTTTTTAGTCTTCCAAAATCGCTAAATTTAATACAAAAGATAACCATAAAAATGGAAGATCGCTAAAATTAGTACCTGCCAAATACCAGCCTATTCAAATCACTAAAATTTGTAGCCTTAAAGTATATGGTCTCTATGAGGCTTTATTACAACAGTATCACACCTAGTGCAATGGGTGTCATGATCAGTACTGATATGTACACAATGTGCTACAGTGCCAACATGCACACAGCTACATGCCTGTCATATGATCCGAGGTCACTGCGTTGTTTGTTGTTTAGTTAACACTGCCACATTGGATTTTGTGTGTGTGTGTGTGTGTGTGTGTGTGTGTGTGTGTGTGTGTGTGTGTGTGTGTGTGTGTGTGTGTGTGTGTGTGTGTGTGTGTGTGTGTGTGTGTGTGCGTATGTGTGTGTGTATATGTGTGTGTGTGTGTGTGTGTGTGTGTGTGTGTGTGTGTGTGTGTGTGTGTGTGTGTGTGTGTGTGTGTATGTGTGTGTGTATGTGTGTGTGCGTGTGTGTGTGTGTATGTATGTGTATGTATGTGTGTGTGTGTGTGTGTGTGTGTGTGTGTGTGTGTGTGTGTGTGTGTGTGTGTGTGTGTGTGTGTGTGTGTGTCTGTTGGGGGGGCGATGGAATAAATGTGCTCACTAACACACGCTAGCAAGGGCCTATAACGATGCCCTCCTGATGTATACCAATGTCTATAGAAACACATGAACATGTTTGGCAAGTAAGTCATGCAGTCATTGCAAAACCCCCCTCACCACTAGGGGGCGAAGTGATGCCCGACTAGATAGGCTCTGATAGCTTTGCTTCCTGCATCATGCTCTATATTTCGAATTCGCTAAGGCTAGCTGTTCTATTACCATTAGCTAAACTTACAGTATTTTTATGTACAGATTATCTCTTCCTATGCATGTTTCTGGATCCCTCAAGAGAGTAAGCCAACTGTTGTAGAACAAGCAGTGTGTGTGTGTCAATTGTACACTATAATGATAATTAATCATAAATAACATCATTGATATCATTCATACAATGTGACCACGCTGGTACTTCTGGGTTGATTGATGTCCTCATCAGTGACTAATTAATGGTTTGAGGTCATGACTTTAGATTCAACTCCTCCATCTATAGAACTGCATGAATTGTGACCATGGCATGGCCAGCAGTATTGCTAGTTATAGAGTATATATAAATTATGTGTAGCTGTTAGGTTTCTTTGAGAACATGCATGTACTGCTAGTGAGCATATAATTACACCTGTCATATAAATGGCTGAGCTGGTATGCATGGACATCTGGAATTTGAATGCATGCTCAATGCACTCAAAATGCAACAGGCATTATACTGCACATTGTCGTGCAAAGCCATGCACAGCTGCAGCATGCGCATGCACGTCTCCAAAAATATTACAGTCTCCTGGACTGAATAATTATGCGCACGCATACTCCTATAGTAAATAAAATAATTATAATAGACATGATTTAAAGCACACATTCAAAGGACAGCATAATTATAAACAATTGGATACATAGAAGATTGTAAATGAAAACAAACTAAAACGGCCAATTCCCCTTGTACATGAGACAACTGACATGGGAGGATTTAGTCACATATGCATCCAGAGGAATTGAGTACATGAGATGGTGCACTTTGTGTGCTGTATCTGCCTAGGCTGTTTCTGCTATGCCTCTCTTGAATATCTGTGCTGGCAGTGGATCTATAGTTAGTGGAAGGAGGGGTGGACAAATTAAAGCATGCACGTTACTATAATGAATACACACTAACACCCTCTCACATAAGGTCACATACTGTACACATCACACACACATAGCTACACACACACATGCACACTTTGAACCTTGAAGCTGCCCACAGTACATACATACATATATACTGTGATAGCAGGGCCAATGGGAATATCCCTGGGACAGTGTCAGGGAGTGGATCCGTACGTCGCCACATGTTGCCAAGATAGTTGCCAGTTAAAACGCTGCCAGAGAAATCCAGGGGGTGCAGTGTGGTGAAAATGATGGCGAACAGTGGCAAAGTCTGTGCTGTGGGTTTGATGGTTTTCGGGGTGTCTTCTTCCGCGAACACGTGGCTTAATGCTGCCATCTTGATGACATCACACACACACACACACACACACACACACCTTCAAAGGCTCCAAAGATCAATGTGTAAGTATTCAATGGAAAAGGGAAGAGGAGGACTCCAGAGCCTGAGGCAAGCACTATTGAGTGGGGATCGATAAGGTGTACGTGGGACAAGGAAAAGCAAAACTGCCACACTCTCACTTCAAAAACAGAAGGCACTCTAACAGAGTGGTACTGTGGAATTCCCCTCCACAACACATAGTGGTTGTCAACACCATGCCACCAACACAGAACTCACCCAACAGAGTGGAAAGGCTGTCCAAATAGTAGTGAAAATGGAAAAAAAACATTCTCAATAGCTTCGGCAATACATACTTTTGGTTCAGCTGTGGCAGTGAAGCAAGGTGCCTATCAGGTGAGGGAACTGCATGAAGACACCACAGGAACAGGGCAAGGCGATTGTGAGAAGGGAATACTGTGAGGCTTGTGAATCCAAATGGTATACACTACTTGTTAACATTTACAACTCACTGTGTAGTGACAGTGTCAACAAGTGACAGGGATGACGGCATGTGCAAGGTCCACAGAATTCAGTGCATATGAGCTGAAACAGTCTGACCAATAAGGGAGAGCTAGGGAGACCTGAAATATCGGAAGACAATGAAGTAAAGCAATCTGCCAAACCTCCACCTGTTGAGATGAACCACACTTGACACACAACACAACTCACTGTGCTGACTGCAGTGCTCCAGCAATGCTTGAAGCTGCCTCCCGTCCGAGGCACTTCTGAACTGCTCCCAACACAGTAGACCAGCTACGCTCCTTCCCTCCTGTGGCCCGCTCCCCTCTGAGCCAGCGCTTGAGCATGTCAGTGCAGCAGGCCTCCACCTCACCCCTCTCAGTGGCCTTGATGTCCTCCAGAAGGTAGTCCTCCACTCCAAGGGCAAGACCAAAGTGGTACCAGCGGGCAGCCACACGGAGGACCACATGGTCAAGGAGCTCCAGCATGGCGGGCTTGGAGTGGAGAAGGGAGTCTGTGGAGGGGAGGGGGACACACTACTGGTGATCCTTATTCCAAACAACACTCCATGGAGATTATACAGTGTTCCATCCCAGCCTCACTGAAGGAGAAGATGCTCTGCACAGCTCACCTTCAAAGATGGGTGGGCTCTTCTCTGTAACACCTGTTCCTCCAATCGCAACTGGAACAGAAGTGCAGACAGGTCTGAAGGGACCACTCACAGCTACCGTCTGAAAGGAGGAGGTGGAGGCAGCACAAACACAAGCACACATAACAGGAGAGCAACACTTACCCACTCCAGACAGCACACCACACAGCACCTTCACTTAACACACAACACTGCACACTTACCTGATGAGCTCCTCCCAGTTCTGATACAATATTGCCTCTGAGCTTAACCATAGTGCATTCTACTTCAGAGAGGCCCAAGACATCCAACAGGGTCTTCCAGGTCACACTGCTACCGTGCTCCAACCAGTAGCTCAGGGTCTCCAGATACCGATCGTCGTCATTCCGGAATTGCTGCTCAAGACCATTGAGTGTGCTTTTCTTCATGCCAAGAGCCAGTCCAACTCTCTTCCAGTGTCTCACTTGGATGTGAGGCAGGACATGTGTGACTACATCCCCAAGGTCAGGACGCTGGCCCAAGACCTCCTCCTTCACCAACTGACTGTCATCAGCTGCATACCCTACACTGTACACAGTCTGTCCACCAAGGATGCTTGAAAACACTCTCTTGATGAACTCCTGACCATACTCACCATCATCAGCAATAGCCTTGATGGAAGCATAAGCTTCTTTCAATTGCGGCAGTGCTAGAGAGTGCTTAGATTCGATTTCCTGTGGTATGCCAGACCACACTCCTGGATGTCCACCTGCCCCCTCTATCAATGCAGCTATGTCATGGAGTTTAAACTGCCGGGCTAGGTCAAGAGGACTTAGACCATTTGGGAAGCATTCATTAACTGTTCCCTTCAACACAGGGTGGGACAACAGCTTGGCAATGAATGAAGTGTGGTCGTTAGTACCGTGTTGGATTGAATAGTCAGCGAAATCCATTCTGAAGCATTTCAATGACAGCAGTGATATGTGCAATGGGCTTAACGAATCCCCATCCAATAAACGGAGCTGGTCAATGAAGGTAACGCCTTTACCACGGTGGAAATAATGCTTGGCACATCTCACTGCTGCAGGCATTAAACATTCATCGGAAGCAACTAACTCAATGAATTGTTCTTCCAGGAATACACTGTCTCCAGAAATGGCACACAAACACAGCACTTTGTGTGCATCAACCAGACCCTTAGTGATCAAGGTTGCTAAAGCACCCCTCAGCCCTTCTCCACTGCTCCCAATGCCATATGCCTCACAGAACTGGCTCAGTTTGCTGGCATGACCACCAACAAAGCACTGTTCAAGTGCAGACACAGAAAATGTGTCTCTGTCAGTGATAGCTCCACCTTTGGAGGTCAGCAATTTGAATACCTCCACCTGTCCACCCTGCACAGCATACATGACAGGTGTCTCACCAACTGAATCACAAACACTAATGAGACTACAGTCAGTTTGTACCTCCGAGGATGCTACATTAATTGTGGTCAAATCAGTGTCATCCTCTAAAAGGACTTCAACAGTTTCCACATGTCCATCAAGGGATGCTTGATGCAATGGAGTGCCATACTCACCAGCAACCACTGACTTGGTTGCACCAAGTTTGATTAGTTCACGAACTGCTTCTGTTCTACCACAACCAGCAGCAGAGTGGAGAGGAGTACAGCCATTTGCTTCCACTGCATTCACATCACATCCTCTGCCTACTAGCTTTTTTGCTACTTCAACATGACCACCTTGAGCTGCGAAATGCAGAGCGGTCTTCCCATTACTGTTCACTACATCAATAGGACACCCTTCCATCAACATGGCTTCAACAGTCTCCACATGCCCCTTTATGACTGCTTGATGAAGTGGAGTCCCAAATTTCCCAGCAATCACTGACTTGGTTGCACCAAGTTTGATTAGCTCACGAACTGCTTCTGTTCTACCACAACCAGCAGCATCATGGAGGGGAGTACAGCCATTTGCTTCCACTGCATTCACATCACATCCTCTGCCTACTAGCTTTTTTGCTACTTCAACATGACCACCTTGAGCTGCGAAATGCAGAGCGGTCTCCCCATTACTGTTCACTACATCAATAGGACACCCTTCCAACAACATGGCTTCAACAGTCTCCACATGCCCCTTTATGACTGCTTGATGAAGTGGAGTCCCAAAATTTCCAGCAACCACTGACTTGGTTGCACCAAGTTTGATTAGCTCACGAACTGCTTCTATTCTACCACAACCAGCAGCATCATGGAGGGGAGTACAGCCATTTGCTTCCACTGCATTCACATCACACCCTCTGCCTACTAGCTTTTTCACTACTTCAACATGGCCACCTTCAGCTGCAGAATGCAAAGCAGTCTTCCCATTACTGTTCACTACATCAATAGAACACCCTTCCGCCAACATGGCTTCAACAGTCTCCACATGCCCCTTTATGACTGCTTGATGAAGTGGAGTCCCAAAATTCCCAGCAATCACTGACTTGGTTGCACCAAGTTTGATTAGCTCACGAACTGCTTCTGTTCTACCACAACCAGCAGCAGAGTGGAGAGGAGTACAGCCATTTGCTTCCACTGCATTCACATCACATCCTCTGCCTACTAGCTTTTTTGCTACTTCAACATGACCACCTTGAGCTGCGAAATGCAGAGCGGTCTTCCCATTACTGTTCACTACATCAATAGGACACCCTTCCATCAACATGGCTTCAACAGTCTCCACATGCCCCTTTATGACTGCTTGATGAAGTGGAGTCCCAAATTTCCCAGCAATCACTGACTTGGTTGCACCAAGTTTGATTAGCTCACGAACTGCTTCTGTTCTACCACAACCAGCAGCATCATGGAGGGGAGTACAGCCATTTGCTTCCACTGCATTCACATCACATCCTCTGCCTACTAGCTTTTTTGCTACTTCAACATGACCACCTTGAGCTGCGAAATGCAGAGCGGTCTCCCCATTACTGTTCACTACATCAATAGGACACCCTTCCAACAACATGGCTTCAACAGTCTCCACATGCCCCTTTATGACTGCTTGATGAAGTGGAGTCCCAAAATTTCCAGCAACCACTGACTTGGTTGCACCAAGTTTGATTAGCTCACGAACTGCTTCTATTCTACCACAACCAGCAGCATCATGGAGGGGAGTACAGCCATTTGCTTCCACTGCATTCACATCACACCCTCTGCCTACTAGCTTTTTCACTACTTCAACATGGCCACCTTCAGCTGCAGAATGCAAAGCAGTCTTCCCATTACTGTTCACTACATCAATAGAACACCCTTCCGCCAACATGGCTTCAACAGTCTCCACATGCCCCTTTATGACTGCTTGATGAAGTGGAGTCCCAAAATTCCCAGCAATCACTGACTTGGTTGCACCAAGTTTGATTAGCTCACGAACTGCTTCTGTTCTACCACAACCAGCAGCAGAGTGGAGGGGAGTACAGCCGTTTGCTTTGACTGCATTCACATCACACCCTCTGCCTACTAGCTTTTTCACTACTTCAACATGGCCACCTTTAGCTGCGAAATGCAGAACAGTCGAACCATTACTATCCACTACATCAATAGGACACCCTTCCAACAACATGGCTTCAACAGTCTCTACATGCCCCTTTATGACTGCTTGATGAAGTGGAGTCCCAAAATTCCCAGCAACCACTGACTGGGTTGCACCAAATTGGATTAGCTCACAGACTACTTCTGTTCTACCACAACTAGCAGCAGAGTGGAGGGGAGTATAGCCATTTGCTTCCACTGCATTCACATCACACCCTCTGCCTACTAGCTTTTTCGCTACTTCAACATGACCACCTTGAGCTGCGAAATGCAGAGCGATCTCCCCATTACTGTTCACTACATCAATAGGACACCCTTCCATCAACATGGCTTCAACAGTCTCCACATGCCCCTTTATGACTGCTTGATGAAGTGGAGTCCCAAAATTCCCAGCAACCACTGACTTGGTTGCACCAAGTTTGATTAGCTCACGAACTGCTTCTGTTCTACCACAACCAGCAGCATCATGGAGGGGAGTACAGCCATTTGCTTCCACTGCATTCACATCACACCCTCTGCCTACTAGCTTTTTCACTACTTCAACATGGCCACCTTCAGCTGCAGAATGCAAAGCAGTCTTCCCATTACTGTCCACTACATCAATAGGACACCCTTCCAACAACATGGCTTCAACAGTTTCCACATGCCCCTTTATGACTGCTTGATGAAGTGGAGTCTCAAAATTCCCAGCAACCACTGACTTGGTTGCACCAAGTTTGATTAGCTCACGAACTGCTTCTGTTCTACCACAACCAGCAGCAGAGTGGAGAGGAGTACAGCCATTTGCTTCCACTGCATTCACATCACACCCTCTGCCTACTAGCTTTTTTGCTACTTCAACATGACCACCTTGAGCTGCGAAATGCAGAGCGGTCGCCCCATTACTGTTCACTACATCAATAGGACACCCTTCCACCAACATGGCTTCAACAGTCTCCACATGCCCCTTTATGACTGCTTGATGAAGTGGAGTCCCAAAATTCCCAGCAACCACTGACTTAGTTGCACCAAGTTTGATTAGTTCATGAACTGCTTCTATTCTACCACAACCAGCAGCATCATGGAGGGGAGTACAGCCATTTGCTTCCACTGCATTCACATCACACCCTCTGCCTACTAGCTTTTTCACTACTTCAACATGACCACCTTGAGCTGCGAAATGCAGAGCGGTCGCCCCATTACTGTTCACTACATCCATAGGACACCCTTCCACCAACATGGCTTCAACAGTCTCCACATGCCCCTTTATGACTGCTTGATGAAGTGGAGTCCCAAAATTTCCAGCAACCACTGACTTGGTTGCACCAAGTTTGATTAGTTCACGAACTGCTTCTGTTCTACCACAACCAGCAGCATCATGGAGGGGAGTACAGCCATTTGCTTCCACTGCATTCACATCACACCCTCTGCCTACTAGCTTTTTCACTACTTCAACATGGCCACCTTCAGCTGCAGAATGTAAAGCAGTCTTCCCATTACTGTTCACTACATCAATAGGACACCCTTCCATCAACATGGCTTCAACAGTCTCCACATGCCCCTTTATGACTGCTTGATGAAGTGGAGTCCCAAAATTCCCAGCAATCACTGACTTGGTTGCACCAAGTTTGATTAGCTCACGAACTGCTTCTGTTCTACCACAACCAGCAGCAGAGTGGAGAGGAGTACAGCCGTTTGCTTTGACTGCATTCACATCACACCCTCTGCCTACTAGCTTTTTCACTACTTCAACATGACCACCTTTAGCTGCGAAATGCAGAACAGTCGAACCATTACTGTCCACTACATCAATAGGACACCCTTCCAACAACATGGCTTCAACAGTCTCCACATGCCCCTTTATGACTGCTTGATGAAGTGGAGTTCCAAATTTCCCAGCAATCACTGACTTGGTTGCACCAAGTTGGATTAGCTCACAGACTACTTCTGTTCTACCACAACCAGCAGCAGAGTGGAGGGGAGTATAGCCATTTGCTTGCACTGCATTCACATCACACCCTCTGCCTACTAGCTTTTTCACTACTTCAACATGGCCACCTTGAGCTGCGAAATGCAGAGCGGTCTCCCCATTACTGTTCACTACATCAATAGGACACCCTTCCACCAACATGGCTTCAGCAGTCTCCACATGCCCCTTTATGACTGCTTGATGAAGTGGAGTCCCAAAATCCCCAGCAACCACTGACTTGGTTGCACCAAGTTTGATTAGCTCACGAACTGCTTCTGTTCTACCACAACCAGCAGCAGAGTGGAGGGGAGTACAGCTGTTTGCTTTCACTGCATTCACATCACACCCTCTGCCTACTAGCTTTTTCACTACTTCAACATGGCCACCTTTAGCTGCAGAATGTAGAACAGTCGAACCATTACTGTCCACTACATCAATAGGACACCCTTCCGCCAACATGGCTACAACAGTCTTCACATGCCCCTTTATGACTGCTTGATGAAGTGGAGTTCCAAATTTCCCAGCAATCACTGACTTGGTTGCACCAAGTTTGATTAGCTCACAAACTACTTCTGTTCTACCACAACCAGCAGCAGAGTGGAGGGGAGTACAGCTGTTTGCTTTCACTGCATTCACATTACACCCTCTGCCTACTAGTTTTCTCACTACTTCAACATGGCCACCTTTAGCTGCAAAATGCAGAACAGTCGAACCATTACTGTCCACTACATCAATAGGACACCCTTCCGCCAACATGGCCTCAACAGTCTCCACATGTCCATTAAAGGCTGCTTGATGAATTGAAGTCCCAAATTGACCTGCAACCACTGACTTGGTTGCTCCCTTTCTAATTAGTTCTCGAACTGCCTTTGTCTGTCCCTTCGCAGCAGCCCAGTGCAGTGGAGTGAGTCTTCTGCCATCAACTGAGTCTACATCACATCCCCTCCTGATGAGGAGCCTCATTGTGGTCACATGACCACCCCATGCTGCCCAATGCAATAAAGACTTCCCCTTGTCATCCTTAGTGTCAATTGGGACACCTCTGTCTAACAGGTCTGCAACAGTTTCTGTGTCACCAGTTCTGACAGCTCTAATTAATGCAAGTTTGTTGACAGCCAATCGCTGAGCAGCTGCAGCAGGTGATTGGTCCATCTGTACAGTTTGTAAGTCTCTTTACAGATCAAGAGAAGTAAGGGAAAAGGAATCTCAAGTGAGGTAAGATTGAAATGTTCCATGAACACAACGGGTGATATTCAGAACACATGACCATGGATGGACCATGGATGTGTGCGTTATGGCTAACTATTTAGGATTATTGCAATTACAAACATCATATAAGAATTGTGAGTAAGCCCCATTCAAATGTGAAATTGAGGGCCGACATCATTAATTTGCTGACACATGCTTGTCTGTACGCCCCCCAATATTGCAATGTGTAAATGGCCATCGTCTGCAACACCAGACAGTGAACAGGAGGTTCAGAGATATTGGTCACAGCCGGTGAAAGTGTTTGTGATCTACGTAATAGCTTGTCTCAGTGGCTGGAGTGCTGCTGCTTAGAGGAGCATCTCACCAAAGGTAAGTACAAGTCAATAGCATGGTGTGCTGTCTGTTCACTTGGACATATAATGGTTCTTGTTATGGATACACTTATACTATTCTCGTCTATGGTCATAAGAATACAGTTGAGGCATTCCTTCTAATTCCAGCCATGTTCTATTGAATGAGAATTGTCACCACCTGGTGATCATGCAAAATGACAGAGCTAATAGCAGTGGGTATTAGTTGCCTCCATTTCTAGAAACAGAAATAAAAAACTATATAGCGAAAAGACAATAGTTGAGTACATGCGTATGAAGCATGTCCTGGGAGACACAAGCAGCACTGTAATAGGCACAGGATTTGTAGTTAACTAAATTCCTGCCACATTGGGGGATCAGCCCCTTCCAATCCTGCCTCACTTACACACTCCCACCGTGACTCTAAGTAAACCTACTTTTGCCCATTGTGTGTGAGGTTCTTCTTCACTCTGACTCCATAACTACCACAATTTCAAACATGGATTCCCTTGCCTTTTGCAAGTTGGCACTATGAGTTCAATACTAATGATAGCCGGCCAACATGGTATGAGACATGGTAAAATTTGCTCCATCGCTCTACTTATCAGATTGCCACCGGCATTCAGATGCTAGTCCTTGACCTAGGTATGTAAATCCTCATGCACTATTTAGGTGTATAGGTGTCCTGCGCCGTGTGTTAGGAGCACAAACAAGTATTTCGAGTTAAAAAACTCGTGGGGCGCTAGGGCGCCCCTGAACCTCGAACTACTTGCTAGCAATTATCCCATGTACGTTCAGTAAATCAGATAGTTGGGGGTACAGTATTGTTGTTGGCCTGAAAGATACATCAAGCCACACTAGACCGCTGGGTTTGCAAGAGTTTCAAGTCTCCAGAGCAGCCAGTCATATCCAGTGAAAGCATCCCTACCAAACTGTCAAATGTTTGCCTACTGCTTTTTGATCTATATGACATTCTGAATGAGCAATTGTTACTTTGTGCCTGGAGGAGGAGTGTGCTGGCTAAAAGGCTACCCTATGATGACTATGAGCGAATCATGGCTATAATTATGTGTCATGACTCGCTGGTCTCCCATTATTGGCCTACGGGTCACTAGACTTCCGTTGTATTTAGGGCTGTATCTCGCAGAAAAACAGTTAAGTAAGCTTCCTATCACAATACTATTACTTAAACATGTTCTAGAAACACTTTGCGTTCTTTGGATACACGGCGAAATCGAAAGAAAGATGGTTTTGAGCCTAGCAAACAGAAAGCGTCAAGCGTGCGGCCATTTTACAATGTCCGTCAGTGATAATTGGAGCTGTATCTCGCAGAAGAGACGTTCCTTAGGCTTTTTATTAGTATCACTCTATTAACACATGTTTATGACCACATTTCGTTTGATTCAAACACGGCGAAACGTCAATAGAGAGGATTTAAAGCTTTGTAAAGATTGACGTGAGCGCCGCCATTTGCAATGACAGAAATATATATATATATATACATATATACGAACATGAAGCCATACGAATACCTAAATCTGAAAACAATATAGGGGCGCCTTAGGCGCCCCAAAATTCAGTGGAAAGGAGGAGGAGAATATGAAACTGAGACAAATGGGATAAGAGAAACCTATGACACTTTTCTTTCGCGTGCGCTCCAGGCTGGTTTTGGGTGCACTGTCATCTTCAATACGTCGAAAAAAGCCTATCCATGGCCTTCAATTTGTCTTCACCGTTGACTGTTGGGCTAGCTTTGCCAAAGCGCACTGATACATTAAGATAGGAGTAGTCATTTTTATTGGGCGTATTCCTAAATGGACGTCATGAGCGCGATGTCTGATAAGAACTAGCTGCCATGTGGCAGTGAGCCAACTATATACAATTGAGTGAAATATCATTTGGTTAGGATGCTTAGCATTCACTTTTCCTGTGTATACATGTTTATAGACATTTGCTATTTGGTCTGTGTGGCCGTCATGCCGTCAAGGACCTAGCCTAACAGAGATATAGGTGAGCAGATTTGACAAAAGGGCCCACTTGTCACTATTTGTTGATTAAGGTAGTGGTACTGGGTGGAAGCACAGTAGATGAGCTCTTCGTTGCACTTTGTTTCACTTCAATAGCTGCTCCCATTCCCGAGATATGTTTGCTCAAAGTACAAAAATACGCCTGGTGCAATTATGAGAAAACGGCCCATAACCCTTCCGTTGTTATATCCGTAAACATGGTGATGGCGTAACAATTCTTCCTGGTTTGAAGCGCAGGAAAGGACTACAAGTTTCAAACTTGGCCAGGGTGTTGGGACAATACCACAGGTACGAAAGACCCAAAAAAACGAATTTACTCAAAACATCACACGGTTGCACATTTTCGTCTGTAGTGACACTTTATGCATAGCGACAAGTGGGCCCTTTTGTCTAATCCACTCACATATAGTGAGGGAGTTTTGCAGTCACGCATGAATGCGATTGAGGTGGGCATGTATGTGTGTAGTTCACTAACTGTTGAATGCTGCAGGTCGTAGTTGACTACAGTTGGACAAGTCTTCCAGGTCTTCAGGACATTCCAAACTTAAGCATGAGGCACCTCCCTAAAGCTGAGACAAGGAGGAAGTATGAAAATGAAGTGAAAGTTGGTAGCTATAGGCAAGTCATCAATTGTAACAGCATCTACTGGTTAGACTCTACTTCAAATGGAATTTGACAGCCACTCTGTGAGTGTAAAGAGACACTTCACTACTGATCAAGCAGTGGGTGCATCACAGCTCATTTCAGTATAAGAGTTTTGAAATCCACTGGATTTCATATCAGTTTCTGGATTTCCCTTTTGGATATCTGAATTTACAAGATTTTGAGTCCTAGCTGTTATCCGAGCCATTATTTGCTATGCACCCATTTATGACACTCCTCGCTGCCATGTTTGGTGCTCATACAGCTAGTTAGGGCAGTCAATCAACACCATGGCTCGAGTATGCCATCCAGACTGCCATTTTCTTGGACCACTAAAATGGTGGCATCAATGGCTAGCAAATTTTGGCCACCTTTAAGTGACCAATATAAAATGGATCGTTAAATGGCTGCCGGAACTGGCTGTAGACAAAACTGGCCACTAAACCTACTTCTCATTATTGAGTGGGGGCAGAAGAGAATTTCTCAGATCAACTGATGTTTACGGACACGACCACATTGACAGAGCTGGGGATTGAGCATGACGACTACAAAACATTACCTTCCTTAACACTAATTTAACAGACAGCCCAAACCAAAGTTGTTGTAGAGGTGACCAAAGTCAAGTTGTTGTAGAGGTGGCAGTAGTTATAAGTTGTTGGAGTGGCCACAGAATATTTCCAAATTACGTCATTGTACCATAATTTTTATGGCTGTATATGCAAAGTCAGTTGATAAAAAATTCTCTTCCACCGTCACACAAAACTAAAAAAAGAAGCACGATGTTTCACCTCTCGCTATCAATACAATATGAAGTTTATAGGATGTTCTGTGGACACTGCATGGCTGAGATACAGCCTACAGCGACTGATAATTGGCAGTGTACATTCATTCATTTAATCATTATTATTATTAGAGTGCACCGCACCAAATGGTGCTAGGACACAAAAGGTCCAATGTAGCACTAGAACACAAGAATAGCTACAAGGGATAGTTCAACAGGAGAAATAAGAACAGGTTACATACGAATTGCAGCAAATCTGACTCAGCTAGCTACAATGCTGTGAATTCGATCCCTCTGGGGAGCAAATCTGGCAAGTAGCTATAATCATGTAACACTAGTCACTCCCACATGAGAAGTGTTCAGTTGTAAAGTCAACTGTCTGTGAGGTGGTGTGAATGAACTTCGCAGTGCTATAGGGAGCAGTGATGGGGTTCCCATCCCAGCCCGGGTCCACCAACTCGTCACTCGTCCCACCTCCATCACCCATCACCACGACACACTTACCCTGCTTACCTTCAACTGATCCACTGTCTATGGCTAGCTGAGCGCGAGGGCGCAAGGTCGGTCACCACTTTCAGCAAAGACTGTGCTGCGATCAGATTTAACTGTCGCTCGTTCTATCACGTCCTCGCGTGCACAAAGAAGATGGACCTAGACGTAGCTCTATTGTGTTCAGTCACACAACAAAACTTAAGACCCAAGAGACCGATCTGTCCTCAGTAACAGAGATCCGTTTCAATACGGCTCCTTCATCCTTCAGGCGCCACACCCAGTTGTCTTCTGACGTCACTTTCCAAATTAGGAGATCTGCTCACGTGACTCTTGATCACATGCATGCGATTTATATTGGATTTGGACATGTTCTAAGCTAATTTCACTACAACTATGCGAGTATACTACGATTTAGGGGTTCTATGCATAATTATAGCTAACACTAACTGACTTTGTACATGTGCATTCTCTCAATAGCAAGCATAGTATTGGAAATATAAAAGACTTAGCTAAGCACATACAAGAATCAATCAATGTACTTGTCCAACACTTTATTCACACAATCAAGAGAAAGCGCAAAGCTTAAGTCAATCGGAGTACGTAGAAGCCCTAAAACCACTAAAGATATCTCCTCGAGCATACACATAGTATGTCCAGCTGACTGCTATAAAGAAAGGTGGTTGAGATGGCTAGCTAAACGTGTCTCCGACCACATGAGACATGTGATGAGTGTGCAGTCTCATTAGTGAGATGATGCAGAATGTGCGCAGTGTCTTGGCTTGTCTTGGCTGTCTTCTCCTGTGACTGTCTCTCAAATACCTGCTTACAACTGGTAGTGGATCTACAGTTAACAGGAGCGGGGAGGGGCGGGGCAATATGAGCAGGGAGGGGTGGGGCAATATGAGCAGGGAGGGGTGGGCAATATGAGCAGGGAGGGGTGGGCAATATGAGCAGGGAGGGGTGGGGCAATATGAGCAGGGAGGGGTGGGGCAATATGAGCAGGGAGGGGTGGGGCAATATGAGCAAGGAGGGTTGGGGCAATATGAGTGGGGAGGGATGGGGCAATATGAGCAGGGAGGGGTGGGGCAATATGAGCAGGGAGGGGTGGGGCAATATGAGCAGGGAGGGGTGGGGCAATATGAGCAAGGAGGGGTGGGGCAATATGAGCAAGGAGGGGTGGGACAATATGAGCAGGGAGGGGTGGGGCAATATGAGCAGGGAGGGTTGGGGCAATATGAGCAGGGAGGGGTGGGGCAATATGAGCAGGGAGGGGTGGGGCAATATGAGCAGGGAGGGGTGGGGCAATATGAACAGGGAGGGGTGGGGCAATATGAGCAGGGAGAGTTGGGGCAATATGAGCAAGGAGGGGTGGGGCAATATGAGCAGGGAGGGGTGGGGCAATATGAGCAGGGAGGGGTGGGGCAATATGAACAGGGAGGGGTGGGGCAATATGAGCAGGGAGGGGTGGGGCAATATGAGCAGGGAGGGTTGGGGCAATATGAGCAGGGAGGGGTGGGGCAATATGAGCGGGGAGGGGTGGGGCAATATGAGCAGGGAGGGGTGGGGCAATATGAGCAGGGAGGGGTGGGGCAATATGAGCAGGGAGGGGTGGGGCAATATGAGCAAGGAGGGGTGGGGCAATATGAGCAGGGAGGGGTGGGGCAATATGAGCAAGGAGGGGTGGGACAATATGAGCAGGGGGGGGGGGGGTGGGGCAATATGAGCAGGGAGGGGTGGGGCAATATGAGCAGGGAGGGGTGGGGCAATATGAACAGGGAGGGGTGGGGCAATATGAGCAGGGAGGGGTGGGGCAATATGAGCAGGGAGGGGTGGGGCAATATGAGCAGGGAGGGGTGGGGCAATATGAGCAGGGAGGGTTGGGGCAATATGAGCAAGGAGGGGTGGGGCAATATGAGCGGGGAGGGGTGGGGCAATATGAGCAGGGAGGGGTGGGGCAATATGAGCAGGGAGGGGTGGGGCAATATGAGCAGGGAGGGGTGGGGCAATATGAGCAAGGAGGGGTGGGACAATATGAGCAGGGGGGGGGGCAATATGAGCAGGGAGGGGTGGGGCAATATGAGCAGGGAGGGGTGGGGCAATATGAGCGGGGAGGGGTGGGGCAATATGAGCAGGGAGGGTTGGGGCAATATGAGCAAGGAGGGGTGGGGCAATATGAGCGGGGAGGGGTGGGGCAATATGAGCAGGGAGGGGTGGGGCAATATGAGCAGGGAGGGGTGGGGCAATATGAGCAGGGAGGGGTGGGGCAATATGAGCAAGGAGGGGTGGGACAATATGAGCAGGGGGGGGGGGCAATATGAGCAGGGAGGGGTGGGGCAATATGAGCAGGGAGGGGTGGGGCAATATGAGCAGGGAGGGGTGGGGCAATATGAGCAGGGGAGGGGTGGGGCAATATGAGCAGGGAGGGGTGGATGGATGGTGCAATGTATTATTGGGGCGAGCCTGAGCGAGCCCCACTCTGGCGTGGAGTGTAGGCGGAAGTCTCTGTTTTATTATTATTATTATTATTATGTATAGATGGTACGTCCGTTTTGGCCCCCGGGGCCGATTTCGTGTAGGTCATAGCCAAGCATAAGACGTCTATATATGCCCCAAGCCGAGTCTCTTCGCCGGTGTAGAAGAACACAGCTGCATGCCGTTCGCTTGCCAGCCGCGCACACTCCGAAACAAAGACGCCTTACCAACCGTGCAGACTTCGAAACAAAGATGCCTTAGCAACCGCACACACCCAGTTGGAACGTCGCTCGCACTCACGACGCTATGTCAAGGACGCTCTCCCCTACCTTTGTTGTTGTAGCTATGGGAAAGCAGCGGGTCCACACGTCGGCTAGGATGCCGATTTTTGATGCACGGCTTTTGCGTGAACTTCATGCTCAGGCGGCTACAGTCAACGTTTCACTGGAAGGACAGCGCGCTCCAGCCATTGTTCTAGCCAGGGACCAGATTCTTCAGCGATCAAGGTTGGCTGCAGCGAGTTCCCTTCGAGCAGGCTGCTCATCTAGTGCATACATGCTGATGCAGTGACGTTGTCAGTATATTTGTGGGCATGGGTATAAGTTGTCCGTCTGCCCCACTCCATGATATCACCATGTCTAGCACATTATGCTGAGGAAGACAGTCAGAGAGTCACCATCTTGCCCACCATTTTACATTGAAGTTAATAAAGCGAAATAATGATGTCAAAACAAGTGAAATATATGGCACAATACAATTAAGAACATGCCATTGTGACTCAACACAATCATGGTGCAGCAATCAGAACGCACAACCAGAACGCAGTGACATGACAGATTAGTCCAGTTGTCCAGGGTGTACCCATTCACATACTACAGATAAACTAGTATCAATGCAGTAACTTGCTGTCTTATGCTCTGCATTTGGTACTCATGTGCATGGAGGTGTGTCCGTCCTTAATAGGCCTATCCACATTTCCTATAACCTGTTTCATTCACCTACACCCATCATACATGTGTGCTCCATTCCTGTCATCGCCCACTCTCTAGGCCACAATCACTGCAAGAGTATGTGACGCTCGCTCAGGCTCGCCCCACAATGCTTGCATTCGCCTAGTTATTCATAGTAAGATTGCATCATACTACACACACAGCAAATACTAGCATTTACTACTGCACTACACACTGTACTACAGAAGCACACGCCTTGAAATCTGCCCACAGCACAAAGTGCTGTGATGGCAGGGCCCTGGGCAAGCCTGGGCCAGCAGCAGGGGGAACGTCCTGGGTGACACAACCCCCGCCACTATCTAGCGCATAGAAGATGGCACTCCCCACGGATTGCGAGTCTGAAGGCGAGTCAGAGAAACGACCACCAGAATCTGGACTACTCCTCACAAAACGGTGGTGGCTGTGGACTCTGGATTCAGCGGCTAACGGGCACCGAAAAGCCGTCAGGCTATAGATATGGTACCTGCTCGACTGGTCCCTGGATTCAGCGGCTAACGGGCACCGAAAAGCCGTCAGGCTATAGATATGGTACCCGCTCGACTGGTCGCCACGCGTAGCCTCGATGGCAGACATGAGTTCCAGTCAAAAGTCGCTCCAGACGAATCCAGGGGGTGTGGTGAAAGGGATGGATAAAAGGAAGTGGAGCCTGTGCCGCGGGCTTGATGGTTTCGAGTTGTCTTCCGCGCGAACATGTGGCTAACCGCCGTCATTTTGGTGACGTCACCACACACCCGAAGAAGCACACGCACGCACACACACACACACACACACACACACACACACACACACACACACACACACACACACGCACGCACACGCACACACACATCTAGCACAGGTCAGAGAGGTGCTGTAGCTGACATGGGGAACTCCTCCCACAATACCTTAGACCCCACCCACACCAGACATTAGACTGTGGTCCCTCTGGGGGGCCACTTGAGTCAAGTTCATCAATGGCTTATATGTGATGTGTGTCTTCCTTGATCTGACGCATGCTCCCACTGCAATGGAATAATTAAACTGATTTTTTCGTCTTTTTATTCACTCCTCCTTCCACCCCGTGGCCACCCACAGACAGAACACTGCACTTACACACTCTGGACATGCACGGAAACACTTACCAATGCTAGGTATATGACCCAGACATACCATCAACACACCCCGGACACGCCATCTTGACACACCCTAGACACGCCCCCTTGACACACCCCTTGCGCACTCCACTAACTGGTTGGTGTTGGTGAGGCTCATCTCCATCATATTACTCACACACCCTAGACACAGCCCCACACACACCACAGGGACACCCTCCCACACACCCTAGACACACCCCTGACACACCCACCTGGTGTCTCCATGTTGCTCTGACCATGCACTGGGTTCCCATTAGTCACTGCATTAGACACCACCACACTACATCCGTGGTGGAGCTGTGTTTGAAGGGGAGGGACAACCACTGCTGGGCTAGTGTCTCCACCACTACACTGGCTAATGTTGAGCTGCTGCAGTTGGTGTTGGAGGTCAAGACCCTGGAATGGCCTTAGCTGGGAGTGGAGGTCAGGGGCTGGAACAGCAGCATGGGGAGGAGACTGGGCATGGGAGGAATGGTATGGAGGTGGTGTGAGTAAAAGGGAGTCAATGAAAGGGAACACACTGCTCCAGTGCACCACTGTCACACACCACACACACCTTCAGGGACCAAAGGGGGAGGAGTCCACAGGAGAGATCCAACATAGGGACTGTGAACAAGGTGAATCAATGGGGACGAGTCCAGGATGAGGAGGAGAGGTATACTCATCCAATGAATTTGGATCAGCTGAGGGAGTCGTCATGGGTGTGGGGTCATCAAACAGATGTGACTGTAAAGGAAATGGCATTAGGGGTACGTCTAATGGTTGCTTCATCTGCCTCAGTCTACTCAGTCATCTACAGTGAGGAAGTGGAGGGATCATCACGGAGCAGTTCATCTCATGTGTGCGCATGTCCACACAAACCACACACATGCACACACACACTCAAACACAAACACCTTCAGTGAAGACCATTGGAGGACTCGACAGAGTGGGGGAAGGAGTCCACAGGTAGACACATGGGAACATAAGGGTGCAGTCATGTGACTGTCAGCTGACACAGGAGTGTGATATGTCTAAAGTAGGAAAGTTCTATAAAGGATGGTTCCTCAGAGGGATGGGTCAAGGCGGATGGGATTGTCGGAAGGAGGGGTCAAGGGTGTGGGGCAGTCAGAGGATGTGGTCAATGGGGTGGGTCATCATGAAGAGTGGGAGGAAGACCTGATGTAAAGGACAACAATAAGATTACCCAATCTCCTCCACCTCCACCTGTTGACACAAACTACACAACTCACTGTGTTGACTGCAGTGCTCCAGCAATGCATGAAGCTGCCACCCGTCCGAGGCTCTTCTGAACTGCTCCCAACACAGTAGACCAGCTACGCTCCTTCCCTCCTGTGGCCCGCTCCCCTCTGAGCCAGCGCTTGAGCATGTCAGTGCAGCAGGCCTCCACCTCACCCCTCTCAGTGGCCTTGATGTCCTCCTGAAGGTAGTCCTCCACTTCAAGGGCAAGACCAAAGTGGTACCAGCGGGCAGCCACACGGAGGACCACATGGTCAAGCAGCTCCAGCATGGTGGGCTTTGAGTGGAGAAGGGAGTCTGTGGAGGGGAGGGGCACACACAATTGCTACTGTACACTGCACTATCCCAGTCTAGCACAAATACACAGACAATGAGCCCAGTACGCATGCGCACACACATGCACATACCAGCAAAATGTGAGTACCCACGAAAGGAGGACGGAGAGGAGACCACAGACACATGCACAAGGACAGTCGTATGACAGTCAGCTGACACAGAGGTGCAGTTGAAGTCTCTTCCACTCCAATCAGTCACCTGTGGTCGACAAACAAAACAGACACAAGCAGCTAGTGCACCACGCTATAAATGTCAGGCAACCAACACACAACACCTACACAATGCGTACACCATCAGGAAAATGAATAGGACAATGCACATACAATGCACAGTAAAGTTACTGTCAGCTAGAAGTCATGTGATTATCAACTAATCCAGGGTACACACACACACACACACAACACACACACACACACACACACACACACACACACACACACACACACACACACACACACACACACACACACACACAAACACTCACACGTACACACATACGCGCGCGCGTGCACACACACGTATACCTTCAGTAACCAAAATGGGGTGCCCATCAGAAACAAGAGAGGAGGAAAGTGACAAGTATATGTGAGGACTCATTACAGGGAGACGCTCAAAAAGTATCACTGGGTGTGGTGCCAGTATGAGGGTGAGGGACATCCTCATCTGCTTAGTTGAAGAATGGAATGCACCCTGCAACAATTGGAAGGGAACTGTGGTAACAGGGAATCCCTTCTATGCAATTAATGGTTGACAATACCATCATGAACTCACCAACTGGGTGGAAGGTTGTACAAACTGACATTAAAATGGGACAATTTTGTCACAATAGGACTGGTTCAGCTGTGGCAGTGAGGCAAGGTGCCTATCAGCAGAGGGGTCTGCATGAAGACAGCACAAGAACAGGACAGGGGGTAGGTGACATCAGGGATGGATTTTCTCAAAGCATAGTAAACTGCTCTCTAACTCAAATGGCATACACCACTTGAACACAAGAACACTCCTCCTCACCAGTTTGTGTGGACATGTCAATGTGTGGTGACAATGTGTCAAGTGACAGAGCTGATGATCGACACATGCAAAGTCCACAAAGCTTCCCAAGATATCCTGGTTACTACTTCATTCAACTGATGTGCCTTCAGCAGTGAAGTGGAAGGAGTAATCCAATGGAGTGGTGACAGGACGAGGTCACAGACACGCATGGGGACACTACCAGTGCAGTCATGTGATCATCAACTGACACAGGGCATCATCAGCTGACAGAGGGCATCATCACCTGGCCCCTCTACTCAGTCATCTACAGTCAAAAGGGAAACCATGAAGTGGTGTACTGCACTAATGCAGTATTACGCAAATGCACACGAACTATGCAAACGTACAGACACATTAGCATACAGTCATACCATACACACACACAGACACATGCACGCACACACACACACACAGACACACAATTATATGACGGTAAGCTGAGTAAGGGAACTGCATAGAGCTGGTGAGTGTGTGGTGCCCATGTGATAGAACAAAATACACTCACCTCTCTCCAGTCTGCTCTTCATAGCTTTTCCCAAGTCCTTCATCTTTGAGTTGCCCTTCACTGCAGTCATTATGTTGCCTGTTAAGCACCTCTGTGATTATGCAGCAGACTTCCATCAAGGGATCTTTGGTACATGTTCTTTGTAGTCTATCAAAGAGGACTGCATTTCTCTCATTCGGTTCATCAGTTTTTGAGATCTTCTCCTGAACACCACACTAAATAATGCCCTTACCGAACGTGAAAGTGATCAAGTACTTGCTTTGCTGCATGGAAAGGGAAGAATTATGATTCACAACCTACCAGCATGTCAAGCTCATTCTACATAGGACCACCCTTAACACACTTTGAGACAGATCAGTCAGTGCATGATGGTCAAGATAGGAATAAACATATAGAGTCCATCTCCCATAAACAGAGTGGAACATGGGGGATATGTAGGTGGAGCTCAAGAGGATGAAACGCATTCCAAAACGCATATGGCATATAAATTATAAACTAAAAGACAACAGCATTCGAAGACAGAAATGAGGATGCAACTATTCGAGGTCAGGGGCTGGACCAGCAACATGGGGAGGAGACAGGGCATGGGAGGAAGAGTATGGAGGTGGTGTGAGTAAAGGGAGTCAATGAAAGGGGAACACACTGCTCCAGTGCACCACTGTCACACACCACACACACCTTCAGGGACCAAAGGGGGAGGAGTCCACAGTAGAGACCCAACATAGGGACTGTGAACAAGATGAGCCATTGGGAGCAGGTCTAGGATGAGGAGGAGGGGTATCCTAATGAACGTGAGGTCAGCTGAGGGAGTCATCAAACAGATGAGCTAAGAGAAATGGTGTTAGGGGTACATCCAATGGTTGCTTCATCTGCCTCAGTCTACTCAGTCATCTACAGTGAGGAAGAGGAGGGATCATTACGGAGCCGTTCCTCTAATGCATGCACATGCCACAAACACACACATGTGCACACACACATGTGCACACACACATGTGCACACACACACACACACACACACACACACACACACACACACACACACACACACACACACACACACACACACACACACAATCACACACATACAATCACACACCTTCAGTGAAGACCACTGGAGGACTCAACAGATTGGGGGCAGGAGTCCACAGGTAGACACATGGGAACATAAGGGTGCAGTCATGTGACTGTCAGGTTGGCACAGGAGTGTGATATTCAAAAGTTGGAACGCTTTAGAAGGGAGGGGTTCTCAGTCAAAGGGGTGGGGTCATCAGAGGGAGTGGTTAAGACAGACGGGATTGTCAGAAGGAGGGTACAGGGGTGCGGGGTAGTCAGAGGGTGTGGTCAAGGGGGTGGGTCATCATGATGAGTGGGAGGGAGACCTGATGTAAAGGACAACAATAAGATTACCCACTCATTCAACCTCCACCTGTTGACAGGAACTACACAACTCACTGTGTTGACTGCAGTGCTCCAGCAATGCTTGAAGCTGCCTCCGGTCCGAGGCACCTCTGCACTGCCCCCAACACAGTAGACCAGCTACGCTCCTCCCCTCCTGTGGCCCGCTCCCCTCTGAGCCAGCGCTTGAGCATGTCAGTGCAGCAGGCCTCCACCTCACCCCTCTCAGTGGCCTTGATGTCCTCCAGAAGGTAGTCCTCCACTCCAAGGGCAAGACCAAAGTGGTACCAGCGGGCAGCCACACGGAGGACCACATGGTCAAGGAGCTCCAACATGGTGGGCTTGGAGCGGAGGAGAGAATCTGTGCAGGGAAGGGGACACACTACTGGTGATCCTTCTTCCACACAACACTCCATGGAGATTATATAGTGTTCCATCCCAGCCTCACTGAAGGAGAAGATGCTCCGCACAGCTCACCTTCAAAGATGGGTGGGCTCTTCTCTGTAACACCTGCTCCTCCAATTGCAACTGGAACAGAAGTGCAAACAGGTTGGAAGGGACCACTCACAGCTACCGTCTGAGGGGAGGATGAGGAGGCAGTACAAGCACTAGTACATGTGACAGGAGGGCAACACTTGCCTCCTCCAGACAGCACACCACACGGCACCTTCATTTAACACACAACACTGCACACTTACCTGGTGAGCTCCTCTCAGTTCTGAAACAATCTTGTCTGTTAGCACATCAATACAATATTTCTTCTCAAAATGGCCCAAGACGTCCAATAGTGTCTTCCAGGTCACACCGCTACCGTGCTTCAACCAGTAGCTCAGGGTCTCCAGATAACGATCATCGTTGTCTAAGAAATGTTGCCCAAGATCATCAATGGTGCTCTCCTTAACACCAAGAGCCAGTCCAACTCTCTTCCAGTGTCTCACTTGGATGAATGGTAGGACAAGTTTGACTACATCCCTTAGGTCAGGACGTTGACCCAAGACCTGCTCTTGCACCCTGCCATTGTCATCAGCTCTATTTGCTGCACTGTCCACAGTTTGCCCACCAAGGAGTGCTATAACAGCCTCTCTTATGTCCTCGTGGCCACCATGATTGACATCACACAAATTCCTCAGCAATGAAAGAAATTGGAAAAGCTCACTACTATGGCTCACAAACACGCTTTGAGGTATGCTTGCCCACACTCCTGGACGTCCACCTGCCTCCTCAATCAGTGTAGCTACTTCACGGAGTTCAAACTGCCGAGCTATGTCAAGAGGACTTAGACCATTCGGGAAGCTCTCGTGGACTACCAACTTCAACACAGGGTGGGACAACAGCTTGGTGATGAATGAAATATGAGCAGTAGAGTCCTGGGCATCTGAGCGATAAGGTGTAAGCCCCATTTCAAACAATTTGAGAGACAGCAAACTTATGTGTAGAGGGTTTAGGGCACTGTCGACAGGTAAGTGCAACTCATCCAGTAAAGTAACTCTATTAGTGAAGTGGGCTTTGGCGTATTTCACAATCATAGGCAGGGCACAACAGTTAGTCTTTAGCAGGTCAATGAACTCATCCTCGAGGAACACACTATCGCCGGAAATGGCACACAAACATAGAACCTTGTGTGCATCAACCAGACCAATAGTGATCAAGGTTGATAAGGCATCCCTCAGCCCTCCACCACTGCTCCTAATTCCACATTCCTCACAGAGCTGGATCAGTTTGTTGGAGTGACCTCCAACGAAGCAGTGCTCAAAAGCCAACCAACCAAATTTGTCTTTTGCAGAAATTACAGCACCACTTGCAACCAGAAAACGGCACACTCCTACGTGTCCACCTCCAAAGCCCCACATAAGTGGTGTGAGACCATTACAGTTGGTTCTATTGACAAAGTCAGATTCTAGTGACAGTGAATCAGTGAATACAGCAGAAGTATCAAGTGTAGCTGTTGTCTGCTCCAACAGAGTTGCTTCAGCTTCTTCGTGGCCATTCTGTAATGCGACATGGAATCGACTTTCATTTGTATCACAGTTCATGGAGCTGGTTGTACCATGTTTGATAAGCTCACGAGCGGCTTCTGTTCTACCAGAAAAAGCAGCAAAATGAAGGGAAGAAGAGCCATACATATCTACTGCATTGACATCACTCCCTCTGGCTACCAACTCCCTAACCACCTCAACATGACCCTTTTCAGCTGCAAAATGTAAGACAGTGCATTCAGCACTGTTCACTTCATCAATAGTACATCCTTCCTCCAACAGGGCTACAACCGTCCCCATATGTCCATTACCGGCTGCTTGATGAAGTGGAGTGCCATATGTACCAGCAATTACTGACTTGGTTGCACAAAGTTTGATCAGTTCATAAACGGCTTCTATTCTTCCATGACTAGCAGCAGAGTGGAGGGGAGTACAGCCATTTGCATCCACGGCATTCACATCACATCCTCTACCTACTAACTCCCTCACTAGCTCAATGTCACCACTTATAGCTGCAAAATGTAGAACAGTGGCTCCGTCACTGTTAACTGCATCAATAGGACAGTCTTCCTCTAGCATGACTATGGCGGTGTGCAGTTGTCCATAAACAGCTGCTTGATGAAGTGGAGTGCCAAATATACCAGCACTCACTGACTTGGTTGAACCAAGTTTGATTAGCTCACAAACTGCTTCCGTTTTCCCATAAGCAGCAGCAAGATGGAGGGGAGTAATGCCATTCGCATTGGCAGCGTTCACATCAAACCCTCTGCGAACCAACAACTTCACTACTTCTACATTGCCGCTCTCAGCTGCTGAACCCAGAACAGTCAGTCTATCATTGTCCATTACTTCAACACGACAACCTTCCTCCAACATCGCTAAAACAGTCTCTGCATGTCCACCGACTGCTGCTTGATGAAGCGGAGTTTCAAATTTATCACTGACCACTGACACCGATGCGTTGTGTCTAATCAATTCCTGAACAGCTTTTGTATGTCCATATCTAGCAGCCAAGTGCAGTGCAGTGAGCCCACGAATGTCAGTTGAGTTTACATCACATCCCCTCTTGATGAGAAGTCTCATTGTGGTCACATGACCACCCTTTGATGCACAATGTAAGAGAGAAAACCCCTCATCATCCTTTGTGGTAATCGGGATACCCATGCCCAAGTACATTTTAACAATTTCTGTAATTCCATCTGTGGCAGCGGAGAGTAATGCCTTTTGATTAAGGACCAATTTCTTAGCCTGTCGCACAGCTCTTGCTGCTGGGGATTGGTCCATCTTGATTCTGTACAAGAATTCTGTAAATGATTTTTTACAGCGGAAGAGAAGTGAAATCGATTCTTAAGAGAGATAGGCAAGGAGTAAATTGTTGCATAAACACAATGAGTGATATCCTAGCCCGGCCCACCATAGTCCCAACTTCTCATTATCGTAATTAGGTCTACCAACTATTGGCAATTCCACGGTCCCATTTCAGTGTCGCCTGTATAGCCCATGCAGCTGGGGGTTGGTCCATCTGTTCCCTTTACAGAGCAGAGATACAAGTAAGTACTGTAGTGATTAGAAATACTGTACCATGGTAAGCGCATGTAGCGTGCACCTACCTGCAGGCTACGTGTGTGTGCGCGCGGGTACACGCAAATTTAACACAAAGATGACGTCACAATGGTGTAAAATGGCCGCCGATACGCACGTAAACAAAATAAACGAAGTGTGAAATCCCACCTTGTATCGAACGAAAGTGAGAGAACTATGCCGAGTCATCTATCATCCTATCTGAGGGAACGAATCGTTGCTTTGTGGGAAGAAGGGAAGAAAGTTTCGGAAATTGTGACGACTTTGGAATCCGAAGGGAAAAGAACTTTGCGTGCTACTGTCCGGAGATGGGTGTTTCGCTGGAGAACCAATCGTGGTTTGAGAGACAGACATCGTTCTGGACGACTATCGAAGATCACCGCTGAAATAGGCTCTTTTGTGGAGGCAAAACTACAAGAAGACGATGAAATAACCTCTGTGGAACTGCAGAGGTTAATATCCAGGAAGTTCTCTATCAACATTAGTGCACCCACTATTCGAAGACATATAAGGATGCACCTGAAGTGGGTAGTTGTACGCACAAGGTTTGGCCCAATGATTTCAGATAAAAACAAGGCGAAAAGAAGTACATTTGCTCAGATGTGCCTGGACACAGAAGATTCATTTGATAATGTAATCTGGACAGATGAAAGTTTGGTGCAACTGACACGCCACAGCCAGACGATGAGAGTGAAGATGGGGAAAGAGCGTGTACTGAAGCCTGCTTCAAAACATGCTGTCAAAGTGCATGTGTGGGCTGGAATATCAAAGAGAGGAGCCATGAATATATGTGTATTTGATCAGATAATGGATGGTGGACTGTACACTCAAATTTTGGACCAGTATCTGTTGCCGTTTCTGGAGAAACAGTTTCCTGGCACAGAATATCGTTTTATGCAAGACAACGATCCCAAACACACCAGTCGCATTGCCAAAGATTATTACCAGGAAAAGGGAATCAATTGGTGGCCAACGCCTGCCAGTAGTGCGGATTTCAATCATATTGAACGTGTTTGGAGAGAACTAAAGCACTTCATTGCCCGGCATGTGAAGCCCTTGAACAAGAAGGAACACGTTGATGGAATTTGCTTGTTCTGGAAAGAGAAGATGTCACCGGCTAAATGTATAAAGTACATCAACCACACTCACACTGTCTTGCCAAAAATTGTGGCAAAAGAGGGAGGCATTACAGGAGAATGACATTAAAACTCTTCATTATTCAGGTCGATTTTATCTGTAAAATGTTTGACTATAACAGACTTACAATACAATAAGTAGTATATAATTATGACAAAGATACAATATGTCGTATGTACTTATTTATATAAGATACAATAAGTAGTATGGAAAAAGATACAATAAGTCGTATGACATGCATAGTAATGAGTGTTTATTTAGTTTACAGTATAAAGTTGGTAAAACACAGTTTTCCTTGTGTACCTGCTGAGTTGGCGACAACTGCTGTCGACAGATCGCCTGTACTCTTTCCACGCTACCTTCTCAGTCTGGCCTGGCCTTACAGGATAAATAGAGTAGACAGCATTTTTGACTGCTGCCATTCGCTTTGGTGAAAGCTGCCTTTTCCCAATCCCTGCACAATTGGATGTGGCTCTTTCAAACTTTGTGAAACACTTTTTCACCAATTGTACTGCCAGATTGTTCTCAGAATTAGCAGTTTTGTAACATTCAGCAATCACATCCTGTCTGATCTTCAGTGGCGATGACGAGCCATCCTCAAAGACTGCTTCATAATCAATGGTATCATTTTCACGTGGTCTAAGCTCAGTCTGATGGAATGATGACTGTGACTCATGTGGGGTGTGTTGATGCAGTGGGTGCTGAAATGGTCCAGGTGGGTAAGATGAGTAAGGTGTGCTGGGGTGCACTGGCCCAGGTGGATAGGACATGTGAGGGGTGTTGGGGTGCACTGGCCCAGGTGGGTAGGACGTGTGAAGGGTGTTGGGGTGCACTGGCCCAGGTGGGTAGGACATGTGAGGGGTGTTGGGGTGCACTGGCCCAGGTGGGTAGGACATGTGAGGGGTGTTGGGGTGCACTGGCCCAGGTGGGTAGGACATGTGAGGGGTGTGTGGGTGCACTGGCCCAGGTGGGTAGGATGAGTAAGGTGTGTGGGGGTGCACTGGCCAAGGTGGGTAGGCTGAGTAAGGTGTGTTGGGGTGCATTGGCCCAGGTGGGTAGGACGTGTGAGGGGTGTGTGGGTGCACTAGCCCAGGTGGATAGGACGTGTGAGGGGTGTGTGGGTGCACTGGCCCAGGTGGGTAGGACATGTGAGGGGTGTTGGGGTGTACTGGCCCAGGTGGGTAGGCTGTAGGATTGTGGGGGGGCATAGACTGTGGAAGCACCCCAGGTGGCTGAGATGCATTAGGAGTCGAGTGTGATGAGTGATGGGGGATGAGTATGATGAGTGATGTGGAGATGAAAGTTGCAGAGGGGAGTGTGGAGGACTAGGTGGTGGTTGTTGCGGTGGGGGAGACTGTTGTATGTTAGTTAGCTCACTCAAAGCTCTTCTGGATGTCTCTTCAACCTCGAGCTCTCCTTCCGAGTCGACTATTGATGTACTGCTCTCGTGTCCTTTTGCAGGTGAACCATTCCCCAAAAATAGAGGCTTCTCCTGATCCTTACTGGCCCTCTTGGGCTTTTTTGTCTTTTTAGCAGCAGTAAAAGGTTTTTTCTTTCGCTGCTTTGGGGGCTTCCAATCCAGCAAGTCTACTACCTTGGCTTGGTAGCGACGAGAATTCAATTTCACCGCGACTACGCTGTCTTTGGCAAGGTCCACAAGATCGCCAATCACGTGCTTGACGTTCACACAATTCTTCTGTCCTTTGTCCTTAGATTCCAGCCACTCCACGCAGATTTCGTTCCTTCTTCTAGCCATTCTCTTTCTACACGATATGATCACACTTTGAAATGCCACCTCGGGGCGGTATTATAGGTGCTAATGGGCCGTACGCAATAACGTAGCGAACGAAACTAAATGCAGAGCGCAGAGGTTTCGTATCAGAGTGAGCGGCTTTGGATTATCGACGATTTGAAGAGAGAAACGTCCGCTACTAGCCCTCGCTATTACAAGAAAATTGGGTAAAATGATCGTGCTAATAACTGCGTGTAGCTGCACGTACACGCATTAAGCATGTGTGCGCGCGTGCGGTCACCTGCGCTTGATGTGCGTTTTCATGGTACAGTATTTCTAATCACTACTGTAGTTGCATGACCACTATGAGTGTATTACTAGTATGCCTGTTACTATATATAGGTCTGCATAGGCGCATGTAGGTTATGTCCTATGTAAACAATGCGGGCCAATTTTTGACCTTCACATTTTTGCTCTTTATCCTGTAGATAGAATCTGCACAAAGCTAGCTTTATATGTAATTAAAGCTGCATTCTTGTACTTCAATTCTGCGCAACAAGTATTTCATTGACGGCTTCCTTGACGGAGGCTCGCCACTGACAAGAGTACCTATGAAAATGCAGAAAATTGCTGATTGACTTCGTGGGAGAGGCTAAAAGCGAATGAAATTACACAGAACCATGCACAATCACATCATCGATGTTTTCCATGTGACCGCTTTTGATAAACCGATCTGGTGCAGACTTACATCGCAAAAACTAAATTCTTCCTTCGCGGCCGAACCTTTGGCACTGGATAACTCACGATAGGAACCTTGTATTAAAAGCAGTCACATGGAGAAGTTGTAAAGCATCCTTAAGTTGTGATATTTGGTCTCATTGTGCAAAGAGCTGGCGCCCTTCAAAGTCGGGAAGGTGATTTACTGCAAAACTCAATTCTGCCATCTCAAAATTTCTTCAGTCACACGACAATCTCGTGACATGCCATATGTCGAATACAAAATAGAAGCAAAGCTATGATGTCATTTAACGTTTGCCGTGTTCAAAGTGCAGGATTCATTTGCAAAAAGCCATGAAACCTTGATCCTTTCAAAGTTTAAGAATGGCAAAGATTTCATCTTTGATTCCCGCTTACCAGAACTCTTTGTTGTCCCCTGAAAGCTCGTTTCTTGCCATCACCGGATATGAAGTTTGATTACACAGGCCTCTTCAATCACGCGCACATCACATGCAGCGCAAGTGTTGCCGTGGCAACACAGGAATCCCACACCTCAATGCGCGAATACCACAACGTTCACCTTGTGTAAACAGAGTGGACATAACCCACATGTGGGAGCTATTGTTAAATTCACATCTGAACAATGCAGCAGAAGTGCCTCAATCCCAAGGGAGTAGACATTCCTGGACAATCTCACATTGGCCAATTCCTATTGAAAGCTTAGCCCCAGCTAGTTCGAAAAGGTTGAAAAGGCAGTGGTACAATCAAAAGCATTGCAGTAAACTTGTAGCAGAAGAGGAGACTAAGCTCATGAAGGTGTTCCGTGTGACAGCCTAGTTAGGTCATGCAAGGCATATTACTGTTCAAGATTCAGAATATAGTAGGCCTTTAACCCTTTACGTCCGATAGACCGTTTTAACGGTCATGTTGCACACCACACTTAAAAGTATGAATGATCGCTTTATCGGTCATGGCGAATAGGGTTCGCTTCACGAGCTTTACTGCAAACTATAAAGGTAGCGCCGTTCTTTTATCGACTGTATTTACTTACCAAGAGTTTATTTACAATGTACGAGCACAACTGAAGACTCAGTCGACTTTTCAGTTTGCCAAATCACGTTACTTGCCCCCCCACTGTGAATACTCATGGCAAGCCTGGCGGCCATGGATCAATGAAATAAGGCAGAACCGCAACTCCGGTATGTGAAGTTGTGTTGAAGCTGGTGCATGCTGTTAAGCAATTCTGATGTATTGAGTACATGATGGT
>OZ025868.1:12494622-12529622 GCA_964019415.1 Ianthella basta | reverse complement strand
GGCAGGGGGTAGGTGATATCAAGGATGAATTTCCACAAAGCATAGTAAACTGCTCTTTAACTCAAATGGAGTACACTACTTGAACATAAGAACACCCCTCCTCACCAGTTTGTGTGGACATGTCAATGCGTGGTGACAATGTGTCAAGTGACAGAGTTGATGATTGACACATGCAAAGTCTACAAAGCTTCCCAAGATATCCTGGTTACTACTTCATTCAACTGATGCGCCTTCAGCAGTGAAAGGGAAGGAGTGATCCAATGGAGTGGTGACAGGACGAGGTCACAGACACACATGGGGACACTGCCAGTGCAGTCATGTGATCATCAGCTGACAGAGGGCATCATCAGCTGACACAGGGCATCATCAGCTGGCCACTCTACTCAGTCATCTACAGTCAAAAGGAGAAACCATGAAGTGGTGTACAGCACTAATGCAGTATTACGCAAATGCACACGGACTATGCAAACGTACAGACACATTAGCATACAGTCATACCATACACACACACAGACACATGCACGCACACACACACACCGACACACAATTAGATGGCGGTAAGCTGAGTACGGGAACTGCATAGAGCTGGTGAGTGTGTGGTGCCGATGTGATGGAACAAAATACACTCACCTCTCTCCAGTCTGCTCTTCATAGCTTTTCCCAATTCCTTCATCATTGGGTTGCCCGTCACCTCTGTGATTATGCGGCAGACTTCCATCAAGGCCTCTTTGGTACATGTTCTTTGTAGTCCATCAAAGAGGATTGCATTTCTCTCATTCGGTTCATCAGTTTTTGAGATCCTCTCCTCAACACCATGTGAAATAATGCCTTTATGTAAAAGTTCCCACACAACAGAGTTTGCATCCATTTCTGAAATAAACCGGTCGTGAAAGTGATCGAGTACTTGCTTTGCTGCATGGAAAGGGAAGAATTATGATTCACAACCTACCAGCATGTCAAGCTCATTCTACATAGGACCACCCTCAACACACTTTGAGACAGATCAGTCAGTGCATGATGGTCATGGTAGGGATAAACATATAGAGTCCATCTCACATAAACAGAGTGGAACATGGGGGATATGTAGGTGGAGCTCAAGAGGATGAAATTCTAAGAAGGATCTGATCTGTACCAAAACGCATATGGCATATAAACTAAAAGACAACAGTGTTCGAAGACAGAAATGAGGATGCAACTATTCGAGGTCAGGGGCTGGACCAGCAACATGGGGAGGAGACTGGGCATGGGTGGAACAGTATGGAGGTGGTGTGAGTACAAGGGAGTCAATGAAAGGGGAACACACTGCTCCAGTGCACCACTGTCACACACCACACACACCTTCAGGGACCAAAGGGGGAGGAGTCCACAGGAGAGACCCAACATAGGGACTGTGAACAAGGTGAGCCATTGGGAGCAGGTCTAGGATGAGGAGGAGGGGTATCCTAATGAACACGAGGTCAGCTGAGGGAGTCATCAAACAGATAAGCTAAAAGAAATGGGGTTTAGGGCACATCCAATGGTTGCTTCATCTACCTCAGTCTACTCAGTCATCTGCAGTGAGGAAGTGGAGGGATCATCACGGAGCAGTTCATCTAATGCATGCACATGCCACAAACACACACGTGCGCACACACACACACACACACACACACACACACACACACACACACACACACACACACACACACACACACACACACACACACACACAATCACACACATACAAACACACACCTTCAGTGAAGACCATTGGAGGACTTGACAGAGTGGGGGCAAGAGTCCACAGGTGGACACATGGGAACATAAGGGTGCAGTCGTGTTACTGTCAGGTTGGCACAAGAGTGTGATATTCAAAAGTTGGAGTGCTTTAGAAGGGAGGGGTTCTCAGAGGGAGGGGTCAAGGGGGTGGGGTCTTCAGAGGGAGTGGTTAAGACAGACGGGGTTGTCAGAAGGAGGGTACAGGGGTGCGGGGTAGTCAGAGGGTGTGGTCAAGGGGGTGGGTCATCATGAAGAGTGTGAGGGAGACCTGATGTAAAGGACAACAGTACGATTACCCACTCATTCAACCTCCACCTGTTGACAGGAAGCACACAACTCACTGTGCTGACTGCAGTGCTCCAGCAATGCTTGAAGCTGCCTCCCGTCCGAGGCACTTCTGAACTGCTCCCAACACAGTAGACCAGCTACGCTCCTTCCCTCCTGTGGCCCGCTCCCCTCTGAGCCAGCGCTTGAGCATGTCAGTGCAGCAGGCCTCCACCTCGCCCCTCTCAGTGGCCTTGATGTCCTCCAGAAGGTAGTCCTCCACTCCAAGGGCTAGACCAAAGTGGTACCAGCGGGCAGCCACACGGAGGACCACATGGTCAAGGAGCTCCAGCATGGCGGGCTTGGAGCGGAGGAGGGAGTCTGTGGAGGGAAGGGGATACACTAGCTACTGGTGATCCTTATTCCACACAACACTCCATGGAGATTATATAGTGTTCCATCCCAGCCTCACTGAAGGAGAAGATGCTCCGCACAGCTCACCTTCAAAGATGGGAGGACTCTTCTCTGTAACACCTGCTCCTCCAATCGCAACTGGAACAGAAGTGCAGACAGGTTGGAAGGGACCACTCACAGCTACCGTCTGAGGGGAGGAAGAGGAGGCAGTACAAGCACTAGTACATGTGACAGGAGGGCAGCACTTGCCTCCTCCAGACAGCACACCACACAGCGCCTTCACTCAACACACAACACCTGCGTATTTACCTGGTGAGCTCCTCTCAGTTCTGAAACAATCTTGTCTGTTAGCACATCAATACAATATTTCGTCTCAAAATGGCCCAAGACATCCAATAGTGTCTTCCAGGTCACACCGCTACCGTGCTTCAACCAGTAGCTCAGGATCTCCAGATAACGATCATCGTTGTCTGAGAACTGTTGCCCAAGATCATCAATTGTGCTCTCCTTAACACCAAGAGCCAGTCCAAATCTCTTCCAGTGTCTCACTTGGATGTGAGGCAGGACATGTGTGACTACATCCTTTAGGTCAGGACACTGGCCCAAGACCTGCTCATGCACCCTGCGATTGTCATCAGCTCTATTTGCTGCACTGTCCACAGTTTGCCCACCAAGGAAGGCAATAACAGCCTCCCTTATGTCCTCATGGCCACCATGATTGACATCACATAAATTCTGCAGTGCTGGATAAATATGGAAAAGCTCACTACGATGGCTCATAAACACACTTTGAGGTATGCTTGCCCACATTCCCGGATGTCCACCTGCCTCCTCAATCAGTGTAGCTACTTCATGGAATTCAAACTGCCGAGCTATGTCAAGAGGACTTAAACCATTCGGGAAGCTCTCATGGACTACCAACTGCAGCACAGGGTGGGACAACAGCTTGGTGATGAATGAAATATGAGCAGTAGAGTCCTGGGCATCTGAGCGATAGGGAGTAAGTCCCATTTCAAACAATTTGAGAGACAGCAAACTTATGTGTAGAGGGTTTAGGGCACTGTCGACAGGTAAGTGCAACTCATCCAGTAAAGTAACTCTATTAGTGAAGTTGGCTTTGGCGTATTCCACAATCATTGGCAGGGTACAACAGTTTGTCTTCAGCAGGTCAATGAACTGATCCTCCAGGAACACACTATCTCCGGAAATGGCACACAAACATAGAACCTTGTGTGCATCAACCAGACCAAGAGTGATCAAAGTTGCTAAGGCATCCCTCAGCCCTTCCCCACTGTTCCTAATTCCACATTCCTCACATAGCTGGATCAGTTTGCTGGAGTGACCTCCAACGAAGCAGTGCTCAAAAGCCAACCAACCAAATTTGTCTTTCGCAGAAATTACAGCACCACTGGCAACCAGCATACGGCACACTTCTATGTGTCCTCCTCCAAAGCCCCACATAAGTGGTGTGAGACCATTACAGTTGGTTCTATTGACAAAGTCAGGCTCTAGTGACAGTGAATCAGTGAATACAGCAGAAGTATCAAGTGTAGCTGTTGTCTGCTCCAACAGAGCTGCTTCAGCTTCTTCATGGCCATTCTGTAATGCAACATGGAATCGACTTTCATTGGTATCACAGTTCATGGAGCTGGTTGTACCATGTTTGATAAGCTCACGAGTGGCTTCTGTTCTACCAGCAAGAGCAGCAAAATGAAGGGGAGAAGAGCCATACAGATCTACTGCATTCACGTCACTCCCTCTGGCTACCAACTCCCTAACCATCTCAACATGACCCTTTACAGCTGCAAAATGCAGGACAGTGCATCCAGCACTGTTCACTTCACCAATAGTACATCCTTCCTCCAACAGGGCTACAACCGTCCCCATATGCCCATTACGGGCTGCTTCATGAAGTGGAGTGCCATATATACCAGCAATTACTGACTTGGTTGCATGAAGTTCGATCAGTTCATGAACTGCTTCTACTCTTCCACGACCAGCAGCAGAGTGGAGGGGTGTACAGCCGTTTTTATCCACTGCATTCACATCACATCCTCTACCTACTAACTCCCTCACTAGTTCAACATCACCACCTGAAGCTGCAAAATGTAGAACAGTGGCTCCATTACTGGTAACTGCATCAATGGGACAGCCTTCCTCCAGCATGGCTACAGCAGTCTCTACTTGTCCACGAGTGGCTGCTTGATGAAGTGGAGTGCCAAATATACCAGCACTCACTGACTTTGTTGAACCAAGTTTGATCAGCTCACAAACTGCTTTCGTTTTCCCATATGCAGCAGCAACATGGAGGGGAGTAACGCCATCTGCATCGGCAGCATTCACATCAAACCCTCTGCCAACCAACAACTTCACTACTTCTACATTGCCGCTCTCAGCTGCCAAAAACAGAACAGCCAGTCTATCTTTGTCCGCTACATAAACAGGACAACCTTCCTCCAACCACACTAAAACAGTCTCTGCATGTACAGTGTTGGCTGCCTGATGAAGTGGAGTTCCACCACTGACCACTGACAAAGATGCACCATGCCTAATCAATTCCCGTACAGCTTTTGTCTGTCCATTTCTATCAGCCAAGTGCAGTGGAGTGAGCCAACTAAAATTAATTGAGTCTACATTACATCCTCTCCTGATGAGAAGTCTCATTGTGGTCACATGACCACCCTTTGCTGCACAATGCAAGAGAGAATTCCCTTCATCGTCCTTAGTGGTAATTGGGATACCCATGTCCAAGTACTTTTTAACAATTTCTGTAATTCCATCTGTGGCAGCGGAGAGTAATGCCCGTTGATCAAGGAGCAATTTCAAAGCCGCTTGCAGAGCTCTTGCCGCTGGGGATTGGTCCATCTTTCTTCTGTACAAGAATCGATACAGAGGAAGAGAAGTGAAAAGAATTTTTTAAGAGAGATAGGCGAGGAGTGAATTGTTGCATAAACACAATGGGTGATATCCTAACCCAGCCCACTAGTCCCAAACTTCTCATTATCGTGAATTAGGTCTAGCAACTATTGGCAAGTTCACGGTCCCATTTCAGTGCCACCTGTATAGCCCTTGCAGCTGGGGATTGGTCCATCTGTTCCCTTTACAAAACAGAGATACAAGTAAGTAGTTGCATGACCACTGTGAGTGTACTACTATAGTATGCCTGTTACTATATAATAGACCAACTTCTCATTAGAAGTTAGGTCTGCATGGGAGCTATTACTAATTTCACATCTCAACAATGCAGCAGAAGTGCCTCCCAAGGAAAAGGGAGAAGACATTCCTGGACAATGTCACATTGGCCGATCCCTATTGAAAGCTTAGTGAAATCAGCCCTACAGCTAGTTTGAAAGGTTGAAAAGGCAGTGATACAATCAAACGCGTTGCAGTAAACTTGTAGCAGAAGAGGAGACTAAGCTCACGAAGATGTTCCGTGCGACAGCCTAGTTAGGTCATGCAAGGCATATTACTGTTCAGGATTCAGAATATAGTAGGCCTTTAACCCTTAATGTCCGACAGACCGTTTAACAGTCATGTTGCACAATGCACTTAACTTAAAGGTCCACTGCCGCAGTTTTTTAAATTTTCATACTGATAGTGCTTTGTGAAACATCTTCAATGATATCTATTTCAGTGTCCTTTGCCTCATGATGGGGGAGTTACGAGGGCGCAAAGTTGCGAAAAAGACCAATTGTGCGCGGGCGTTTCCGGTTTTCCGGTCCTAACAATGCTAAAACGTCGTGACGTCACAGTAGGCTCCGGAATCTTTGCACAAGTATGGAGGAGAGTAGGCCAGGCAACGGACTGAACTAGAAATCGTTATCTCCTGTGAGTTTTTATCTTACAATGAAGGCAAAACTTCTTGAGACAATGAAGGAGATACCCCTGCTGATTCTGAAATAGATCTGGGCATGCGGGTTGCACAGCCGTATGGCACGACATCTATGTTGCGCCACGACCAATAATAGGTTGACGCCCGTTCTCAGCCCTACAAAGAGCATACGAAACAGAGAAGGTATACTAGCCAAGAGCTGATTTGTCCCCACCTACAAGGTGTAACAGTTGAAATATGAAGTATGTCGAAAACATATTTCGGAACACTTGGCACGTATTTCAGGTCACTGGCTCGCCCATCGTGAGACGTAAGCATCTCTCCACTCCTGCTTGCTAGGTAGTAGGGCACACACAAGCTCTGGTCACAGCAAAAGGTTCAGAGGAAAACTCTATGCCTCTACCAAGCACGGCTGTGCAGAACACCAGGCGGTGGGTGCATCAAAATGGCCCTGGGACACCTTTTCATCATCCTAAAGCTACTATTCACCCTTTCGTCCTTTGTAGTGATTTGTCGTCTTCTCAATTGGCTTTCTCTGTGCTAGGAAAGACTCTCCTGTAAGTTAAAGCACCATTCAGATTCTGACGGATGTACTAGAGTGAGCAAAAGTGGTTGTTGCTAGAATAGGGTAATTACACCATTTCCGGGACAGCTAATGATAAACCAGCGCGAAAAGTCAGGAAAGGGTGTACTTTAGCAGAATAAACGCTAATACTTACTGGAAAAACATTTGATCCTCTAGAGGTGGCGATAAAACGACCTGTTTTGTCGAGATAGCCTAGCGACACCATCCTCAGTCGCACCTGCCATTTTCCCTACTCCCGGACATTTTTTCCTAAAGTGGGACAGGCATTAGGAATTACGGTGCTTTCATTAAAACTTCGTTTAAGTGGATAAGATCGGTAATACACCGGATCAACATTCAGCGCACTTCCAAACGACTGGACAAGGTTGCTAGAGTCAGACAGCCCTACACAACAAAGATGGTGCCATTTGGAACAACTGTCACAGCAAACCCAAGTGCCCTTTCATCAGTTCCACAGGTGATGCATAATCCTTCATCTGCCTCTCCAGTATCAATCTGCACATGTATGTCTGCCTTCACTCTGCCTAACTATTGTCTGTGAAGTTAAATCAGCAACCAAAGTATGAATATTTTGCTGCTGTCTAGCAATTGGCAACTGCAGTAACTATTATGTATTGAATTTTACTCACTTCTCTCAAGCACAGAAGTGAGTTTCTATTGCAGCGCATGCAGTTCGATCACCAATGAGTTCAGTGTATCTCTCCGTAAGCAGATCCGGCCAACCATTCGAATTTGGCGCGCAATTGAAGATAGCGCAATTCTTAGCTCCTACTTCCTGCCAATTCTTAACGTTCCGGAAGAGATAGGGGAAAAGGAATCGGTTTCCAGCCGTCGAATGAAAGGCACTCGTCCCATTTTGGCTGTGAATTATTAAACCCTGCTAGTGCAACTATCAACCAAGCAAGGTGTTAGCTGGAAGTTTTGCCTGTCTGTTTCGTGTGACGTACATTTTTGCGGACGGTCCGGGTATTGGCCCTGTCCTGGAAATGGCGTAGCTACCCTATTTACACTAAAAACTGCGAAATGCCAGGTAGGGCATCAGTCGCCATCCGAAAGGCATTCTATCTTACAGGAGAGTCTTACCAAGCACAGAAAAATACAATGAACTCTGCCAACAGCTGCTGGCCACCGCTTCTTCAGACTATCGCTCTTTGTGAAATGAAGCAGCGACTGTTGCATCCACCATAGATCTATGCCTCCACTGGGCCTACTACATCCTCCAGCAACGCATTTGTGATGCATCGGGGCGAGTTCATCAGCAAGAGGGACGTGAAAGCCAGTCAGCGTATGTCTTTCCACATGCGTGTGACCTGTTCAAGCATAGACACAAGTGTACATCAAGCCTCCTGTGACGTCATAGCAATATGGTGGATTTCTTCCGCCGATTTTCCGGAAGTGAGCCATTATCCCTCTACCAGGGAATTTCGAAGCGCTCTAACAGCGATTTTCGGTGGCTCTAGATGATAATCCATCATATAAAGGCAACTTGTATAACCGTGACAGTGGACTTTTAAAACTGTGAATGATCATTTTATCAGTCATGGCGAATAGGGTTCGCTTCACGAGCTTTACTGCAAACTATCAAGGTAGCGACTGTATTTGGGGCAAGCCTGAGTGAGCCCCACACTAGTCAGTTCGTCGTGGGCTCTGTATGTACGTTTGTAACTTACATCATTCCTGAAATTTCTATTTATGCGGTCCAGGAGGGACTGCTTACACCGTATACTTCTATTCCGAATTAGTTTTATACTGACCATTTTGCATGTTACAAACATTGTGGTTGCGCTATCGTGCATATCATTAGGCGCCGCATATAATACAGATATTGCTGGATGTGACGTCACTAGATTCCACCCGTACTTTAGCTATATGGAGGTGGTGCATATTCGCTGTGGAAAGCTGCGTGAGGTAGACTACGAGAACGAATGTTGGCTGCTTACCGCCCGTACTCTAGCTCAATGTTATCTGAAGAGACATGGAGTATCCCAACGATCTCTCCCTACAGCTTCACTAAAGTTATCCTGCCACACCTGGTCGATGCCCAAGGCATCCTGCTGAGTCTTCATAACTTTAAGCATCAACAGTGCAGCTGTCAGTCATTAACTCTCCATCTCTTGCAACACATCCACTTGTCCAATTTCTATGCAAGCTAGGCACGTATTGCCATGCTTACCAAACATTCAAGCCATATTTTACTGTGTTGTGCTTTGCACATGAATTCACTGTGCTAGCTAGACACTGTGTGCTGGCGTTCTTGATTGCAGTCACTTGCTGGTGATTGCAGCCACAGAATTTGCACATGCACTGCTTAGGCTCGACCCACAATGCTCTGCATTCATCTAATTACTTACCAAGGGTTTATTTACAAAGTACGAGCAGAACTGAAGACTCAGTCGACTTTTCAGTTTGCCAAATCATGGTGGAATGAGGCACGCAAACAAAGCTAACACTGAACAGGGAAATATTTCTTGAAGCAAAATATGCAACATAAACATCCAAATTTAGGATGGTTTGGCCTCAAGGGTCTTTAGTTATTCAGCTGACAAAAACATCGAGTTCAAAATGTCCTGATCTTGTACCGTTCTGTTGCGAAATTTGCACGAACAAATCTTCCCCAGTTCATATCGCTTTACCACTTGCGATGAATTACAAAGGAATCTATCCCTGAAACTGCGGTAAGCACAATGTAAGCACAATATATGATTCAAGACTGTACCGAGTTTGCCCGACAAGACTGCTGTCTGCCATCAAATAGCCACGGCCGAAATCTGTGGCTTCTCTTACTTACGACATTGAAAGTTTGGATTTACATCTCTATTGCACAGTAATGATATACATGGCACAGCTCTAATTCACACAACACGCACTCGCACTGACACACCAATAAATGTGATGTCTGTAAGCCGCCTTGTGGTGCAGAATGTGATAACGGATAGCGTGAATTGGCCCAGATCAACAGAAATTGCCCGCCTACTCCCGCCCGGATTCCTCGCCGGATTCTATAAATCTTTGTAGTAGCCCGGCACTTGCGGGGGTCGACTATCACAGATGCTCACTGACGTCCCGATGGTCTTTAGGAGTGGGGGTGGTCTTGGATCTCTGATGACGTGTATGTCAGACATGACGTCACGAGAGCACGTGCCTGATTTCGCGTCTGTTTCAACAGTTAATTAGCTGTCAGCGTCCTCACCAGCTTCTCCTTAACATCGCCAACGAGCTCTTCACGGAACGTCCTAGCTCCAGACCTTCCCTTACTCCTACCACGCCCATCTTTCCCTACAGCTAACAAACTGCATGCCGTATAGCTATGCTGAATTCTTGCTCTGCCTTTCCTCGAGCTTTCGCTCGAGATGTCTGTTGTTGGATCCGACACTTATATGCAATTCTCCATTATTTAGCTACGAAATGTATAGGAGCACGTTACATTACTGTCACACGTTACATTACTGCCACTTAATTTACTGCCACGAGCACATGCATGCACTTATACTACTGAGGGCTACTCTGTCGCCATTGGACTGTATGCTGGTGCATGGCGGTGGGGGTGGTATATACTGGCGGTGGTTGCACTGGTGGGGGTTGCTCTTGTAGCACTAGCACTGGGACATATGCTTGAGCTGCATTTTGCAATATGTACTGTGTGGTGGTGGTTGTGGCACGTGGCCGGTGGCGGTGGTATATATTATACGTGCTATATATACTACCAAGAGTAGATACTCTTGATACTACACATGCTATTTATGTCAGGAGTATGGTATAGTATATATATATAGGTGCATGCACACAATATTATGCATGTATGCCACACTTTTCATGCATGCAATAATTGCTGAGCTGTTAATTAGGCGAGGCAAGTAATCTTGATGCCCCGGCTCAGTTCCATCCCTCAATGCTGACAAACGATTAAAGCCATGTAAGTCGTAAGCAATGGTCTGATCAGTCTGTTACTTTGTGCACAAATCGACTAAGTTGTTATGCAACCGGCATGCGCAATGTCATGCACACTATGTCTCTATAAATAATAACATAGTCTGCTGGATCACATGCGTACACTCACACCTTTAGCAATTAGGGACCGGGTCGAGTATGCATACTCCTATAATTACAGACATGATTGCACACAATCAAAAGATAGCACAAACAACTAAAACAACTTGATACATAAAGGTACCGCGATATACATGAGACAACTAACGTAGCAGGACGTAGTCACATGCATGCACTTTGTGTGCAGAATCAGCTTAGGATGTCTTCTGCCATGAATATTTATGGTGGCAGTGGATCTATACGGTTAGTGTAAAAGAGAGGTGGCAAAGTAGGTTACTGTAATGATTACACACTAACATGCACTAACACCTAAGGTCACACACGCACTAATGCATGCATTCATGAATTCATGCACACACACACACACACACACACACACAAACACAGACACAGACACGCACACACATGCACACACCCCCCCCCACACACACACACATACACACACACACACATACACACACACACACACAAATACACACAGACACACATGCACGCACACACACGCACACACACACAGACAGACAGACACACACACAGACAGACAGAAACATGCACACACACACACACACACACACACACACACACACACACACACACACACACACACACACACACACACACACACACACACACACACACACACACACACACACACACACACACACACACACACACACACAAACAAACACACTCACGTTCATAGGCTTCATAGATCCATGTGTAAGTATTCAATGGAAAAGGGTGTGGGAGGACTCCAGAGCCTGAGGCAAGCACTATTGAGTGGGAATCAATAAGGTGTACACATGGGACAAGGAGAAAGGAAACCATAATACTTTCATTCCAAGAACACAAGACATTTAAACAGGGACTTGTGGTACTGTGGAATTCACCTCCACAACACATAGTGGTTGTTAACTACATACTACCAACACAGAACTCACCCAACAGAGTGGAAAGGCTGTCCAAATAGTAGCAAAAATGGAAAAAACATTCTCAATAGCTTCGGCAATACATACTTTTGGTTCAGCTGTGGCAGTGAGGCAAGGTGCCTATCAGGTGAGGGATCTGCATGAATACACCACAGGAACAGGGCAGGGCAATTGTGAGAAGGGAATACTTCAACAAAGTGCGGCTTGTGAACTCAAATGGTATACACGGCTAGCTAACATTCACAACTCACTGTAGTGACAGTGTCAGCAAGTGACAGGGGTGACGGCATGTGCAAGGTCCACAGAATTCAGTGCATATGAGCTGAAAAGTAGTTTGAATGATGAGGGAGAGCTAGGGAGATCTGATGTAAAGGAAAACAATGAACAAATTTAAAGCAATCTGCCAAACCTCCACCTGTTGAGAGGAACCACACTTGGCAAAACACAACTCACTGTGCTGACTGCAGTGTTCCAGCAATGCTTGAAGCTGTCTCCTGTCCGAGGCACCTCGGAACTGCTCCCAACACAGTAGACCAGCTACGCTCCTTCCCTCCTGTGGCCCGCTCCCCTCAGAGCCACTGCTTGAGCATGTCAGCTAGTGCAGCAGCCCTCTGCCTCACCCTTCTTGGTGGCCTTGATGTCCTCCAGAAATAAGTCCTCCATGCACTCTAAGGGCAAGTACAAAGTGATACAGGCACATGGAGGACCATGAGGTGAGGCAGCTCAAGAATGATGGGCTTGGAGCGGAGGACAACTGGTACACCACATTACTCCAGTCTAGCATGTATGCACAAACAGTGTTCATATGTATGTGCATATGCATGTACATACTTCTAAAATTACTCTCGAAAGGAGGACAGAGAGGGTACCACAAACACAGGCATAAGGACTTCAGTTGTGCAGTCATGTGACTTGCAGCTAACATAGAGCTGCAGTTGGCACTACGTCACCAATTGTGGACACACACACACACACACACACACACACACACACACACACACACACACACACACAAACACACACACACGTACCTTCAGCAATCAAAACGGGTGCCTAGTAGAAATGGGATAGGAGGAGGTGACAGGTTATGTGAGGACTCAACACAAGGAGACGTGTACTAAGTATCACTGGGTGTGGTGCCAGTATGAGGGTGAGGGACTTCCTCATCTGCTTAGTTGAAGAATGGAATGCACCCTGCAACAATTGGAAGGGAACTGTGGTAACAGGGAATCCCTTCTACGCAATTTAATGGTTGACAATACCAACATGAACTCACCAACTGGGTGGGAGGTTGTACAAACTGAAGTCAAAATGGGGCAATTTTGTTGCTGAGATTGGGTGATAGGACTGGTTCAGCTGTGGCAGTGAGGCAAGTTGCCTATCAGCAGAGGGATCTGCATGAAGACACCACAGGAACAGGGCAGGGGGTAGGTGATATCAAGGATGAATTTCCACAAAGCATAGTAAACTGCTCTCTAACTCAAATGGCATACACTACTTGAACATAAGAACACTCCTCCTCACCAGTTTGTGTGAACATGTCAATGCGTGGTGACAATGTGTCAAGTGACAGAATTGACGATTGACACATGCAAGGTCCACAAAGTTTCCCGAGATATCCTGGTTACTACTTCATTCAACTGATGTCCCTTCAGCAGTGAAAGATAAGGAGTGATCCAATGGAGTGGTGACAGGATGAGGTCACAGACATACATGGGGACACTACCAGTGCAGTCATGTGATCATCAATGGACAGAGGGCATCATCAGCTGACACAGGGCATCATCACCTGGCCCCTCTACTCAGTCATCTACAGTCAAAAGGAGAAACCATCAAGTGGTGTACAGCACTAATGCAGTATTACGCAAATGCACACGGACACATTAGCATACATTCATACCATACACACACACCGACACATAATTAGATGGCGGTAAGCTGAGTAAGGGAACTGCATGGAGCTGTTGAGTGTGTGGGGCCCATGTTATAGAACAAAATACACTCACCTCTCTCCAGTCTGCTCTTCATAGCTTTTCCCAATTCCTTCATCTTTGGGTTGCCCGTCACCTCTGTGATTATGCGGCAGACTTCCATCAAGGCATCTTTGGTACATGTTCTTTGTAGTCTATCAAAGAGGATTGCATTTCTCTCATTCGGTTCATCAGTTTTTGAGATCTTCTCCTGAACACCACACTAAATAATGCCCCTATTTAAAAGTTCCCACACAACAGAGTTTGCATCCATTTCTGAAATAAACCGGTCGTGAAAGTGATCAAGTACTTGCTTTGCTGCATGGAAAGGGAAGAATTATGATTCACAACCTACCAGCATGTCAAGCTCATTCTACATAGGACCACCCTCAACACACTTTGAGACAGATCAGTCAGTGAATGATGGTCAAGATAGGAATAAACATATAGATCTCCCATAAACAGAGTGGATACGTACATAGGTGGAGCTCAAGAGGATGAAATTCTAAGAAGGATCTGATTTGTTCCAAAACGCATATGGCATATAAACTAAAAGACAACAGTATTCGAAGACAGAAATGAGGATGCAACTATTCGAGGTCAGGGCCTGGACCAGCAACATGGGGAGGAGACTGGGCATGGGTGGAACAGTATGGAGGTGGTGTGAGTACAAGGGAGTCAATGAAAGGGAGCACACTGCTCCAGTGCACCACTGTCACACACCACACACACCTTCAGGGACCAAAGGGGGAGGAGTCCACAGAAGAGACCAATATAGGGACTGTGAGCAGGGTGAGTCATTGGGAGCAGACCCAGGATGAGGAGGAGGGGTATCCTAATGAACGAGAGGTCAGCTGAGTGAGTCATCAAACAGATGAGCTAAAAGAAATGAGTTTAGGGCACATCCAATGGTTACTTCATCTGCCTCAGTCTACTCAGTCATCTGCAGTGAGGAAGTGGAGGGATCATCACGGAGCCGTTCCTCTAATGCATGCACATGCCACAAACACACACGTGCACACACACACACACAATCACACACATACAAACACACACCTTCAGTGAAGACCAATGGAGGACTCGACAGAGTGGGAGCAGGAGTCCACAGGTAGACACATGGGAACATAAGGGTGCAGTCATGTGACTGTCAGCTGACACAGGAGTGTGATATTCAAAAGTTGGAAAGCTTTAGAAGGGAGGGGTTCTCAGAGGGAGGGGTCATCAAAGGGAGGGTTAAGACAGACGGGGTCATCAAAAGAAGGGTACAACGGTGCGGGGTAGTCAGAGGGTCTGGTCAGGGGGTGGGTCATCATGATGAGTGGGAGGGAGACCTGATGTAAAGGACAATAAGATTATTCACTCATTCCACCTCCACCTGTTGAGAGGAAGCACACAACTCACTTTGCTGACTGCAGTGCTCCAGCAATGCTAGAAGCTGTCTCCTGTCCGAGGCACCTCTGCACTGCTCCCAACACAGTAGACCAGCTACGCTCCTTCCCTCCTGTGGCCCGCTCCCCTCTGAGCCAGCGCTTGAGCATGTCAGTGCAGCAGGCCTCCACCTCACCCCTCTCAGTGGCCTTGACGTCCTCCAGAAGGTAGTCCTCCACTCCAAGGGCAAGACCAAAGTGGTACCAGCGGGCAGCCACACGGAGGACCACATGGTCAAGGAGCTCCAGCATGGCGGGTTTGGAGCTGAGGAAAGAATCTGTGGAGAGAAGGGGGACACACTACTGGTGATCCTTATTTCACACAACACTCCATGGAGATTATATAGTGTTCCATCCCAGCCTCACTGAAGGAGAAGATGCTCCGCACAGCTCACCTTCAAAGATGGTTGGGCTCTTCTCTGTAACACCTGCTCCTCCAATCGCAACTGGAACAGAAGTGCAGACAGGTCTGAAGGGACCACTCACAGCTACCATCTGAAAGGAGGAGGAGGTCGAGGCAGCACACATAACAGGAGAGCAACACTTGCCCACTCCAGACAGCACACCACACGGCACCTTCACTTAACACACAACACTGCACACTTACCTGATGAGCTCCTCCCAATTCTGATACAATATTGCCTCTGAGCTTAACCATAGTGCATTCTACTTCAGAGAGGCCCAAGACATCCAACAGGGTCTTCCAGGTCACACTGCTACCGTGCTCCAACCAGTAACTCAGGGTCTCCAGATACCGCTCGTCGTCATTCCGGAATTGCTGCTCAAGACCATTGAGTGTGCTTTTCTTCATGCCAAGAGCCAGTCCAACTCTCTTCCAGTGTCTCACTTGGATGTGAGGTAGGACATGTCTGACTACATCCCCAAGGTCAGGACGCTGGCCCAAGACCTGCTCATTCACCAACTGACTGTCACCAGCTGCATACCCTACACTGTACACAGTCTGTCCACCAAGGATGCTTGAAAACACTCTCTTGATGAACTCCTGACCATACTCACCATCATCAGCAATAGCCTTGATGGAAGCATAAGCTTCTTTTAATCGCGGCAGTGCTAGAGAGTGCTTAGATTCGATTTCCTGTGGTATGCCAGACCACACTCCTGGACATCCACCTGCCCCCTCTATCAATGCAGCTATGTCGAGGAGTTCAAACTGCCGAGCTAGGTCAAGAGGACTTAGACCATTTGGGAAGTATTCATTCACTGTTCCCTTCAACACAGGGTGGGACAACAGCTTGGCGATGAATGAAATGTGGTCGTTAGTACCCTTTTGGATTGAATAGTCAGCGAAATCCATTCTGAAGCATTTCAATGACAGCAGTGATGTGTGCAATGGGCTTAAGGAATCTCCATCCAATAAACGGAGCTGGTCAATGAAGGGAACACCTTCACCACGGTGGAAATAATGCTTGGCACATCTCACTGCTGCAGGCATTAAACATTCATCGGAAGCAACTAACTCATTGAATTGTTCTTCCAGGAATACACTGTCTCCAGAAATGGCACACAAACACAGCACTTTGTGTGCATCAACCAGACCCTTAGTGATCAAGGTTGCTAAAGCACCCCTCAGCCCTTCTCCACTGCTCCCAATGCCATATGCCTCACAGAACTGGCTCAGTTTGCTGGCATGACCACCAACAAAGCACTGTTCAAGTGCAGACACAGAAAATGTGTCTCTGTCAGTGATAGCTCCACCTTTGGAGGTCAGCAATTTGAATACCTCCACCTGTCCACCCTGCACAGCATACATGACAGGTGTCTCACCAACTGAATCACAAACACTAATGAGACTACAGTCAGTTTGTACCTCTGAGGATGCTACATTAATTGTGGTCAAATCAGTGTCATCCTCCAAAAGAACTTCAACAGTCTCCACATGTCCATCAAGGGATGCTTGATGCAATGGAGTGCCATACACACCAGCAACCACTGACTTGGTTGCACCAAGTTTGATTAGTTCACGAACTGCTTCTGTTCTACCACAGCCAGCAGCAGAGTGGAGGGGAGTACAGCCATTTGCTTCCACTGCATTCACATCACATCCTCTGCCTACTAGCTTTCTCACTACTTCAACATGGCCACCTTTAGCTGCGAAATGCAGGACAGTTGAACCATTACTGTTCACTACATTCATAGGACACCCTTCCGCCAACATGGCTTCAACAGTCTCCACATGCCCCTTTATGACTGCTTGATGAAGTGGAGTCCCAAAATTCCCAGCAACCACTGACTTGGTTGCACCAAGTTTGATTAGTTCACGAACTGCTTCTGTTCTACCACAACCAGCAGCATTATGGAGGGGAGTACAGCCATTTGCTTTGACTGCATTCACATCACACCCTCTGCCCACCAGCTTTCTCACTACTTCAACATGGCCACCTTGAGCTGTGAAATGCAGAACAGTCGAACCATTACTATCCACTACATCAATAGGACACCCTTCTGCCAACATGGCTTCAACAGTCTCCACATGCTCCTTTATGACTGCTTGATGGAGTGGAGTCCAAAAATTCCCAGCAACCACTGACTTGGTTGCACCAAGTTTGATTAGCTCACAAACTGCTTTTGTTCTACCACAACCAGCAGCAGAGTGGAGGGGAGTACAGCCGTTTGCTTTGACTGCATTCACATCACACCCTCTGCCTACTAGCTTTCTCACTACTTCAACATGGCCACCTTCAGCTGCCCAATGCAGAACAGTCGAACCATTACTATCCACTACATCAATAGGACACCCTTCTGCCAACATGGCTTCAACAGTCTCCACATGCCCCTTTATGACTGCTTGATGAAGTGGAGTCCCAAAATTCCCAGCAACCACTGACTTGGTTGCACCAAGTTTGATTAGTTCACGAACTGCTTCTGTTCTACCACAACCAGCAGCATCATGGAGGGGAGTACAGCCATTTGCTTCCACTGCATTCACATCACATCCTCTGCCCACTAGCTTTTTCGCTACTTCAACATGACCACCTTGAGCTGCAAAATGCAGAGCGGTCTCCCCATTACTGTTCACTACATCCATAGGACACCCTTCCGCCAACATGGCTTCCACAGTCTCCACATGCTCCTTTATGACTGCTTGATGAAGTGGAGTCCCAAAATTCCCAGCAACCACTGACTTGGTTGCACCAAGTTTGATTAGCTCACGAACTGCTTCTGTTCTACCACAACCAGCAGCATCATGGAGGGGAGTACCGCCGTTTGCTTTGACTGCATTCACATCACATCCTCTGCCCACTAGCTTTTTCGCTACTTCAACATGGCCACCTTTAGCTGCGAAATGCAGAACAGTCTCCCCATTACTATCCACTACATCAATAGGACACCCTTCCGCCAACATGGCTTCAACAGTCTCCACATGCCCCTTTATGACTGCTTGATGAAGTGGAGTCCCAAAATTCCCAGCAACCACTGACTTGGTTGCACCAAGTTTGATTAGTTCACGAACTGCTTCTGTTCTACCACAACCAGCAGCATCGTGGAGGGGAGTACAGCCATTTGCTTCCACTGCATTCACATCACATCCTCTGCCCACTAGCTTTTTCGCTACTTCAACATGACCACCTTTAGCTGCAAAATGCAGAGCGGTCTCCCCATTACTGTTCACTACATCCATAGGACACCCTTCCGCCAACATGGCTTCAACAGTCTCCACATGCCCCTTTATGACTGCTTGATGAAGTGGAGTTCCAAAATTCCCAGCAACCACTGACTTGGTTGCACCAAGTTGGATTAGCTCACAGACTACTTCTGTTCTACCACAACCAGCAGCAGAGTGGAGGGGAGTATAGCCATTTGCTTCCACTGCATTCACATCACACCCTCTGCTCACTAGCTTTTTCGCTACTTCAACATGACCACCTTGAGCTGCAAAATGCAGAGCGGTCTCCCCATTACTGTTCACTACATCAATAGGACACCCTTCCGCCAACATGGCTTCAACAGTCTCCACATGTCCCTTTATGACTGCTTGATGGAGTGGAGTCCCAAAATTCCCAGCAACCCCTGACTTGGTTGCACCCTTTCTAATTAGGTCTCGAACTGCCTTTGTCTGTCCCTTTTCAGCAGCCCAGTGCAGTGGAGTGAGTCCTCTACCATCAACTGAGTCTACATCACATCCCCTCCTGATCAGAAGCCTCATTGTGGTCAGATGACCACCCCATGCAGCCCAATGCATTAAAGACTCCCCCTTGTCATCCTTATTGTCAATTGGGACACCTCTGTCTAACAGGTTTGCAACAGTCTTTGTGTCACCAGTTCTGACAGCTCTAATTAATACATGTTTGTTGACAACAACTCTGTATAACACGTCTACAAAAGTTACGACAGCCAAGATTACTAAACCTATGTAAAAGACCCATTCAAGAGCCACTAGTAGAGCAGTTGCAGTAGGTGACTGGTCCATCTGTACAGTTTGTCTCTTTACAGAGCAAGAGAAGTAAGGGAAAAGGAATCTCAAGTGAGGTAAGATTGAAATGTTCCATGAACACAACGGGTGATATTCAGAACACATGACCATGAATGGACCATGGATGCGTACGTTATCACTAACTATTTAGGATTATTGCAATATTACAAACATCAAATCAGAATTGTGAGTAAGCCTCACTCAAATGTAAAATTGAGAGCTGTCATCATTAATTTGCTGACACATGCTTGTCTGTACATTCCCCAATATTGCAATGTGTAAATGGCCATCGTCTGCAACACCAGACAGTACACAGGAGGCTCAGAGATTTGGTCACAGTCGGTGAAAGTGTTTATGATCTACGCAATAGCTTGTCTCAGTGGCTGGAGTGCTGCTGCTTAGATGAGCATCTCACCAAAGGTATGTACAAGTCAATAGCACGGTGTGCTGTCTGCTCACTTGGACATATAATGTTTCTTGTTACGGATACACTTATACTATTCTCGTCTATAGTCATAAGAATACAGTTGAGGCATTCCTTCTAATTCCAGCCATGTTCTATTGAATGAGAATTGTCACCACCTGGTGATCATGCAAAATGACAGAGCTAATAGCAGTGGGTATAAGTTGCCTCCATTTCTAGAAATAGAAATAAAAAACCATATAGCGGAATGGCACAAAATTAATAGAAAAGACGATAGTTGAGAACACACGTATGAAGCATGTCCTGGGAGACACAAGCAGCACTGTAATAGGCACAGGATTTGTACTTAACTAAGTTCCTGTCACATTGGGGGATCAGCCCCTTCCAATCCAGCCTCTCTTACACACTCCCACCGTGACTCTAAGTAAACCCACTTTTGCCCATTGTGTGTGAGGTTCTTCTTCACTCTGACTCCATAACTACCACAATTTCAAACATGGATTCCCTTGCCTTTTGCAAGTTGGCACTATGAGTTCAATATTAATGATAGCCGGCCAACATGGTATGAGACATGGTAAAATTTGCTCCAACGCTCTACTTATCGGATTGCCACCGGCACTCAGATGCTAGTCCTTGACCTAGGTATGTAAATCCTCATGCACTATTTAGGTGTATAGGTGTCCTGCGCCGTGTGTTGGGAGCACAAAAAATTCACTGGAAAGGAGGAGGAGAATATGAAACTGAGACAAATGGGATAAGAGAAACCTATGACACTTTTCTTTCACGTGCGCTCCAGGCTGGCTTTGGGTGCACTGTCATCTTCAATACGTCGAAAGAAGCCTATCCATGGCCTTCAATTCTTCGTTGGGCTAACTTCGCCAAAGCGCACTGATACATTAAGATAGGAGTAGCCATTTTTATTGGGTGTATTTCTAAATGGACGTCATGAGCATGATGTCTGATAAGAACTAGCTGCCATGTGGCAGTGAGCCAACTATATGCAATTCAGTGAAATATCATTTGGTTAGGATGCTTAGCATTCACTTTTCCTGTGTATACATGTTTATAGACATTTGCTATTTGGTCTGTGTGGCCGTCATGCCGTCAAGGTGACCTAGCCTAACAGAGATACAGATGAGCACATTTGACAAAAGGGCCCACTTGTCACTATTTGACGATTAAGGTAGTGGTACTGGGTGGAAGCACAGTAGATGAGCTCTTCGTTGCACTTTGTTTCACTTCAATAGCTGCTCCCATTCCCGAGATATGTTTGCTCAAAGTACAAAAATACGCCTGGTGCAATTATGAGAAAACGGCCCATAACCCTTCCGTTGTTATATCCGTAAACATGGTGATGGCGTAACAATTCTTCCTGGTTTGAAGCGCAGGAAAGGACTACAAGTTTCAAACTTGGCCAGGGTGTTGGGACAATACCACAGGTACGAAAGACCCAAAAAAACGAATTTACTCAAAACATCACACGGTTGCACATTTTCGTCTGTAGTGACACTTTATGCATAGCGACAAGTGGGCCCTTTTGTCTAATCCACTCGCATATAGTGAAGGAGAGAATTTCTCAGATCAACTGATGTTTACGGACACGACCACATTGACAGAGCTGGGGATTGAGCATGACGACTACAAAACATTACCTTCCTTAGCACTAATTTAACAGACAGCCCAAACCAAAGTTGTTGTAGAGGTGACCAAAGTCAAGTTGTTGTAGAGGTGACAGTAGTTATAAGTTGTTGAAGTGGCCACAGAATATTTCCAAATTACGTCATTGTACCATAATTTTTATGGCTGTATATGCAAAGTCAGTTGATCAAAAATTCTCTTCCACCGTCACACAAAACTAAAAAAAGAAGCACAACATTTCACCTCTCGCTATCAATACAATATGAAGTTCATAGGATGTTCTGTGAACACTGCATGGCTGAGATACAGCCTACAGCGACTGATAATTGGCAGTGTACATTCATTCATTTAATCATTATTATTATTAGAGTGCACCGCACCAAATGGTGCTAGGACACAAAAGGTCCAATGTAGCACTAGAACACAAGAATAGCTACAGGGGATAGTTCCACAGGAGAAATAAGAACAGCTTACATACGAATTGCAGCAAATCTGACTCAGCTAGCTACAATGCTGTGAATTCAATCCCTCTGGGGAGCAAATCTGGCAAGTAGCTATATATGTAACACTAGTCACTCCCACATGAGATGTGTTCAGTTGTAAAGTCCACTGTCTGTGCGGTGGTGTGAGTGAACTTCGCAGCGCTATAGGGCGCAGTAATGGGGTTCCCATCCCAGCCCGGGTCCACCAACATGTCACTCGTCCCACCTCCATCACCCATCACCACACCACACACTTACCCAGCTTACCTTCAACTGATCCGCTGTCTATGGCTAGCTGACCGCGAGGGCGCAAGGTCGGACACCACTTTCAGCAAAGATTGTGCTGCGATCAGATTTAACTGTCGCTCGTTCTATCACGTCCTCGATCGCGTGCACAAAGAAGATGGACCTAGACGTGGCTCTATTGTGTTCAGTCACACAACAAAACTTAAGACCCAAGAGACCGATCTGTCCTCAGCAGCAGAGATCCGTTTCAATACGGCTCCTTCAGGCGCCACACCCAGTTGTCTTCAGACGTCACTTTCCAAATTAGGAGATCTTCTCACGTGACTCTTGATCACATGCATGCGATTTATATTGGATTTGGACATGTTCTAAGCTAATTTCACTACAACTATGTGAGTACACTACGATTTAGGGGTTCTATGCATAATATAGCTAACACTAACTGACTTTGTACATGTGCACTCTCTCAATAGCGAGCATAGTATTGGAAATATAAAAGACTTAGCTAAGCACATACAAGAATCAATGTACTTGTCCAACACTTTATTCACACAATCAAGAGAAAGCGCAAAGCTTAAGTCAATCGGAGTACGTAGAAGCCCTAAAACCACTAAAGATATCTCCTCAACCATACACATAGTATGTCCAGCTGACTGCTATAAAGAAACATGGTTGAGATAGCTAGCTGAAAGTGTCTCCGACCACATGAGACATGTGATGAGTGTGCAGTCCATTAGTGAGATGATGGAGAATGTGTGCAGTGTCTCGGCTGTCTTCTGTGACTGTCTCTCAAATACCTGTTCACAACTGACAGTGGATCTACAGTTAACAGGAGCCGGGAGGGGTGGGGCAAAAAGTGGTGCAATGTATACGTATAATTGCGCATAGTAAGATTGCATCATACCGCACACATGGCAAATGCTAGCATTTACTACTGTACTACACAAGAACGTGCGCACGCACACACACACACTGGGTGGTGCTCACTGAAACACTCTCAACAACCCTCAGCACACACCTTGATGCACAACCTAGGCTGGACACACCACAGAGACATCCTTACACACACCCTAGACACGCCTCCTGACACACCCACCTGGTGCCGCCATGTTGCTCTGACCATGCACTGGGTTCCCATTAGTCACTGCATTAGGCACCACCACACTACATCCGTGGTGGAGCTGTGTTTGAAGGGGAGGGACAACCACTGCTGGGCTAGTGTCTCCACCACTACACTGGCTAATGTTGAGCTGCTGTAGTTGGTGTTGGAGGTCAAGACCATGGAATGGCCTTAGCTGGGATTGGAGGTCAGGGGCTGGACCAGCAGTGTGGGGAGGGGACTGGGGATGGGAGGAAGAGTATGGAGGTGGTGTGAGTACAAGGGAGTCAATGAAAGGGAGCACACTGCTCCAGTGCACCACTGTCACACACCACACACACCTTCAGGGACCAAAGGGGGAGGAGTCCACAGGAGAGACCCAACATAGGGACTGTGAACAAGGTGAATCAATGGGGGCGGGCCCAGGATGAGGAGGAGAGGTATACTCATCCAATGAATTTGGATCAGCTGAGGGAGTCGTCATGGGTGTGGGGTCATCAAACAGATGTGACTGTAAAGGAAATGGCATTAGGGGTACGTCTAATGGTTGCTTCATCTGCCTCAGTCTACTCAGTCATCTACAGTGAGGAATTGAAGGGATCGTCACGGAGCAGTTCATCTCATGTGTGCACATGTCCACACAAACACACACACACACACACACTCAAACACAAACACCTTCAGTGAAGACCATTGAAGGACTCAACAGAGTGGGGGATGGAGTCCACAGGTGGACACATGGGAACATAAGGGTGCAGTCATGTGACTGTCAGCTGACACAGGAGTGTGATATGTCTAAAGTAGGAAAGTTCTATAAAGGATGGTTCCTCAGAGGGAGGGGTCAAGGGGGTGGGGTCATCAGAGGGTGTGGTCAAGGGGGTGGGTCATCATGAAGAGTGGGAGGAAGACCTGATGTAAAGGACAACAAAAAGATTACCCAAACCCCTCCTCCTCCACCTGTTTGACACAAACTACACAACTCACTGTGCTGACTGCAGTGCTCCAGCAATGCGTGAAGCTGCTTCCCATCCGAGGCACTTCTGAACGGCTTCCAACACAGTAGACCAGCTATGCTCCTCCCCTCCTGGGGCCGGCTCCCCTCTGAGCCAGCGCTTGAGCATGTCAGTGCAGCAGGCCTCCACCTCACCCCTCTCAGTGGCCTTGATGTCCTCCAGGAGGTAGTCCTCCACTCCAAGGGCAAGACCAAAGTGGTACCAGCGGGCAGCCACACGGAGGACCACATGGTCAAGGAGCTCCAACATGGTGGGCTTGGAGTGGAGGAGGAAGTCTGTGGAGGGAGGGGGGACACACACAATTGCTACCATACACTGCACTATCCCAATCTAGCACAAATACACAGACAATGAGCCCAGTACACATGAGCCCACACATGCACATACCGGCAAAATGTGAGTACCCATGAAAGGAAAACGGAGAGGAGACCACAGACACATGCACAAGGACAGTCTTATGACAGTCAGCTGACACAGAGGTGCAGTTGAAGTCTCTTCCACTCCAATCAGTCACCTGTGGTCGACAAACAAAACAGACACAAGCAGCTAGTGCACCACGCTATAAATGTCAGGCAACCAACACACAACACCTACACAAGGCGTACACCATCAGGAAAATGAATAGGACAATGCACATACAATGCACAGTAAAGTTACTGTCGGCTAGAAATCATGTGATTATCAACTAATCCAGGGTACACACACACACACACACACACACACACACACACAGACACACACACACACACACACACACACACACACACACACACACACACACACACACACACACACAAACACTCACACGTACACACATACACGCGCGCGTGCGCACACACACACGTATACCTTCAGTAACCAAAATGGGGTGCCCATTAGAAACAAGAGAGGAGAAAAGTGACAAGTATATGTGAGGACTCATTACAGGGAGACGCTCAAAAAGTATCACTGGGTGTGGTGCCAGTATGAGGGCGAGGGACATCCTCATCTGCTTAGTTGAAGAATGGAATGCACCCAGCAACAATTGGAAGCGAACTGTGGTAACAGGGATTCCCTTCTACGCAATTAATGGTTGACAATACCATCATGAACTCACCAACTGGGTGGAAGGTTGTACAAACTGAAGTCAAAATGGGAGAATTTTGTCGCTGAGATTGGGTGATAGGACTGGTTCAGCTGTGGCAGTAAGGTAAGCTGCCTATCAGCAGAGGAATCTGCATGAAGACAGCACAAGAACAGGACAGGGGGTAGGTGATATCAGGGATGGATTTTCTCAAAGCATAGTAAACTGCTCTTTAACTCAAATGGCTTACACCACTTGAACATAAGAACACTCCTCCTCACCAGTTTGTGTGAACATGTCAATGTGTGGTGACAATGTGTCAAGTGACAGAGTCCACGATTGACACATGCAAGGTTCACAAAACTTCACGCACGAGATATCCTGGTTGCTACTTCATTCAACTGAGGTGCCTTCAGCAGTGAAAGGGAAGGAGTGATCCAATGGAGTGGTGACAGGACGAGGTCACAGACACACATGGGGACACTACCAGTGCAGTCATGCAATCATCAGCTGACACAGGACATCATCACCTGGCCACTCTACTCAGTCATCTACAGTTAAAAGGAGAAACCATGAAGTGGTGTACTGCACTAATACTATACTACATAAACACACAGGCACATAAGCATACATTCATACCATACACACATAAAGACACAAACACACACAGACACACGCATGCATGCACGCACACATGCACGTACACAGACACGAAAACAGTTACACATAATAATTATGACGGTAAGCTGAGTAAGGGAACTGCATGGAGATGGTGAGTGTGTGGTGCCGATATGTTAGAACAAAATACACTCACCTCTCTCCAGTCTCCTCTTCATAGCATTTCCCAATTCCTTCATCTTTGGGTTGCCTGTCACTGCTGTGATTATGTGGCAGACTTCCATCAAGGCATCTTTAGTACATGTTCTTTGTAGTCTATCAAAGAGGATTGCATTTCGCTCATTTGGTTCATCAGCTTTTGAGATCCTCTCCTGAACACCTTGTGAAATAATGTCTTTATGTAAAAGTTCCCACACAACAGAGTTTGCATCCATTTCTGCAATAAACCGGTCGCGAAAGTGATCAAGTACTTGCTTTGCTGCATGGAAAGGGAAGAATTATAATTTACAACCTACCAGCATGTCAAGCTCATTCTACATAGAACCACCCTCGACACACTTTGAGACTGCATGGTTCACACTAAAATAAACAAACTGAGTTAGCAGCGGACATGCCCCACATGCGCCCTCAACACACTTTGAGACAGATCAGTGATGGCCAAGATATACAGGAATATACATATAGAATCAATGTCACATAGAGCGGAACATGGAGGATACTGTAAGTGGAGCTCAATGGGATGAACGTCTAATAAGGATCTAGTCTGTACCAAAAAGCATAATTAAAATCTAAGACATCGGCAGTCTGAGACAGAAACAAGGTTGCAACTAAGGATGCTGCAGATAAAATAAATGCACTAGTTGGTTAGACAATAATTATTTGCATTCTATATAAATCACATAATTAGAGTAAAGTCACATAAACTGTACTATATTTCCATTGGCTTCTCTGAAGTAGAAGACACTTTCAATAGCTCACCTTCACAGAGAGGTAGATTGCTCTCAGCAGCAACGGCTCCTTCACTCACAACTGGAGCAGAGCTGGTGATGGGTCTGAAGGTACCGTTCATGGCTTCTTTCTGAGAGGACGAGGAGGCAGCACAAAACACAAGCATAATTATGATACAGGAGAGCAACATCTGCCCGTATTTGCTTCTTCCAAACTGCACAACACACATCACCTTCACTAAACACAAAACATCTTACGTACCTTGCTAGCGCCTCCCAGTTCTGATTTAATCTTGTCTGTCAGTTCATCAATGGTGTGCTTAGTCTCAAAGTGGCCCAAGACATCCAACAAGGTCTTCCAGGTCACACTACTGCCATGCTCCAACCAGTAGCTCAGGGTCTCCAGGAATCTGTTTCTGTCATCACTAAAATGATGTGATATTGACTTAAGTTTCTCCTCACCATCAGCGATGTTGTCTAGAAGCAAGAGACCAACCAGCTTCCAGTTTTGAGTGGAAACCTTTGACAAGATTATGCTGGTTAGTTTAGATAATTTGGGCTTGTGTCTTAGGATGTCATCACTATTCTGCTGTTCTGCATTGCACAGTGGAGGCCTTTCACAAAGAGGCTGCTGGAGAACACTGGAAAACACACTCTTGATGAGCTGACGACCATGTTCACCAGCCTCAGCAATAGCCTTGATGGAAGGAAAAGCTTCTTTCAGTTGAAGCAGTGCTAGTGGTTGATTAGCCTCAATTTCCTGTGGCACATCCACCCACACTCCTGGACGTCCACCGGCCTCCTGAATCAGTGCAGCTATTTCATGGAGTTCAAACTGCCGAGCTAAGTCAAGGGGGCTTAGGCCATTTGGGAGATTCTCATGTACTGTTGCCCGCAACACAGGGTGGGACAACAGTTTGGTGATGAATGAAATATGAGCAGTAGAGTCCTGGGCATCTGAGCGATAGGGAGTAAGTCCCATTTCAAACAATTTGAGAGACAGCAAACTTATGTGTAGAGGGTTTAGGGCACTGTTGACAGGTAAGTGCAACTCATCCAGAAAAATAAGTCTATTAGTGAAGTGAGCTTTGGCATATTTCACAATCATTGGCAGGGTGCAACAGTTTGTCTTTAGCAGGTCAATGAACTGATCCTCCAGGAACACACTATCGCCGGAAATGGCGCACAAACATAGAACTTTGTGTGCATCAACCAGACCAAGAGTAATCAAGGTTGATAAGGCATCCCTCAGCCCTTCCCCACTGTTCCTAATTCCACATTCCTCACAGAGCTGGATCAGTTTGCTGGAGTGACCTCCAACGAAGCAGTGCTCAAAGGCCAACCAACCAAATTTGTCTTTCGCAGAAATCATAGCGCCACTGGCAACTAGCAAATGGCACACTTCTATGTGTCCACCTCCAATGCCCCACATAAGTGGTGTGAGACCATTATAATTGGTTCTATTGACAAAGTCAGACTCTAGTGACAGTGAATCAGTGAAAACAGCAGAAGTATCAAGTGTAGCTGTTGTCTGCTCCAACAGAGCTGCTTCAGCTTCTTCATGGCCATTCTGTAATGCGACATAGAATTGACTTTCATTCATATCACAGTTCATGGAGCTGGGTGTACCACGTTTGATAAGCTCACGAGCGGTTTCTGTTCTACCAGATAAAGCAGCACTATGAAGGGGAGAAGAGCCATACATATCTACTGCATTCACGTCACTCCCTCTGGCTACCAACTCCCTAACCACCTCAACATGACCCTTTTCAGCTGCAACATGCAGGACAGTGCATCCAGCACTGTTCACTTCACCAATAGTACATCCTTCCTCCAAGAGGGCTACAACAGTCCCCATATGCCCACTACCGGCTGCTTGATGAAGTGGAGTGCCATATGTACCAGCAATTACTGACTTGGTTGCATGAAGTTTGATCAGTTCATAAACGGCTTCTATTCTTCCATGACTAGCAGCAGAGTGGAGGGGAGTACAGCCATTTGCATCCACTGCATTCACATCACATCCTCTACCTACTAACTCCCTCACTAGCTCAACGTCACCACTTATAGCTGCAAAATGTAGAACAGTGGCTCCATCACTGTTAACAGCATCAATAGGACAGTCTTCCTCTAGCATGGCTATGGTGGTGTGCAGTTGTCCATAAACAGCTGCTTGATGAAGTGGAGTGCCAAATATACCAGCACTCACTGACTTGGTTGAACCAAGTTTGATTAGCTCACAAACTGCTTCCGTTTTACCAAAAGCAGCAGCAAGATGGAGGGGAGTAATGCCATTCACATTGGCAGTGTTCACATCAAACCCTCTGCAAACCAACAACTTCACTACTTCTACATTGCCGCTCTCAGCTGCTGAACCCAGAACAGTCAGTCTATCATTGTTCATTACTTCAACATGACAACCTTCCTCCAACATCACTAAAACAGTCTCTGCATGTCCACCGACTGCTGCTTGATGAAGCGGAGTTTCAAATTTATCACTGACCACTGACACCAATGCATTGTGTCTAATCAATTCCTGAACAGCTTTTGTATGTCCATATCTAGCAGCCAAGTGCAGTGGAGTGAGCCCACGAATGTCAGTTGAGTTTACATCACATCCCCTCTTGATTAGAAGTCTCATTGTGGTCACATGACCACCCTTTGATGCACAATGTAAGAGAGAATTTCCCTCATCGTCCTTAGTGCTAATCGGGATACCCATGCCCAAGTATGCTTTAACAATTTCTGTAATTCCATCTGTGGCAGCGGAGAGTAATGCCCATTGATCAAGGACCAATTTCAAAGCCGCTTGCAGAGCTCTTACTGCTGGGGGTTGGTCCATCTTTATTCTGTACAAGAATCGATACAGAGGAAGAGAAGTGAAATCGATTCTTAAGAGAGATAGGCGAGGAGTGAATTGTTGCATAAACACAATGGGTGATATCCTAGCCCGGCCCACCATAGTCCCAACTTCTCATTATCGTGAATTAGGTCTAGCAACTATTGGCAATTTCACAGTCCCATTTCAGTGCCACCTGTATAGCCCTTGCAGCTGGGGATTGGTCCATCTGTTCCCTTTACAGAGCAGAGATACAAGTAAGTAGTTGCATGACCACTATGAGTGTATTACTAGTATGCCTGTTACTATATAATAGACCAACTTCTCATTAGAAGCTAGGTCTGCATGGGAGCTATTGTTAATTTCACGTCTCAACAATGCAGCAGAAGTGCCTCCCAAGGAAAAGGGAGAAGACATTCCTGGACAATCTCACATTGGCCAATCCCTATTGAAAGCTTAGTGAAATCAGCCCCAGCTAGTTTGATAAGGTTAAAAAGGCAGTGATTGTTGCAGTAAACGTGTAGCAGATAAGGAGACTAAGCTAACGAAGGTGTTCCGTGCGACAGCCTAGTTAGGTCATGCAAGGCATATTACTGTTCAGGATTCAGAACATAGTAGGCCTTTAACCCTTAATGTCTGACAGACCGTTTTAATGGTCATGCTGCACAATGCACTTAAAGGTCCACTGTCGCAGTTTTTTAATTTTCATATTGATAGTGCTTTGTGAAACATCTTCAATGATATCTATTTCAGTGTCCTTTGCCTCATGATGGGGGAGTTACGAGGGCGCAAAGTTGCGAAAAAGACCAATTATGTGAGGGCGTTTCCGGTTTTCTGGTCCTAACAATGCTAAAACGTTGTGACGTCACAGTAGGCTCCGGAATCTTTGCACAAGTATGGAGGAGAGTAGGCCAGGCAACGGATTGAACTAGAAATCGTTATCTCATGTGACTCTTTATCTTACGATGAAGGCGAAACGTCTTGAGACAATGAAGGAGATACCCCAGCTGATTCTGAAATAGATCTGGGCATGCGGGTTGCACAGCCGTACGGCACGACATCTATTTTGCGACACGACCAATAATAGGGTGACGCCCGTTCTCAGCCCTACAAATGCAGATTCGCACCATTCTTGGACTGTTACAAGAGCATACGAAACAGAGAAGGTACACCAGCCAAGAGCTGATTTGTCCCCTCCTACAAGGTGAAACAGCTGAAATATGAAGAGTGCCGAAAACATATTTCGGAACACTCGGCACGTATTTCAGGTCACTGGCTCACACATCGCAAGATGTAAGCATCTCTCCACTCCTACTTGCTAGGTAGTAGGGCACACGCAAGCACTGGTCACAGCAAAAGGTTCAGAGGAAAACTCTATGCCTCAACCGAGCACGGCTGCACAGAACACCAGGCAGTGGGGGCATCGAAATGGCCCTGGGACACCTTTTTCATCATCCTAAAGCTACTATTCACCTTTTCGTCCTTTGTAGCGATTTGTCGTCTTCTCAATTGGCTTTCTCTGTGCTAGGAAAGACTCTCCTGTAAGTTAACCCTTTAGCGCCCAATGACACCTTTAGGTGTCATAAAACGCAATGTCGTTAAGGCCCATTGACACCTAAAGGTGTCATAACTAAAGAGGCCTAAAAAACGTCGCTGCTTCAGTGGTTACAAGTCTTCTACGCAAGCAACTGTTTCCAAGGACATGTACCAGTAGAAAAAGCTTCTTTCAGCGAGCGTACCTTGTCTTCTGGTCGCGCAAGCTGCGTGCAAGCAACTGCTTTAGTTCGAGCGACATGACGCCGTGTCCTTTCTCGTTTGTAGTTAAAGCCAAAGAACGCGCGCTGTGTAACGAAATGGTGAAGTACGGGCTCTACATCTTCCTGTGATACTGCGCCAACAATTCGCTTACGTACGTACTTACATCGTCACGTTTCATGGCCGAGAAAAAGCTTGAAGAGTAGGCGTGCGACGTCTTCCTCAATGGCACCACGCACTCGCGCGAAGTGTCTGGATTTGGTTCAACTACACTGTCAAACGTCATGCAGTATATCACTCTACACTACCTTTCTCCTTATGTCGCTGTTTGGGCGAAGGAATGACCAGAAAGCGTGAAAATTTAGTGCACAATATCTTCGTGTGCGCAGCCATTTTTAAACTCGGGCATTTAGAGTATGGCGCGAATTTTAAACTTGAGCACTATAGGGTTAAAGCACCATTCGGATTCTGACAGATGTACTAGAGTGAGCAAAGTGGTTGTTGCTAGAATATTTACACCAAAAAACAGCGAAATGCCAGGTAGGGCATCAGTCGCAATCCGAAAGGCGTTCTATCTTACAAGAGAGTCTTACCAAGCACAGAAACATACAATGGACCCTGCCAACAGCTGCTGGCCACTGCTTCTTCAGACTATTGCTCTTTGTGAAATGAAGCACCGTTGCCTCCACCATAGATCTATGCCTCCACTGGGCCTACTACATCCTCCAGCAAAGCATTTGTGATGTATCGGGGCGAGTTCATCAGCTAGAGGGACGTGAAAGCCAGTCGGCGATTGTCTTCCCACACGCGTGTGACCCATTCAAGCATAGACGCAAGTGTACGTCAAGCATACTGTGACGTCACAGCAATATAGAGGATTTCTTTGGCCGATTTTCTGGAAGTGAGCCATTATTCCTCTACCAGGGGATTTCAAAGCGCTCTAACAGCAATTTTCGGTGGTTCTAGACGATAATCTATCATATAAAGGCAATTTTATAACCGTGACAGTGGACCTTTAAAACTGTGAATGATCATTTTATCAGTCATGGCGAATAGGGTTCGCTTCATGAGCTTTACTGCAAACTATAAAGGTAGTGCCATTCTTTTACCGACTGTATTTGGGGTGAGCCTGAGCAAGCCCCACACTAGTCGGTTCATCGTCGGCTCTGTATGTATGTTTGTAACGTACATCGTTCCGGAAATTTCTATTTATGTGGCCGAAGAGAGACTGCTTACACCGTATACTTCTATTCCGAATCAGTTTTATACTGGCCATTTTGCGTGTTACAAACATTGTGGTTGCGCTATCGTGCATATCATTAGGCGCTGCATATAATACAGGTATCGCTGGATGTGACGTCACTAGATTCCACCCGTACTTTAGCTATATGAAGGTGGTGCATATTTACTGCGGAAAGCTGCGCGAGGTAGACTACGCGAACGAACGTTGGCTGCTTACCGCACGTACTCTAGCTCAATGCTATCTGAAGAGACACGGAGTATCCGCATGTGGGACATGTCTATGTAAACAATGTGTGGCCAATTTTGACCTAAGTATTTTTGATAGTACCTCCTACCAGCTTTGCTGTATCAGAGCGGGGGAAGTACCGAAAGGAAGACAAGGGACCACTCTGTAACCCTGTGAATAAGCGTTGTTAATAATACTTTGTTACATCGAGTTATACTGAGAATTGCAAAGCCACTAAAACAGCAGTAAATGCCGATGTCGCTATCGAGGAAGTGCCACAGCCACTGGAAAAAGGTATGACTGGATGCGCATTCGTATTATCTAACTTTTGCATGTGGCATAAGTTGTTAAAGCAATCCGCTGACAACCTATAGCAAGAAAACTACCACAGCTTGCTCATGTTAAAACTGTCGGGTCACATAACTCTAGATAGGAAGAATGCACAGCATTATGCCTCATGCAAAAGCTAGAAAATTTACTTGACTAACCATTTCAGCCTTCAGTTCGGCAAGAAGTCTTCTCATCAACAGCGACACGACGTTTTCCTGAAAGAACAAGGCGAAAGCCTATTAGCATGTGATGTCACGTGGTATTCGTGTGACATTTTTGAAAAATGGCTGCCAATGTCGTGTTGATTCCCGCGATTCGACGATTTCTCGCGAACGACTCGATGAAACCTCCACATTTAGGCTTGTTCCCGTCTTCAAGAACGTACGTAGCTGCCAAACATTACCTCTTAAGTCGATTTTGCTCAGACCCTGCTGTCAAATCACGCGAATGTCACATGATAACGCGCGTGTAGCCATGGCAACACAAAAATTCACACCTTTTAGGTGTCATATTTCACTTTGTAAACAAACCAGACATGTCCCACATGCGTCCTGACAATTTCTCTCCCTACAGCTTCAACAAAGTTATCCTGCCACACTTGGTCGACGCCCAAGGCATCCTGCTGAGTCTTCATAACTTAAGCATCAACAGTGCAGCTGTCAGACATAAACTCTCTATTTCTTGCAACACATCCACTTGCCCTATTTCTGTGCAAGCTAGGCACGTTTTGCCTGCACAGTTAATAATGCTTACCAAACATTCAAGCTATATTTTACTATGCTGTGCTTTGCTCATGAATTCACCGTGCTAGCTAGACACTGTGTGCTGGCATTCTTGATTGCAGTCGCTTGCTAGTGATTGCAGCCATAGAATTTGCACATGCACTGCTCAGGCTCGCCCCACAATGCTCTGCATTTGTCTAGTTACTTACCAAGGGTTTATTTACAATGTACGAGCAGAACTGAAGACTCAGTCTACTTTTCAGTTTGCCAAATCACGTTACTTGCCTGCACTGTGAATGCTCATGGCAAGCCCGGCGGCCATGGAACAATGAAATACCGTATATCGCAAAATTTGAATGAAGCAATTCGCCAAAATTTCAATTGCAAATTTTATATGCATAGAATACTTATGATATAATAATAACTTGTGTATGCGCGTGATGTCATAATAAAATGGCGGATCAGCAAACAGCATGTCGCTCTTTCATTTGCTTCATTTTAGAAGCGATTGCTCCTGCTATTTACACTAGAAAGTCTTTAATGTCCACCTTGTAGAGTCTCCTTCGCGAAAGTTTTATTCGCGAACATTTCTGACACCCATTTTGGCAGCAATTCGCGAAATTTTTAGGGTGCAAACATTTTGCGATATACGGTAAGACAGAACTGCAACTCCGGTATGTGAAGTTGTGTTGAAGCT